>JARWLC010000014.1:49512359-49822359 GCA_033318265.1 Phyllotis vaccarum | reverse complement strand
AGAACCACCAGACAACTTTCCTGAGTTTTGACTTGAGACTCTGTTTCTGGAAAACCCTGTTCTTTCATCTTTATTAAACTCCTTTTACCTGCTCTGACCCAGTCCTTTAGAAACCCTTGTCTGTGTAACATATTTTGCTGCTGATATTTTGCAAAAGCACTGACTTGCTCTTGCTTTATTTGAAAGAAAAATGGCATGTCTAAACCCACACCATCCAATGGAAAGATCAGCTCTTCATAAGCAGGACACACCTGGGCCATCTATATGTTGACTGTTATTCTAACACCTACAACAGTATATGCCAAAGGAAAGCAAAATTGACTTTGGCTTCAGCAGTACATCAAATGCCTCCTTATTTAAAATAGCAGGTGCAGTTTTTAAAGTGTTAGTTAATTATAGGAAAAGAAGATAACTGTAACATCCCAGACTTAACTCATCCAGTTGCTTCAAATCACAAGGTACAGAATTATCCTGTGTGCTTCATGGGCTATTAGATGTTTACCTCACTTCAACTATCCTGTCAGCTAGTCTACTTGAAAAATAATTACAAAATTTAGAGTTTGACACTCCCTACCATTTTGTTAACAACCTGTTTGTGCTAATAAATCTGAAAGTGAAAATATTGGATGAAACTGTTAATTTTAAGGATTAATAGAAACATAGTTTCTTGCATATAGAAAACTATAGGAAAGAAAATGGCATCAGCATCCATCTGACTTTGAATATCATTATAAATATATATATATATATATATATATATATATATATGGAATTGAGCACATCTATTTCACTGATACATTATTTGGTTCTCAGATCCTTCTTATAATGGAAAATTATTTACTAAGATAAGAAAGAACTGTCAAGAATTTTATATATTGTCAAGCATTTTAACATATATTGCTTCTATTTATTTATTCATTCTTTTTGGTGAATGATTTTCTACAACTTTCATAAAGTATAACAACCTAAATATTTAGTGTTTTATTTTTCAGACTTAAACAATGCCACACTTTCTTTTTGCATATGGAAGAGAAAGACAAATCTATAACCTTTCAATAGTTCTCATATCTACCACTATAATTTTACAATTTTGATATAGTCTTGTCTATATTGCATATGAAATTGCAAAATTTAAAAGGTGGAATGATCTATTCAAATTATCTGCTATTATACAAACAGGTTAATAACTGTAATTAAAAAATAATTATGTAACTGCATGCCACTCAAAAAAATCATTTAAATTATGCAAATCAAGTATAAGGTCATGTAATGCTAAGAGAAATGAACTAAAAAATGCAAAATAGTATACGTTCTGGGGTGGTGCCAATATGAGAAATGTTCACATCATGGCAAGCACAAAGCATGTCTCTCATTTTGGACCTTTGTACCATAAAATCAAATTAGTTTTTCTTACCTTATTTAGTACTCTGAAATTTGAGTACTACATAATTTTACAGATGAGCTGGTTTCATCTAAAAAGAAGAGCGTTAAGTTATTTGTTTTCAAAGCAGAGTTTTTTCTTATTATAGAAACATATTATGCCATAAAATTATTTGGAAACCCACGAGTGTATAATTAGATAACGTAAATCTACATATTATACAAACCTGAAATAAACATAAATTTACTTTTGGATCAAAAACACCTTTTCTAGTGTGTTTTTCCTTCAGATTCAAGTTGTTCCCTTTGTCATATTTGTTTTATGTTTTATTTGATATTATCATGACTATTTCTTGAAACCTGTATTCTTAATGGTGGCATAAAGTTCTTTCTTGTGTATCTAATATTTAAATATTTCATTTTACACTATCTTCATTGATGACTTTTAAATTATAAGTCATACAATAATTAACATTTATATTAAATTGTAATGAGAAGTACTGAATATTGTATTTGAGTAAATGATTAGAAAATTATTCCATGGCTATGGACAGGCTTAGATTTTGATTTAGCATAAGGATAAGGAAAATAATATATATGATCTTAAAATTTTCAAAATACATACTACATTTACAGATATTTCTAAAAGTCTTCACTTTGTACATATATTAATAAACATAACTTTTAGAACTTTTCTAGCAACAATAAAAATTATCTTCAATTATTTGCACTTCTCTGGTGACCTCTAGAATTCCATGCATGCAGACTCTTGACTTTCTCCTCTGTGTTCTGTAATTGTGTGTTCTTTGTCCACTGGGGAGAACTCTATCACACTGTTGGAAATACTTTCTCAGGGCACCATCCACTTCATATTCCGTTTGTCTATTTATACATCTTTCCTTACTAAACACTTGACTTTTTGCTTTATAAGATATTCACCAAATTTAGACTTTTAATTTTTGGGTCCACAATAAATTATGTTCCTAAATGGTAAAAATTCATATTTTACTGATAGACAATAATTTTCTATTATTTTAATTATGTATTTTTTGCATATTTCTTGTTAAAATAAATTTGTTTATTTCTTAGAAATTCCTAAAATTTATCTAGTCTGTCTTATTTTTCAATCTGTGGACTTTTATATGAGTATCTAATACTTCAATTATTATATTCTATATTGTTTTAATGTATTTGAGAGCTCGTGAAATACCTACTTCTTCAGGTCTAAAGGGTTTTTATCTTCTAGATAAACCTTGCTAAAAGATCTCAGTATTTGCTCCAGAGTAATAAACTCACGCTGTTAAGGACATTTATTATATTTTAACACTTGAAAAAGTGTGTATCTTCGTGTTTTTGTTTATGTGTGTCTATATGTGTGATTTAGTGTGTACATATGACTGTGTGTGTGTGTGTGTGTGTGTGTGTGTGTGTGTGTGTGTGTGTGTGTGTGTTCTTGAAACCCAACTTAGGGACTTTAAAACACTGCATTCCTGAACAACATAATCAGATCTTGGTTTATTGACCCTCCCTCCCTCCCTCCCTCTCCCCCCCTTCTCTCTCTGTCTCTCTCTCTCAGTCTCAGATTGCCAAATACATTATGATGGTCTCTTGCTTCTTCTTTCCAGGTATCTACCACCATGTCTGTCTGGCAGTAGATAGGAAGAATCTACATTTCTCTAAGTGCTTGCTGAATACAATCCCATCCTACAGAACTCACTAAACCCTTAGTCACTCTATGAAGGCAGAATTAATTATCATAGTTTGTGTAGGATATATAAGACTTTTAAAACTTGGATGTTGCACAATACTCTAGTAAATTTATAAGGAAATTATTCTAATTTTAATGTTCTTAAATACAACACTTGAGTTTAGAAATTGTCATGACTTGCAGTGTATGTAGCAAAAAAAAAGTACTTTATACAATTACCATACCTGTTTTTCCGTATGTTATTGTGAGGAAATGTTCTTGAAAACAACATGCCAGAAAAGGAGCCATTGAAAGTGTAATGGCAACCACATAAGCCAGTCTCCTTACAGAGTGTGATAGAACCTCAGGTTAAGTCACTGGAGTTAATTATCTCATTAAATTTGTATCTGCTCCTTGTCTTCTTAGCCAATGACAAAATCCAGATTTTATTTTTCACCATTTAGACATGTGCATAGAACCCATTATTGTGGGACTTGCAAGAGTTTCAGCCTGGCGAGCAGCTTTGTAGCCCAGATCCCATGTAAAATCCAACAGAGAGAAATTACTCAAAAAAAGGTCCTTCTACCTTCCAAACACATGTCGTGGGACAGGTGTCCCACATATACATCTGGTGCAAGTTCATGCAGTGTAATAAATTTTAAAAGAAGCATTTGTGAAAATATAAAAAAAAATCTAAATTAATTGCACAAATTGAATGTTTTGAATGTGCAAAGTATTTTTTTACTTAGATTCACAGCCCTTCTTGAAACATGTTTAATTAAACTTTCAGTACTCCTATTCCTGCATTTTATTTTCACATCTTAAATAAATTAATAGATTATCTCATGCATTGTGATTAATCAAGATTTTTTACACACTAAGAATTCATAGCAAGGATCTGCATATGAGTGGGAACATATGGTGCTGCCATAGAGTCCTGGGTTACTTCTCAGTATATTTCCCAGTTCCATTTATTTTCCTGCAAGTTGTATTATTATACTTTTCTTTACATCTGAACAAAATCCCATTTTGTATATGTGCCACTTTTCCTTATTCGTTTATATGTCGATGGACATGATAAAGGAAACTAGCTCCATTATCTGACTATTGTGAATAGCACAACAATGAACAGAAATGTACAAGTTTCTCTGTAATAAGCTATGAGTCTTTAGGGTATTTGACCAAAAATGATAGAGGTGGATCATTTGGAAGTTTTCTTTATAGCTTTTGAGGAATCTTCACCTTGACTTCCATAGTGGTTGCACAATTTATGCTTCTGCCAATGGTAGATAGACATTCCCTTTTTTAAAAAAATCCTCACTGACATTTATTTTCTTACCATTCCCACCAGCAGTTCTCTGGAAGATGGAAGGTCTTTCTCCTTCAATCAGAACAGATAGCTTTACAGGTTCCATTAGGCTGGACTAGTAGTTGTGATCTTTAAGAATTTGAAGTGTATCATTCAGTGTCCTTCCTGCTTTTACATTTTTTAATTGAAAAGTTAGAGGTTATTCTGAAGAGCCTGCCTTTATATATGACTTGGCCCTTCTTTCTATGACTTTCAATATACTTTATTTTTTCTGTAGATTAACTGTTTCAAGTGCAATATGATGTATAGAAATTTTTTTCTTTCCTGTATGTTCAGTTCCTTTTGTATCTGGATAAGTTTCTCTTTCTCTAAAAGTGAGAATTTTTCTGATTTTTTTGGAAATATTTAATTCCTTTCACATGAAATTCTTCTCAATTTATGCCCATGATTCACAAAGTTAAATTCTGTGGTAGTCCAAAGTTCTTGTATATTCCATTCAAACACTTTTTAAATTTATTATTGATCTTGACGGTTCTTGTTTTCTAGCCCTAATATTTTATCTTCTGCATGATCCATTTTATTGGTGAGGCTTTCCAGAGACCCTTTTATTTGACTTGACCTATTGTGTTTTGCATCACTAGCATGGTTTATAGTTCACTTTTCTTCAATATCACTGTCTCTTTATTGATTCCATTTTTATATTATGACTTTATTTCCATGTTTCATTTTGCTTTTTATACTCCATTGAAAAATATTTGTCCTACTTAAATTATACGAATATGTATCTATACTATTCTTTTGACTTCTCAGTCTATAATTTGTCTGAATTTTCTTCACCAGAAATCAGGTAAGCCAGGAACCACATCAGAAGACAGAGGTGAATAGAAATGGATTAAGATGTTAGAGCTGTCTAACAATAAGACTGAGCCATAGGCCAAACAGCATGCAATTAATATAAGACTTTGTGTGATTATTTCAGACCAAGTAGCTGTGGGCGGTCTGTTTGGGACTGTTGATCTGGATCTTTAGGCTAGTCCAGCTCAGAAACTTTATACTACAAATGGAATTCCAATGTGTGGCATGATCTACATAGACCTGAGAAAGCTTAAAAAATATTCTAAAAGGGAGCCAAAAACAGATTCCTAGTTGCGTCTCTCAAATGGACCATTGTATAGGATGGTGTTCCGACTTGAATTACAAAATAGCGGATTTGCTGCATGCAACCTGAGCTGCAACATGGTGTGTTCCCACAGTCTCACAGGAGCCTTGGATCAAACAAGAGCTGCATCTGATAGATTTAAGGTTTCTGTTCTTACAGACCAAAAGGTAACAGAGTCCAAGATGTCTTCTTAGAAGCAGTGTTTTCTTGGGTCAGCTCTGTTTGCTGGTGGTGGGCAGTGGCACTGCTCATTTAATAGAGGCTTCCTGACTCAGTCTTAGAGGCAAAAATTGTGTGGCTCTTTTAAGAGGCTCTGTTGCTAAATGCTTAAATGGAGCTCATAAGCAGTGAGTGGCAGTGCTCTACTTAGTGGCAGTGTGGACCCTAAAATTTCCCAGAGTTGGAATATCAAACCTTGTTCCTGCCAGTAACTCTGCCATGAAGATAAACTCTCACCCACCAAGGAGCTAGGTAAAGCTGGGTGGTGTCAGCTGCCATAGTCCAGCCTTTATTCCTAGTCACACCTTGGCAGATTAAAGGTGTGGTCAGAAACATAAAAGATAAGAGATAAACAGAAATGACAGATTTAAAAAAAAACCTCCAGATAATTTGGTTTATGGTGTGTTTAAAAATACAAATAGGCTTGAGAGAGAAAAAAATAAAAAAAGATAAAATCCTTTTAAAAAAGAAATAAAGTTTATACATATATATGCCACCTAAAGATGGAAAATATGTCTATTTTTGTGTTTTCTTTTAATTTTTTAACTGTTAATAAGCTAACTGAATAAAGACATTTGATTGTAAAGACTGCTAAGTTAAAGTAACATCTATATTTTAAAGGTATGTTGACTTTGAAATTAGGATATAAAGATATGTTGCCTTGGAAAAGAGGTTCTGATTTTGTTTCCACAGAAAATAAGAAACTTGGACTGCTTAGAAGCTAATATGGTTTGATAAAGGAAGATCCCCTAAATGACCACATCAACCTCAAGGCTGCCAACTAAGATGATCCAGGCTCAGGACCCCCATAAGACTGCCAGCAACCTCAATCGCCAGGAAGTAGTAATGAAATGCTATGTCCAAATTCCCAAAATATTGTTTATAAGTGTTTGTTTTCATTATAAATATTGAATGAGTATAGTCAATCACTTTCTAGGGAAAAAATGAGATGTCATATAGAAACTATTTTAAAAGATAGATTATTGAATCTATTTTGATACAAAAATAGCTGTTAATCTCAAAACACTTTACGTTTTACTTAGTATCAGTGTTGTCTTGAATTATTGTTTTTGGTTTATTGACACAAATTTAAGGTCAATTTTGTTATACTGTAGATTTAAATTATTGTGGTTTTGCAATTCCTATAAAATTATAATGTATAATTATGAAACACAGATTAACAGTTAATCACCTATGATAATTAAATTTATAGTCATGTTAGATTTTTTTAAAGATATATAAAGATATATTTCAATTAAATAGGTAATTTTCAAACACTTCAAAAACCTATGGAATATGATGTTTAAAATATTTTATAAACTTAACTTTTATGAATAGGGAGACATGTCACTATTCAAGAGGATGACTGGCATTAAAGAAACTCCATGTGGAATTTACATTTTTGTAGCAAAAGTTAGCCACTGGACAAGAAATTGTTCTTTCCTTGAGTGCTTGACAGTATTCTGTATAAACTAGACATACAGTATCCATAGGAAAGTGACCTCTGGAACTTTGCCAGAACAAGCCAAGATGGTCCTTCAGGTTCATGTATCACAGAGAAAACTGACAAGCTTTCTGAAGGACACAGGGAGAAGCTACTGATGAACTATGCCAGAATGAGCTAAGCATTCCTTCAAATTTCCTGTTTCACTGAAAGGTATGCCAAAGACTCTAAGCCTATAGGCTGAAGATAGGTTCCCCAATGTTACAAAAGAACTTTGGGTAACTATCTAGGCATCCAGATGTCACCTTTGTTATTTCTAGAATTTGGAGGTTGCTTGAAACTTCCAGTTTACTCAGTTAATATATCTTTCTGTGGTCTTTGATGGAGTTGAAAATTATATAATTATAGTTTTCCTTAGTTACAATAAAAGGTAAATTAGTTATAAAACTCTGGACTCATAAGGATAAGATAGAAGAATTTCTTTAATTTTTCTACATACAAAGAGATTAGATATTGTAACTACAAATCTTGCTTAGTAACTGTTTTGCTCTATGTAATTTTACTATGTTAAAACTGAAACCTTCCCTTTTTGATTATACAGGAGGGGAAGTGATATCTTTCTGTATGCTATGAATTGCCATTGAAGAATAAAGGAACTATTTTGGCCATGGCAATCCAGCTTATAGGCAGGCAGGAAATCCAAGCATAGATAATAAAGGAAGAAGAATGGAATTAGAGGGAGACAGGATCCAGCCACACAAGCAGCAAGACATAAAGGAACTCAGGTAAGCTACAAGCCATGTAGCAAGACATAGATTAATAGAAATTGGTTAAAATTCAAGAGCTAACTATAAATTAGCCTGAACCATAGGAGAAATAGCATATAATTAATATAAGACTTTGTGTGATTATTTCAGACCAAGTAGCTGTGGGTAGTCTATTTGGGACTGCTGGTCTGGATCTCAAGGCCAGTCCAGGCCAGAAAACTATATCCAGGACCTTTGTTATGAGATGGTAATTTTTGGAGGAGACATGTTGTCTTGGCTTTGTATGTTACTTGTGTTTCTGTGCTAAATCTGGCTATCATGTCACCTGTGTTTGTTCAGTAGAAGCACCTGCTGTGTTCAGGAGTACCTGGGTTCTAGTCTTCGGTGATGTTTTCTTCTGTTAAACTGATATTAAAGGAACCAGGTTCTACCCATAGTCCACCCTTGCATGTTGAATACTGTGTGTATCAACATCTACTATCTAGCAGTTAACCCACTGAAAATAGAATGCAAACTGACTATTATTTTGAGTCTCTCACTGCTGTATGTTCTGGCACATTGTTAATATTTGTCCCTCCTACTGGTTTAATAAAAAGCTGATTGGCCAGAAGGCAGACAGGAAATGTAGGTGGGGCTACCAGACTAAGAAAACTCTGGGAAGAGGAAGAGAGATGCCAGAGAAACTCCAGAGAGACTCCAGGTAAGATGCCAGCAGACAAAAGGAAAGAAGTTGAAATGCTGCTCCTAGAAAAGGTGCCAAAACACATGGCTCAACAAGGTAAGAGTTATGGGTTAGTTTAAGTGTTAAGAGTTAGCAAGTTATATGCCTGGACCCTAGGTCAATCAGTGTAAAATTAATATAAGCATCTGTGTATTTCTTTGGAACTTTGAAACTGTTGGTCCAGATCTGGGGGACTAGTCTGGACCAGAAACTTCTTACTACACACCACTATTGTTGTTTAATTAATTTTTTAAATTTATTTTGCATACCAACCACAGTCTCCCCTTCCTTCCTTCTTTCCATTCTCTCTCCCCACCTCCTTCCTATGCCTCCCCCATCCATTCCTTAGAAAGAGTAAGGCCTCCCTTGGGAACAAAGCCTGGCCTATCAAGTTGAAGCAGGACCAAGTTTCTCCCTACATCAATGGTCAGCGAGGGATCACACAAAAGGGAGTAGATTCCAAAGAGACAGTTCATGTACCAGGGACAGGTCCTGGTTATACTGCTAAGGGTCCCACAAACAGACCAAACTACACAGCTGTCACCCACAACTAAGGGACCTAGTTCAGTTGCATGCAGACTCCCTGGTTGTCAGTCCAGTGTCTGTGTGCTCCCCGGAGCTCTGGTCATCTTTCTCTGTAGTTTTCTCCATCACGATCTTTATACACACACACACACACACACACACACACACACACACACACACACACACACACACACACATACACACACACATACATACACACACACATAAACACACACACACACACACACACACACATACACACACACATACATACACACACACACACACACACACACACACACACACACACACACACACACACACACATACACAAAATGCCCAAAACCCCTCTTCCCTTTCTTCAACTGGACTCCCAGGACTGTGAATTTCTGCATCTGCTTCTATTGGTTGCTGGATAAAGGTTCTATGATGACAATTAGGGTAGTCACCAATCTGATTACAAGAGAAGGCCAGTTCAGGCATTTTCTCCACTATTGCTAGGAGTCTTAGCTGGGATTATCCTTACATGTTCCTTATAGTAGGTTTCTTCCTATTCCCACAATGGCCCCTTCTTCTTCTCTGTTCCTCTCATAACTTGACCATTCTGATCCTTTATGTTCCCATCTCTATCTCCTCCATTCTACCCCTCAGTTACCTAGGAGATATCATCTATTTCCTCTTCCAAGGACAATCCCTGTGTACCTCTTAGGGACCTCCTTGTAACCTACCTTCTCTAGGGATGTGGATTTTAGCCTGGTTATTACAACTACTATCCACTTATGAGTGAACACATACCATGTTTGTCTTTCTGGGTCTGGGTTTCCTCACTCAGGACTATTTTTTTTTTTTTTTTTTTTTTAGTTCATCCATTTTCTTGCAAATTTCATGATGTCATTGTTTTCTACCACTAAATAATACTCCATTGTGTAAATGTACCACATTTTATTTATCCATTCTTTGGCATCTAGGTTGCTTCCTCACCATTGTTTGCTGCATTCATATTCTGTATTGTCTTCCTGGCCTGCTCTGGGTTATACCATTGATTTTCACCAGTCCTGTTCTTTTGTGGATTTCTTGATTCACTTTAATATGGAAGTTTACTATGGGAGCCAATTGTCTTTACTTCATGAGCAAATGTAACCTGAGACAGTGACCACCCAGGCTTTATCTCATCAAGCTGTTAAATGACATTGTCACCATTTTCTGGTTGCCTATAGCAGTGTTGATTGCAGTTGTGGATATTGGAGTCTCTGGGTCCCCCTTCTGGAAAACCCCCATCTGTGGTGATTTGAATCAGAAATGCCCCCTAGGTTCAGGTATTTGAACACTCAGGGCTCCCAGCTGATTGTGCTGTTTCAAGGATGCTATGGGATCTTTTGAGGGGCAGTCTTCTTAGAGAAAGTATGTCATTGGGAGGAGACTTTGAAAGTTTATTACCTTGTCCAATTTCCAGCTCTCTCCCTGGTTTGTATGTGTGGTTAAAGTTGTGCTTTTTCTGCTGTCTGTACCCAGGCCATGATGGACTCATATTTCTTAAACAATAAGTCAAATTAAACTCATCCTTCTGTAGGTTGTCATGGTAATGATGTCTCATTGAAGCAACAGAAAAGTAACAAATACACCATCAATGCATCTTTGGTACTTTTCCTGGAAGTCTTTAAGTCTGGTTTGTAGCTAACTGTGGGGGGTTTATGGTACCTCCAGTTCTGGCTGCCACTGTTGAGATCACTGGCACTCTGTTGTACAAAGTTAAACATGGCATTGATCAAGTGAGTGTTAAGGTCTGGAGAGGCAGCTTTTGATGTAGCAAGATATTCTTTTTTCTTTTCCTCTAACTATAATCATCCACCCATTCCAATGTAGCTGCTAGGTGATTATCTTACTTGGAAGACCCTCATGAAAATTATTGTGAGGCAGGGGTTCATGTAGAAGTCACAAGTCAACATTAGGTATCTTCCTTATTCAATCTTTACCTTAATTTTTTTAGACAAGGTCTTTCCTGAGACATAAAACTCACATATTCAGCTATACCAGATGACTAAGACACCCCTCGTATTCTCCAGTATCTGCCACTTGAGAGCCAGGATTATAAGCACACAATATGATACCTGGATTTTTACAAGGGTGCTGGGATCTAACCCATGTCCTTATACTTTACCTGCTGAGCCATCTCCCCAACCCTCAGGGTTCCCAAGTGGGTGGTAATAGTATTTAAAAAGAAATACAATGGCTTGTGTGACTAAGAAGCATAATGATATCTTTATTAATTTGTTGTTTGACACAGATGTCAAAAATTGCCAAAAGTTTCCCTACAGATCTCTATTAATCTGAAAATGGGAATTGTTTGTAGACAGGAGTTTCTGGCTTGTCTGGCCCAAAGTCCAGACCTGCAGTCCCATAGCCACTTATCCCTAAATAATCACACAAAGGCTTATGTTAATTAAAAGCTGTTTGGCTTATGACTCAGACTCATTACTTACTAGCTCTATCAACTTAACTCAGCCTATTTTCATTAATCTACATTTTGCCCCATGGCTCGTGGTTTACTTGTGTTTCTTTACATCTTGCTTCCTTGGGTAGCAGCTCACAGAGTCTCCCCTGACTCTGCTTTTATCTATGCTTGGAATTTCTGTCTGCCTATAAGCTGCTTTGCTACAGGCCAAAATAGTTTATTATCCAATGGTAATACACAGTGTACAGAAAGACACCCCACATCACTTCCCCTTTTCTGTCTAATCAAAAACGAAGGTTTCAATTTTAACATAGTAAAATTAAAAATAACAAAAAACTATCAGGAAAGAATTACAGTTATAGTATCTAGTCTATTTGTATTTAGAAAATTAAAGAAAATATTCTATTATGTACCTTATCCTTGTGAGTTCAAAGTTTTATATCTAATTAACCTCTTATTATAACTAAGGAAAATTATAACTATCTAATCTTCAACCCCATCAAAGACCACAGAAGGATATAATATTACCTGAGTAAACAGGAGGAGCATTGCAAGCAACTTTCAAATTCTGGAAATGACAGAGACATCTTGCTTCCTGGACAGTCACCCAAAATTTCTTTGTAACATTGGGGCATCCATCTTCAGCCTACAGGCTTAAAGTCTCTGGCAAACATTTGAGAAATAATGAAATTTGAAGGACTGTTCCACCCATTTTGTCATAGATTGTCAGCCACTTCTTTCCATAGCCTGCAGAATGTCTGACAGTATCTGTAAGCAGGAACCTAAAGGACCATCTTGTCTTCTTCTGGCAATGTTCAAAAGTCACTTTTCCAAAGATACTGCATGTCTAGTTTATAGAAAGTACAGTAAAGAAATCAAGGCAAGAACAGTCTCTTGCCCAATTGCCAACCTTTGCCACAAAGAAAGTAAACTTTGCATGGAGTTTCTTTAATGCCCATCATCTTCTTGAAATGGATTGGTGCTGCCAGGAGCAGGCAGACATGTGTTACTATCCAGAAAAGTCTAAGTTCTTAAAATATTTTAAATGCCATATTCTGTAGGTTTTTGAAGTGTTTGAAGATTACCTAACTGAAATATATCTTTGTATATCTAAAAACTTAACTGGCATGAGTATAATTTGATTATCATAGATCACTATTATTTGTATTTCTTGATACATTACAATTTTAACTGAGTTACATAAACATAATTACTTAAACAGAAGTAGAAGTATACATACAGTATAACAAAATTGACCTTAAATTTGTATCAATAAATCAAAATCCATACCAATGTAAGTATTTTGAGATTAACGGCTGATTTTCAGATTAAAGTAGATTCAATAATATATCTTTTTATCATTTCTATATCATACCCCCCTTTTTTCTAGAGAGGGATTGGCTGTAACTATAACCATTTATAATTTAAACATTGATAAACAACATTTTGGGAATTTGGGCATAGCTTTTCATTATTACCTCCTGCTGACTGGGGGCACTGGCAATCTTATGAGAACTCAACAAAAATTCAAGATTACTTTCAAATTCTGACTGGAATAGTTTGCAAAGCTGGTGCATCTTAGCCAGTCTCCTTGAAACTGTGATCCATGCAGAGTTTAGAGGAAACTTCAGCAGAGATGCTCTGAAAGATTAAATCATCCAGACCATCCATTTTCATCAGAGATTTTTCAAGGGGTCTTCTTTGACCAAACCTTAATTTCTTTAAGCCAGAATAAATCGATAGCCTTTCATTTTCTGAAAAATAAAATCAGAACTTCTTATCTAGAGTAACATATTTTTTGACTTATATCTTAAAGTCAAGACATTTTCAAAATACATATGTAGAATTAATTCAGGAACATTTATAATCAAATGTCTCTTAGCAGCTCTTACCCCTTCCTCAGAAGTCAAACAATTCAAAGGCAACATAACATACAGTATCCACATTCTCTTTGTATTTTCAATCATTACATGGCATATAATATATATATTACTTTGTTTCTTTTTCAAAGATGCAAACATGCGAATAGGGTTTCTATCCCCCTTTACTCTCTGTACTTTATCGTTCAATCATCTCTTTACCTTTTCTGTTATATCTTCTTCCTTCATGTCCCTGTAGCCCTAAAGTAGTTATCTACAAAGTCATACACAGGTATAAATTCGAGTGTGGACTACAATGTTATTTTCTCAACTACAAAATGCTTCTTTAGATATATTTGGTATTTTATCTCTTTGATGAAATGCTGTGTGAAATTTCTGTATGCTGTGATAGCAATCTTTAAATAAAGGAGATATTTTGACCCTTGGTGAACACCATAGCCATGGGCAGGGAAATCAGAATAGTAGGAAAAGAAAGGTAGAGTTGACACAGATCTAGCCAGCTGCCCATAGAAGCAACATGTAAAGAACACAGGTGAGTCACAGGCCATGTGGCAGTGCAGATTAATGGAAATGGGTTGAATTAAGATGAAAGAGCTAGCTAGCAATGTGTCTGAGACATAGGCCAAACAGCATGAAGTTAATATAAGCCTCTATGTGTTTCTTTGGGACTTTGGGATTGGTGGTCCAGTAAGCAGTGGTGGGTGGGTCTGAACTGTGGGGCTAATCTGGGCCAGAAACCTCATTGTAACACCTTGATATATCATTTTTCACTTTCTGCATTGCATTACAGGAATCTAGTTATATGTCTTAACTTTTCATACAAGTCTGAATTCTTCCTCTGAAAAATCTTGTCTGTTCCTTTCTGTATGCCCTATGGATAAAGAACACCTCATTACTTATACACACACACATAGAATAGAATGAGCCCAACCTATGTGTGTGTGTGTGTTTGTGTGTGTGTGTGTGTGGGTGTGTAACTAAATTTAATTGAATTTCAATTACTTTCATATCTTAACTAACAATGATAGAACAATTACCAAGCCAGATGTCCAGAGACAAGGCTTTTTCTTCCTTTTTTTTTTTTTTTTTTTTTTTAAGCCACATACTGTTTTGGCCACTTTGAGCAAATCTATTAACCTCTCTGAGGCTTCATTCTTTCATGTCTGAAAGGTGAAACTGTGTGCTCCTCCCTACATGGTTTCTGAGATAATAACAAGAGAAACTATATATGAAATTACTTTAGAAATGTAAAGCACCCTAATAATTAATGAATTTCATTTACAAATAGCAAATGAACATTTATGTTATAGGAATTCAATGTGTTGATTATTCACAGAATACCTATTATAAAAACAGTAAGTAGATGTGATTTGAAGAATACTTGCAATAATTGTGTGCATGCAGAAGTATTCACTTCTTGGTGACTTCTAATTCCTCAATCTACATTAATTTCTTAATTTCAAGAATTTTTACTTCTACAAGTTATCATAAAGTCATAAAGTATCAATAGTATAAGCCATTATGCTAGTAAATTAATCATGTTATATTAACTGCTTGATAAGCAAAATAAGATACCCAGGTATCTTTGAAAGAAAAAGAGACAGAACTAGAAAATAATATTATCTAGCTTGAGAGGTGATTGGAAAATAAACACATTAGCAAGAAAAATACCTTTAAGGAGATACTTAGGCATTGCCAAATTTAAAAAGTGGATTACTTATCATAGCTTTGCTTAGGACTAATCTTATAGAATACATTAATTTTTACTGCATCTACTTTTATTAATTCACCATTTTCCTCTTCAAATGAAGATAGAAAAACATACATAAAATACAATAACCTATTTGGTCAAGTAATTGTTTTCTAACAGAAAAAAATGAAAAAAGGAAGAAATTCATGGCTCTTTAAAGTTTCACTTTTACTGTACTAATTAGTTGGCAGAATATTTTTTTATTGCTAGTACTATTTTAAGATGCGCTTGTCTCTCCAATTTGAACTAAAATCTTCATGTTGAAAATTATCCCTATGGGAGCTGTTTGCTCTTTCCACCTGTAGGATGAATCAGTATGTTTCTCTCCATTGTTGTTTGGGTGTTTTGTTTTGTTTTTATCTTGTCATTCTTACCAGGATAAAATGAAACCTCACAATGATTTTAATGTGCATTTCCCTAATGGCTAAAGATTTGAACATTTTTAAGTCTTTCTTAGCAGAAACACTTAAATTTGTGTCCCATCTTTTGAGAACTTTCTGTTTAGTTCATCCTTAATTTTTTAATTGGGTTCTTTTGTTTTTTTTTTTTTTTTTGTTTCTTTTGATTCTTGTGGGTGCATTCTAAAAATGTGTTGTAGATATCTAAGAGTAAATTGTAAGCATGAAGTCACTGAATGAAGGGATAGCATGACAGCTGGTGAGGCACTGTTTCTGGGTGTGTCTTGAAGAGCACTTCTAAAGGACATTGACGTGAGCTGGAAAGCTAAGGAAGATCCACTCTCGTTGTGAGTATACACATAACAATCACCTGGAGATGGGTCAAATCAAACAGCTGCAGAGCGATAGAGAAAGGCACCCTCTTGCCAACCCTTAGACTTCAGAACTTATACCAATATTCCTCTGGGTTTTTCCAGCTTCAGTCCTCAGTCTGGTGATGTAGTTGGCTTCTCTGATTCTGAGTCTTTTGAATTTAAGATGAGCTATGCTAGTCATAGTCTATAGTCTTCAGCTTACAGAACCTCTTGAGGAGCTTTACAAGCTTGATTAAAAAGCCAAGCCAATTGTTCTAATAAAACCTACCCCTACACACATACACCCCCCCACACACACACACGAAGGGGAGAGAGAGAGGGAGAGGGAGAGGGAGAGAATGAGCCCAACCTATGGTGATTTTTTCTATGATTCATGATGACAGGTTTATCAGATATTAAATATGTCTTTGACTAGTTATTTTTTACTTACAGATGTGGTATCAGGTTATAATCTCATCAAAAGTCAAGGAGCAAAGGGTCATCAGCCTCTGTGTTATATATCTATGCTTTTGCTCCCACTCTGCTGTCACTCTGCACTCTCATTCACCATCTCTCTCCTCATCCATCCAAACATCCATTGACTTCATGTCTCCAAAAAATGTATAAATAAAAAAGTTAAACAAATCTCTGATTACCCACACAGTTACTGTATGTTTATAAAGTGGAGCAAAAACATCTTTACACACATATGTCAGGCGGTTTCACAGGCAACCCCAACAGCTCATGGTCATCAGACTGCAAGAAGCCAAGGGAGAGCCCCAAACTCAAAGGGACATTTTTCATTGCACAGCTATAAAAAGTGGAGGAACTGTTGTCATCTCCCCTCACTAAAATTCATAATTAACTATATTTTAAAAAGAAGGGGAAATATGAATTCTTCAAATTTCAGCATTGTGAGTTTTAAATCTGTTCTACCGTGTTACCCAAAATCAGATCTCCAAATCTCTAAAACTAATAAAGTGCTCTCACCCAGATTTGGCTGAAAGAGTTTTCTCATATAGAGAGGTCCTCCTTTGCACTGACTGGCAGCATTATTTATAGCAGAGTTGTGTGGCTACTCAGCTGGGATCATGCTTCCATAAAGAAGGCTTGTGCATAGGAAAGGACTACCAGGCTTTATTTATATTTCCCAAAAGAGGTGCTCATGTCACCAGCATGGACACAATAAGTCATGTCACTTTGTTGTTTAAATATTATTGGTGCTGTTACTGGGTGTGTGTGGGTGTGACCTCTCACAAGAGTGCAAACGTGAACATGGGTGGGTATGGGTGGGTGTGGAGCTCAAAAGACAATATGGTAAAGTCATTTCTTCTTTTCTACCTTTACATGGTTCACTGATTGAACCAGGCCACAGGGCTTGTACTGAGTCATCCCATCAGCTTACTTTAGGGTTTAAATAGCAAACAACAGTTGTGTCTATTCTGTGCATTTCTCTTTTAAGTTGTCCACCCAGATTATCTTTGAAGCCTTCTGAGTCCTGTAAGAGTAGCAAGCTCAACTTGTCTTCACTCCCCTCCCCAGCGTGCTACCAGCTTGGAGCTGGAATAAAATTTTTACTTTGCTAAATAACTCAGTTTGGGAGTTTGTTCATTGTAACAACTAGCATCACCATAACTAAAACCATTTGAAATTTATCTTAGAACATCTCTTATAAAAAGAGTTTTATAAATGTAGAATGAATGAATCTGTAAAACAGGGGAAGTATATCCATCTACTGTAGGGGTATTGTGTTGTTTCATGGTAAATAATTGTCCCACCCACTGGTTTAATAAAAAGCGCTGATGGGCCAAAGGCAGGCAGGAAGTGTGAGCAGGGCTACCAGACTAAAAACTCTGAGAACAGGAAGCACAGAGCAGAATGCCAGAGAGAAGCCAGAAGAAGCAGAGGACAACCATGCTGCTGTGAAAAAAGGTACCGAGCTACATGGCTGAACAGGAAGAATCATGGGTTAGATGAAGGATAGAGAGCTAGCAAGTGATATGCCTGGGCCTGAGGCTGATCAGCCTAAAACAATTGTGATCATGTTTGTCTCTGTGTGTCTGTGCGGGTTTGTGGGTCTGCGGGCCTAAACCTTGAGGCTAGGCCCAAAAGTCCGGGCCAGAAACCTCCTACTACAATCTACCTTCGCTGTTTCTGTTTAAGAATTAAATAGTACAGATAAATATGTCTAGAAGGAGTTTAAGCTCAGACCAGTAGCTTCAATGCTATTATCTTTACTTCCAAAAGAAAAGATGATGGAAAATCAAAATTTATGTAGAAACTTGAGAATATATTTCTCTTCATAGAAGAACCACACTAAGATTGACTACAAGTAATAACCAACCACCCAGAGTGATATTTACTCAAGAGTTTCAGTGTCCCTAAGAAAGTGACTGTAAATTGCAAACTGAGTTTACGCAAAGTCTAGGAGCTTGCTGCAGAACAGGGCAACAGAATGAAGTGGTGTAGCAGCACTGTGTCCTGTATGTCTGACATTTCACAGATCTAGAGGCAGACCAGAAAAAGCGGCATGCCAATGACATTTTCAGTGATGTCAAATTATCCTTTACACTTCAGTGAGAGCTTATGAGGCTCCATAAAAAGAAAATTCAAACACAAAGCTAAAGAAAACAGGGCTAAGAAAGCATATTCAGCTTAGAAAACTAGTGTTACAAAAACATAAGCCACAATCCTACACTTTGCAAAAAGAAGAACAAGAAAAAACAAACAAACAGAAACCATAGTGTCAATACAGAAGTAGCAATTTCTACTTACATAAAATAAAGTGTAAAGATATTTAATTTCTTATTCCTCCATGTTAGAAATTGAAAGTAACTTGGTTTTTTAAAGATAATCAAGAGGTTCTATAGCTTCCCATTTTGTAATCCTGTGAGCTTTGCATATTGACCCACATCTTTAATCTAAGTTTAAAACAATTCACTGTTATCTCACATTCTAAACTGAGAAATACGAGGCAGAATGATAAAATATCTCTGCAACAAATGGCAGAGCCTTGTGATTTAGATGCCAAATATGCCTTCACACTCCCTGCAACCGCAGGCAGCATTTGTAGTACAAACAGGTTACCAAGAAAATAGAAAAATGGAATTAGAAGAAGAAATAAAATTAAAATGACTGTGTCACGCCAGAAAGGCATGATATCAACTCTTCAAAATTTTATAACAGGTGGGAATAGGTTTCATTTTAGAAATAATTAATTAATTAACTAATTAAGAAAAACTATGTGACTAATGAATAAAAAGCATACTGAGGGCAAAACCAATTCTAACCTCCTAATATTAAATATGACACAGAAAAGACTGCATGATTAAGTTATAAGGCTGACAATTAGTTTTTGAAGTAATAAATAAAAATCTAAACTATAAGTTATTGTAGCTTAATTTGGGGGTTATTGTCTCTGAGTCAGTGAAATCGAGACTTGAGAAGTGAAGATGGAGGGATCTTTTACATTAGCCTCTAGAATTAAGACAATTTTTAGAACAGTGGCCATAACAAAGCTATATACACCAGAAAGTAAATCTATGCAACAATGTGAATGGAAAAACATAACTCTATTGTGCTTGCTTGTGTTTTTAATAATAAAAATATTGTTTTAGGGATAATTCATAGGGAAAAAGCCAAGGAAATGATGCAAGTCGTGATGACTATTCATAGTTGTCAACTTGATTGCATTTGGAATCATCTAAAACTCAAGCTTCTGCATACAATGTGAGGGATTTTTCTTGATTGGATCAAAGCATAAATCCAATCATTTGAAGTGGGAAGATACACCTTAAATCTGGGCCAGATCTACTAGTGGCAACTTACAAAAAGAGTGTGGGGAAAGGAGGCCCTGCTGTCTCTGCTCTCACCCTCGCTGGAAAGTTCATTTTCTCATTTGTATTAGCGCCTACTTCTCTGGAATTCCTGTGTACACTGAAGATACCCGAGACATCCAGTCTTCTGGAGCAACAACTGCATTCTTGGACATTCTGTTGGAAGACAGGTATGGTTGGAGTAGTCAGTCGGTCAGACCACTGTCTGTAAGCCATTCCTATAAATCCCATCTTGTAGGGGATTGTGTTGTTTCATGGTAAATAATTGTCCCACCCACTGGTTTAATAAAAAGCGCTGATTGGCCAAAGGCAGGCAGGAAGTGTGGGTGGGACAGCCAGACTAAAAAAACTCTGAGAACAGGAAGCATAGAGCAGAATGCCAGAGAGAAGCAGGAAGAAGCAAAGGAAAACTATGCTGCTCTAAGAAAAGGTACCCAGCAGAGTGGCTGAACAAGATAAGAGACATTGGTTAGTTTAAGTAAAGAGCTAGCAAGTTGTATGCCTGGGCCTTAGGCTGATCAGCTGAAAACTATTGAAAGCATCTGTGTTTCTCTGTGGGACTGCGGGACTGCGGATCTGTGGGTCCTAAACTTTGAGGCTAGGCCCAAAAGTCCCGGGCCAGAAACCTCCTACAACAAATGGTGCCCAACGTGGGGCATATAAATGATATATACCCACATAAAACCATAGAAAGCTTTAAAAATGGTGTAGAGCCCAAAGAAGCCTCTGAATTGTGTCTTCCATGTGAGCCGTGGTACAGAGACACCCTGGTGAGGCACATGGGCTTGAGCTACAATGGTGGGCTTTTGGAGTGCAGCTTAAGGTGTAAAATGGCTGGTTCCTGAAATCTCACAGGAGCCTAGTGTAAGGTTGTAAATGATGTATTTAAGGTTTCTGTTGATAAGGACAAAAAGAGAATAAAGTCAAAGATGGCTTCTTAGTGGTGATATTCTCTTGGATCAGTTCTGTTTGCCGAAGGCAAGCAGAGGCTTGGCTTTTGAAGAGACCCTTCCTGATTCAGCCTTAAAGGCAAAACACTTGTGAGTTTTTTAAGAGGCCCTGCTGCCTAATACTTAAATGGAGTTAATGAGCTGTAGATGGCAAAGCTTTACTTGCTCATTATATGGACCTTGAAATTCCAAGAGTACCTGGGCTAAAAAGATAAATTCTATATAATTAGACTAGGAGCTGGGTGGAGCCATCCACCCATCCTACCAACCTTAAATCCTGGCAGATTAAAGGTGTGTTCAGAAACAGAAATAAATAGAAGAATCTGGGTGGAGTCAATCACCCTAGCCAAGCAAAGGTGTGGTCAGAGACAGAAAAAGTTAAGAAATAAATATACAGTAAAGACAGTTTTTTTGTAAAAAAGTCTAAATGGTTTAGAGTATGTTGAAAATATATATACATAGGCTTGGAAAAAAAAGGTAAAGAAAGCCCTTAAAAAAGAAATAGAGTAAAATAAGTAAATAGATAAATAAGCCACGTAAAGATGGAAAATACAAAGAATGTCTGGATACTGTATATTATTGTCTTATCTTTAAGTTTCTTGACCGAAAATGACTTAGTAAAAGCTGCTAAAAGACAGTTGATTGTAAATGCTGTTAGAATAATTCAACCTATATATTTTGTAAATGAGTTGAATTTAAAACTGAAATCCAAAGATATGCTACTTTGGAGAAGAAGTTTTCTTTTTATTTTCACAGAAAATGAGAGGCTGTGGATTTATTTCTAGATAAAGAAGATAAAGTTTGATAGAGGAAGACCCCCTGAAAAATCTCCAATGAAAATAGATGGACCAGATGATTCAGCATTTCAGAGCACCTCTGTTGAAGTTTCCAGAGCTCTGTATCCAGAACAATTTCAAGGAGACTGGCTGAGATGACCCAGCCTTACAGACTACTCCACTAAAGACTTGTGCTAATCCTAAATTTTTCTTTGGATTCCCATGGGATTGCCAAAGTCCCCATTCAGCAGGAAGTAGCCTAGAGAACAACGCCCACATTCCCAAAACATGGATTATGGATGTTTGTGTTTATTTACAGTGTTGTTTATAAGTTGCTATAGATAAGGAGGGAAAAGAACCCTTGCTGGAAAGTTCATTCCCTCATTGGTATTAGCACCTACTTCTCTGGAATTCCAGTGTACACTAAAGACTACCCGAGACATCCAGTCTTCTGGACCAACAATTGCATTTTTGGACTTTCTGTTGGAAGACAGCTATGGTTGGAGTAGTCAGTCGGTCAGACCACTGTCTGTAAGCCATTCCTATAAATCCCATCTAGATAGATAGATGATTGAAAGATGACAGATTCATTCTATCAGTTCTGCTTCTTTAGAGATCCCTGACTCAAACACAGTTCCTTCTATTCTCCCCAAATTAGAAAGAGCCCTGTGAGAGAAAGAAGTGCCCCTGTCATGAAAGCTGCCTTTCCAGGTGCTTCCTTCCCAGCTTCTTCACTATGGTCTTCAACCTCATCAAAATCATTCAGAGAGCACCACTGCTACACCCGTTTGACTTAGAAGGAAACTGAAGGTCCTGGGAGAGATGGCTGAGCTTGACCTCATCATACACGATGTACAGAAGTAGTAGTAAAGGTTGCTCTGCCTCAGCAATGACTCTAGGGGATGACCTGTGACCACAGGATAGTCATTGCTCAGGAACTGCTGCATACTAACTTTGTAAAGAATAAGAAGGGAAGCCAAGGAAAACTGGCATAATCTAAGATCATAGTATAAGCAAGAGAATAGAGGCAGGTGTGGTCAAAAAATAATAGATTATGCAGCTGGAAACCTAAATGGTTTTCTCTCTTCAGCTAAATTTTTAAAAATACCTATCTAGGTTTGTATCAGAATATGATACTTGATAATCTTATTAACTGCTTCTTAACTAAGGGTCATTTGCCAAGAATGTGTTTTCTGAATTCCAAAAGAGAAAAACATAAAAAGAAGAAATTCCTCTTCTATATTTTCACAAAAAGGTGAATTTTTACAATAATGACTTCTGTTCTTATGGATATGAACATGTCTTAACTCAAACACTATAGTTTGTATAGGTATGACCATTCAATATCCTTTTCTGTTATTTTAACACAATTCACAATACTTTTCTTCTACAGCATAATAGAACATCATAATTTGTCCCTCACAATTATAACTTTGTATCATTTAATCTCTTTCTCTCTGAGACTGTGTGTCAGCACATGCGAGTGCGCAGGTGTACATGTGCGCACTTCTCTGTCAACTCAGTAACCATTGTTCTGCTTCTAAAAGAACTTCTTTAGATCTCTCATGAGTGAGATCATATGCTATTTATCATTCTGTGCCTGGGTTTCCAATCAATATTATAATCTATGATTCCATCCACATTAATGTAAATGTGGGATTTTAATCACTCTTTTCATTGTTGAGTGGTGTCCATTCTGTGCATGAACCATGGGTAAATAAAGTTGACTCTATATCATCATAGCTATTGGGAACAGTGCTGCATTGAACATAGAAGTTCGAGTGTTGTTCTGATAGACGAATTTAATCTCCATTAGATGAATTACCCAGTAGCAAGGTGGCTACATCATATGATTGCTCTTATTTTTAATTTCTTGGGGCCATTCTTCAGCTTTCACAATGGCTGTACTTGCTTCTACTCCAGCCAGCACAGCATCCCTCTCTGTTCCCATTTCTCTGGGTCCTCCCCATCTGCTTCCTGCTACAGTAGCCATTCTACCTGGAGCAAGTGAGATGACACTTCACTACAATTTTCATATTTATGTTTCCTCAGTGATTAGTGAGGCCAAAAGGTTTTTCGTATATCTGTCAGCTCTTAATCATGTATTCTTTGGAAATTTTCCATGAATATTTGATTTTGCCCAAGTTAATCAAATTATCTATGTTTTGTTATTGAGGAACCATATAGCAGATGTATAATTTGCAAATATGTTCTACCATTTTTTAGGCAACCTCTGCTTAAAGGCATTATGAACTGTCCTCTGAAAACAAAGATCATTGCTCATAAAATCCACAATTTTTCTTTTGAATTAAAGCTTTCAAAACCTTTCAATCACAAATAAAAGATCAAATAATGAAAATCTTTGTAATATTGGCAGGTAAAGCTACTATATTTCAGGCACTAAGCATGTAAATACAATGTGGAACATAATTAAACAGCTAAACAAAAAGTATATTTTGCATCTTTGTAAAAATTTTTCTTAAGTGTGCTTTTATGAGATTTTCCAAATGAATAAAAGCCTTTGTGATGCTTTGAGTAATTGTGAAGTACAAAATTCAAAATATATTCAGGGCATTATAGAACCTAACTGTTTTGTATAGACACTCCAGAACTCTTCTCTAGACCTGTGTGTAGTTAGTTCTGTGACAAAGCACTTATTGAGCATATACAACAAGATCTTGAGATTAACCCTCAACATCTTAAACAAATTAGTTCTACAAATAAAAGATAAGTCAGTTATTGCCTAGAGAGATGACAAAGCTCATGTTATCTTCTTTTTAAAGGATCCAACTGGACATGAGTTTTTTTTAAAGAATGTTGAAGTGTCATCATTTGTCTTACCAAATGTGAACAATCTCTAAGAAATGCTGATATCTGGGGGTGAGTAGTGGATGTTACAGGTTGTTGAAGAAGAGGCCAGAACTCAATGCTTAATTCTATTCTGTCAGAAACTAGAAGTTGAATGTAATGAGTCAGTTCATTTGCTAAGACTTTTGTAATGTGCAAATGTATGTGGCTGTATTTAAAGAGAATGATTCCTTAACCCTGGATAAAGCTACATTTTTTTCTGTCAATAACAGTAATATACCTCAATGAACACAGCAACATAATTCCAAAGACACTGTTCATCTTTCCCTTTTGAAACAGAACATCTCACTGGGCTGTAACTCAGAATGGACTGCCTAGCAAGTGGATCTAAAGAAGTCACATGTCTCTGTCTCTGCAGTGATGAAACCTTGAGCGTGCCCCACCAAACTCTTGGGTTATGAGTATTGAACTTAGGTTTTATAATAGTATTTTCCTTCCTGATAACTACATAGCTGGATATGATAAGCCTATAATAAAATAGCTCTTAGGGCTACGCCATTACAGGCAGACCTATATGGAAGTAAGTTTAAGAGCACTATGTATGGCATTACCACAATCGAGGTCTGTATTAGGTTTTACCATTACTTCAATAATTGCTAGTTTCATGATAGGTCATAAAGCTTACCCTGTAAACAATCTATCAAAATTGTCTCTCAGCCTGTGTTATGTAGTTTCAGAGCATGATGTCTCTATGAACCCATTATCAATGGTTCCATGACTATCCCTACTGCTAGCACTAAAAGTAAATTATCTTTACTGTTTGCTTTTTGATTAAGTACATTTGAATCTTCAAGCATAAAACTAGTTAGATGATTCATATATTCAGTAAATAAGTATTTCCTGAGTGTTTTCTTCTTTCCAGACAGTGAATACATCAGTTATTCAGACTATATCAGGGGGAAGATAAGTCTGTTCTTCATTGGGAGATGGCAGAAAATTGGTCAAACAATTAAATGAAAACAGCTATGAATCTACTCACTGTTGACTGTCGATTCAAACCAGCAAAGAAAACCAGGGGAAAGGGAGATAGAGAGAAAAATAGAAATTAAAAAAGTCTGCCTGCCATTCCTTTTATTGATAAGACATCCTGAGGTAAACATAATGCACAAAATATGAAATCTCAGTTACCGCCTGCCACTCACAATATGAGCATCTCATGACTTAATGATTGAGTGTTTTAAATGTATGACAACTGAACATAAGCCACCATCTTCATATTATCCTTACCTGAGTTAATAGCAGTCTAGAAGACTAACAGTTTGTGTTGGATTTATTAAAGGTAAAGAAAGCAATGTGATGCTTTTAAAATAGAACTTTCCAGGGGAGGTGTTGGCCTATATGAATCTCATTTATGAGAATGTATAAGCTATATGCCCACTTGATAAGTGATCTGTTAGGAAAGAAATTCAAGTGTTTAGGTGTCCAAATTATGACCTGTGTGGTTTAATAGGTAACTGTATATACATATGCAAGTAGATGGATTATGTCTTTTGTTACCTCTCCCTTTAGATATGCTTGCTATGTACTGTTAATATCTTTAGTTCACAAAACAATCTTGAAAAGATAAAAGCAGTTACCATGAATATAGATACTCTCTTGCTTGGGAAGATATTGTGCTCAGTCTCAGTAAAATTCTTGGTATGCATGAGTTGGATCCAAAAAGACTTTTTGTCAGTCAGTGTCCTGACTCTTCATTTCTGCTGGTAGACTATGAGTAGGCTCCGTTTGAGTATTGTGGATCCCACAGACCTTTTGCTGGTCAGTGTCCACATTCTTCATTTCTACTGGCAGATGATCAGGATGCAGCATTTAAGTATTTCCTTTTAGCTTGTTTTCCTGCTGAACATGGCTAGCGGCTTTGTATAAATAAACTGGGTTAAAGAACAAGAGTCTTCGGATGAATGTGCTCTACATAATGAAAGAGGATCTGTTCACAGAGTGAAAGCAACTGCCAGCATAGGTGAAGGCAAAGCTCGCTTTTATCTTAATTATCTGGATCTTGGAATAGGAGAAATATAGTTAATTACTTCATCCTCCAACTACCAAAAGTCTCTTCTTTTCTTTTTGTGAACAACTCAGTTTCTAAACTAAATTGAAATGAATAACGAAACTAATGAAAGCATTATCACTCAAATAAAGATTCGATGACCCAGAGAAATATATTGGCCCAATACCAAAATGATGGCAGTTAACTTTTGCATTGCTATGGTATCACAAATATCACTTAATTGCTATTCAAGAGCATGAAAACTATGCAACATCCCCATAAATGGAAGTGGAAAGTGCTGAAGTGGAGAAGGAAAACCAGAATGTATAAATAAAATATGAAAACTTTTGTCATGTTCTATTAGGGGTTTTCATGTTAGCATCATATTACAATAGTATTTGTTTTCAGTAGTATGGTGTAAAAATTACTGTAATAATTGCATGGTCATATCTTGTTAGGCAGCTCAAATTCTTAAATTATATGATTCTAATATAAAATGAAAGAAAATAGTTAAATGATAAGAAATTTCTAATCTGAAGTGAAGGCCCAGCTGGACAAAAGTTTAAGATATTTTGGTGTGATTTCTTCAAAGCATTTTTTCATAGATACCAGGTGGTTATAAAGAAGGGGAAATGGGCTTGAAGCACTGCTGTTGGACTGTCTGAAAGGTCAGTATCACAGATATTTGTGAATTACTCACTACTATGAGGACTAGCCTCGTTGAGATAAGTGGCTGTAGTTCAGGCTACTTTGTAAGAAGAGCCACTATGTGTAAGATTGTTCTCAAATAAAAGTTACTTCTAATATGTATTTTAAAGAACTGGAAGGCAGATGTTTTACTTTGAATTTACTGGAAACAACATGCTTGGCACAGACTTTGTGATGATAAATGTAGAGCTTGTTAGGTTAAGGCAAGAGGTTCTTACAAAATTGCTTTTTAACTTTAAGTATTTCTAATGTGCTAATATGTCATTCAGTAATCTAGTTTACTAAAATACTATGGATTCAGCCCAAAGGTCATTTCCAATTTAGGGGCATAAGTGTTCTTGGAGAAGTGGTGGTAGTGCTGGGCCAAGTGCACTTTTGAAATCAGATATATTTCTTTATCAAAAATGTTTTATTTTATATAATCTTGTCAGGATAATCAATTTAAGAGATAAAAGGAATACTAGAAAGAATTAAACATGATTTACAAAAGATGTTACTTGCCCTTCTAAAAATAATGATTTCAAAATTCGGTATCTTTTCTTAAAATATTACATTTGAGAAGGGATTGTCACATCTTATATGTACCTTAATATAACATTTTATACACCTTTTATTCCAAAGATAACATTATCAAGGGCTTACAAGATGATGATAATTGTTTGCAAGCCTTGGCTTAGGCAATCTAGTTCTGACATCTATTACTTTTATATAAATATAAATTTGTCTCAATTGACTCTTCATAGCAAATGAAAAGAGAAACCACTCAATATTATCTTCCAAACATAAAAATGATATTAGTTGAACTAGAATATGTTTTATAAAAACAAAATAATAAGCCTGGCTTTGGGACAGAGAATTTTTTTTTTTTAATCTTAAATATGGTACAAGTTTCTCAGGCCACTCCCACCTCTCTCAACTGCTCTCATCTTATCCCCTGACTCCAGGGGTCTCAGACCCATGTTCTACTTCCTTAAATGATTTTCATGAGAAGCATTTTAGCATATATATATTTACAGGACCATTTGGAGTTCTGTGCAGAATTACTACAGTGAACTTGTAAAAGTAGATGCACTAGTTATTAGAATATTTAAAATGAGGCAAGTTGAATTCAGTGCCCATGAACTTAATAGGTCGTATGCTATCCCAACTTGACTGGTTGGTTCTAAGTTAATACCTCTTCTCTTGTCCCAAGAAGAATTAGACCATTTACAGTAGCTTGTGCTCTATTTCCAGGCACTGTCTGATCAAAATATTAGATTTATTTTGAGGCAATAAAGTCAGTGTTTCCCATCAGTGGAGGGAAGCAACGTCAAGGACTGCAGCCTGACTCTATCTTTCACACAAAATGATCTTCGCCATTTCTGTGTCACTACTGTCCTTCATTGCTATGACCTGTATTCTTACCTGTGATTTAACTATACAGACAACATAATCCACCCTCAAGGTAAGCTTCGGTCTGTGTGATTTTTCTAGTGTTTTATTAACTTTCTTTAAATTGCCCACACAGTGAAGATATAATGAGTCACCAAAGCCTTGTCTTTATTCCAATCTGGTAGTAGTGGAAGCCTCAAAACTCACACTATTAACTCCTGCAATGAGAACACAGCCAGTCCAAACCAAATGCCTTTTTTTCCCTCAGAGCTTCAGCCATGCTTTCCTCCCCTCATAAATTAGCTGTGTTTAGAAGGCTTGGCCACATCCTATAGATTTTCTTAAGGAGAAGCTCCATCATCCATAATACATTTGGGCTCTTTCTAGTGGGAGATTTATATATTTTTTTTATTGATGGGTTATGAATATTGACACAGGAGATATTCATTGTTTATTGAAGGCTTGTTTACATAAAAGATCTTCACAGGCTACCCCCTAAGTCTAGAGGTCCTACACCAGTGTCAGGGAGCTGTCTGGGTATTTTTTCCCACGTATTGCACTGCTATTCTACCAACAATAGAGGCCCATTAACGTTTGGCCCTTCAAGTTTCTGCAGCCCAAGCCTCAGTGGCAGGACGTCTGCCCAATATGTAAAATAATGCAATGAATGGATTCCTTGGAAACAATGATAACAAGACCTGGCTGAGCTAACTGTGACAGCATGTGGTAATTTTCCAGCCCGCTGGCCCTGTAAAGGAAACTAGACCACAAAGCCTAGACTGCAGAGCAGGCCGGCCTGAATAGCTGCAAACAAGTGCAGAATATCTGATGATGTCATATGCACAGTTTGACAGATGGGGCTGGACAATTTTTCCCCCTTCAAACGTGTTCTTAACTGTTTGTATTCCATTGGCTTCTCACTTGAGAAGTCCAATTCTGTAATCACCTGCTTGAAAGACTAAACGAACCTTAACTGTCATGTGCTTGATTCAAGTACTACCAGTTTTATGAAGAAAAATGATATCCATTATTAGTGGCTAAATGCTGAGGGAAACAGTGGGGGAGAGGGTGTTGCTTTGGATTAATGCATCACCTCTGCTTTCAGCTGTGGGCCAGGTTTTCAGTCTAGCTTCGACCGAATCCTGCCATACACTTTGAATAGCATAATGAAGTATTGTTATTGCCCCAGTCTAGTCATTACATCAGGGAAACAGACATCTGAAGTTATCAAAACTGATTACTAGCTGAGCTTTTGTGTCTATAAAATAAGTGCATTAAAAGAAGGGTTTTTCCCCTCAGTATTACGGGTGTTCTATCGGAGTCAGATGTTTTAATGTTTATAGCATTATGTGTCACTGTGTCTAAATTGATGTGAGGGAATATGGACAGACAATACTCTCCCCAAATGTGTTGATATGTAGATGTCTGTGTGTGTGCGTGCGCGTGCGTGTGCATGTTTAGATTGATACATGGGAGAGAGAGAAAATGAAGATTGACAACATTTATAAAAATGAGCCACAACTCAATTAAAATTCACCTCAAATAGTAACTGAACTGGGGTACTCAGTTTAATTGTAATGACACAAACTGACTTCTTCCCACTCTTTGACTAGGTAGTAGTTTGGGATCTCAAATGTCCCCACCACTTTATTCATGTAGCTTTTATTTACTCTTCAAGGAATTTATGTAAATATATGTAGACTACAGAATAGGTCTCAAGCCCAGGTTTACTCCTTAATCTTTTTATCAAATAAATGACTAAAGAGAAATAGCCAAAGGACTGTGTTTATGGAGAATTAATATCAGTTCCACAGGAAAAACATGGCACGCTGCTGGGCCTGCAGCAATAAGAATAGAAATGGCACAATCATAAAAATAAATGTTTAAGAATTATAAAATGCTTTTTAAAACGGGGAACCCCTCCCCCCACATAAAACTACTTTTCAGAACTTTCCAGATTATAGAAACTTCACAGAAAACTATCCTAGATTTTATATCTCCCTTTTAGCTGATACAAATGCCAAGTAAGAGAAGAGGATATTGTTATTAAATATAAGCAAATAAAATCTCACCATCAATATTAAAAATGCACCTGCATTATTGCTTAGTACAACCAGACACAATTGTGTATATTTTAACTGTATTTCATACATTCATCTGATAATTATCATCTACTATATGCTTGACACTAGACTGTCAGTTCCTTTTATGCAAATACTGAAACTAGAATTGTATAATTTATTTAAAGTTAACATAATTATTTATACCATGCACACTTGTAGCAGTAACTACTTTCCTGGGATGGTTTGTGATTCATAAGCACCTACCTACTATTGCAAGGTCATGCCTACATTTGAGGACCCACATGGCTGCTGTAAGTTGTAAGGATTAATAAACTCATCACAGGTCACACGGCTTATGAAGAGGAGTTTATTCCTGCCTCCCACATTACTCACTAACTAACACCAAGGGCATCCCTCTACAGTTTTACACCATATGCAAGCCCTCATCTGCTACAAAGAGCAAAACTGTTTTCTTAGTAGCTGTGGCGCTTCCATCTTTACAGGACACTGTGAAGTGAGAGGAAGGAAGCAAAAGTTGGGGACAGGAAGCAAGAGCCTTTAGCACTCACACATCATAACCTGAAGCTATCCACAAGCTGCTCCTTGACACCTCCTTCTGACCTCTCTATGTCACCAGCTTAGGTGGGACTTCCCTGGGACCATAGCCAAGGAATTTAGAGGAGTAATAGTGTGATACCAGGTTTAAAGAGGAGGAGGAAGAGAAAGAAAGCAGAAAGAAACAGAAAAGGAAAGAAAGGAAGGAAATAAGGAAGCAATGAAGGAAAGAAGGAAGGAAGAGCAAAATGCCAAAGTTCTCATCATTAACACCAAGTTAGACAGTGCTAACACATTTACTTTGTAAAAATCCTCATCTCACAAAAGAAGGGGGAAGTGAAGAATAACTGAGATTAACTAAATTAAGATGAGATAAGACAATGGTAGTATTTTATAATAAGCGTAACTTGGCAAGATGCTTGAAAAAAATTGAGTTTCCAAAGTCATTTGGTATAACCTAAAAACATCAGTAAAGGTGGTGTCACAGTAAGTCAGAACAAGGATCTTGCAAACAAGCTGATCTGCATTCTATGAATGGAGATGGAAGACTGTCAAGCCTTCCTCCAAACATAACTCATTCTTGTAAATATTTGTGTTTTATATTTTAAGCTCTAGGGCTACTAAGGTAAAAACTAAATAGTTCTCAAATCTATTGAGAATTTCAACTTGTCAATAAAATTCATAAACATATTAACTATTTCACAAAGCCATGCTTGATATTTATCTGAAAACTACAACTCCATTCAATTAAATATTTAATAAGAATTTACCTATTAAATGACACTACGTAAGTGCTAAACATATCTATTTAGTGTGCAAATAGCCCACAAACTACCTACAATAATCATGGAGTAGAGAGAATGTTATACATGTATGCATGTGTGCACAGTACGTATAAAATCTAAAAGGAACAGCTATCAGGGAGAAATTTGGGATTGGGAGGATAATGTGCTGATTCTGAACTTCAGTTAATTTAATCCATTCCTAAAGGTTTCATTTTCCTACAACAAAGCAAAGTTATTTCTAACAGCTTATCTGCCTTGGAAAATATCCCTCAACTCTGAAGTTTTCAGTGACTGTTCTCTGAACATTCTTTATTTCAGAGTTAATATTCTCACTTTCCCTAAGTGTTAAAATACAAACTTTGCACTTGGTTATTTGAAAAATAGAAAACTTTGTTAAGTCTAAATAAAAGATAGTACATGCTGACATGTGTAAACTAAAATATACATAATTAAAACAAAGTAATATTGTCTATTGCTACTAAAGAGCAGTTTAAGAAAAAGAAAATCAGGCAAAGAAACTTGAAGTCAAAGGCAGAGTGGTATTCAGTTCTTGCTAGTTGTTAAACTTAAGCATTTGGAGGCCTATACGCTATTATAATACCTAAATTTCCTTTTAACTCTTTGTATCATAAAAGATAATGTGGGTCAGAAGTAGTGACCCACAATAGAGACCAGAGAGGCTTGGAAAATAGCAGGTCTGACTGTGTCTTTTTCTAAGTATGTTCGAAGACTCACTAGTGTGTTCTTAATTTTGTTTCTTATTTATAGACTATAAATAATATCAGTATCACAAAGTTACTATCGCAAATTAGAATATGCTGTTTAATTGATTCTATAGCCTGAAATTAACAATAAGGATAAGTTTACTTTCCTCAGCTATACAACAAAACGTCTCATATTTTCCATTTTCTCTTACCCATGAAGTGCTGTTTTAATAAAGATGCAATCTACATACTTTACAGTGCCATATTTTTCTTATTTATCTAAATTATCATTAACTTGGAAGGCAAAGCTAAAGCACTGGAGTAATTGTGGGATGGCTTTCATACTGCCAGCCTCTTGTTCATCCCAGAACTGTTCCTTCCTTATTTAGTGCCTTCAAATAAGGCAAAAAGCTTTGTTGAAGCTGCCCACAGGAAGGGATGGCTAAGGCTTTCCTCAGTGTAAAAGCCCTCTGTGGACTTCAAAGTATTATAGCATTGTTGATCATAATTATCTTGGGAGAGTTCATTTGCGCCTTCAGTATCATACCACAATCTTAAGTTTCAATAGAAATATTTTAGCACTTGATGGTCATTAATAACCAAAATCAAAAGTTATTAATAATTACCTTCAAAAGTATTTTATTCAAATCTATCCAAAATCTCTTAGAAATTTCTTTTTCAAAAACTTATCTATAGTTTCTATTTACTCATTTTATTAATCCATGTGATATGTAATGTCTGCATTCCAAGGGCACTCATCAGTATCACCGCATATTCATGCATGCTTCTCAGATGAACTAGTAACAAGAAAGCAATTCTATCTCAGTTTACAATGTTTGCTTAAACATATTCTTAAAACCAATTCACCAATATTCATTATGTCATTTCCAAAAGAATAACACCAACACGATGCTGGAGGATCACAAAATGAAAAAGATTAACTCACCGGCCTCAAGAGCTTGCAGAGCAGTAACCTGTAAACGAGGTGCACAAATAACATTTGGGGAACAGAATAGACCCTGCTTGGGAAACAAAAGCAAAGTTTCAGGAGAGAAAAAGAAAAAAATATATACATATATATATATATATACATTTCACCTGGAGAATAACTCCATTTGCAATTAGAAAAAAAAAATCTCTTCAGAATGAGTCTGCCAGTAACTTGAAAATTAAAGACCTGAATGATTTATAATTATAATGCATCATGGCCCATTTAAAGAACTTTCATTTTATGATGTGACTTCAACAATCATACAACAAAAAGTATGTAGTCCAAGTGCATATGAATGAATTTTTTTTTCAAAGGTTACAAAAACTTTTTACTACTGTATTGTTTTTTATTAATCACTATAGCAGAGTCATGGTCACTTCTTTAAAATGTAAGACACACGTGCAGACATATAAAATAAATATGAGATGCATTTGTGTTCACTGGACACAATGTAAGGCTCCTGTAACATTTCGGCAGGTGTGTTAACTCAACCATCAGGGCCCTGAGGCTCATGCAAACCTCCAGGGAAGGATATAACTCCTAAAGAGGCCCCTTCCCAGGATCCAATTCTTTGGAGTCTTACTGGTCCTCTTTAGAGGATGGGGTCTCTCACCCTTACCCCTGTGCCCTCCCTAGTCTGGGTCTGGGCACCATTAGTGCATCAGAGCAGTAATTTCACTAAATTGTACCTTACTGGCCCCCTATTACGAAAGGAAGTGTGAATGCTGCCAAAGCCCTTTCCTAACTGGCAATGGAATCACAGGTCAAAAAACATCTTTAGCAAGCATAAATTATTAGGCTCACTATAAAAGAGAGCTGACAGATGAAACAGGCATTTCCATGAGTGAACAATGCAGCTTCAATTCAAAGACTGCTGATTGGGTGTTCAGCCTTCCAGCATAAACAGCTATTCAAATTTTAAACTGTAACCAAGTGAATAAAGAGAAGGCATGGCACGGCCACCTCGGGTTCTTCAACAAGAGATGTGATATAAATAAAATGTCAACCCATAGGTTGAGTATTTCTTCTTCCCAAGGGTGCTTCATAGCCCATGAAACAGAAGGCCAGTGTGTTAGACCATAGGCCACCCCGGGATCATGGAGAGCCGAGTTTCACTAATAGTCGCCCCAGAGCTTTGCTAGGAGATGGTCACTGAGCACATCAGCCTCCCTCTCCTCCCACCCTGTCTGTGTCAGTCCTCTCCACTCTCTGCTTTTGTAAGATGTTATCTGTATTCATGGGGCGAGGCTGGTGGGGATGAAGTCACAAACATGGAATTATAAACCTCAGAACAATGCAAAGCATTCTACTCATAAGAAAAGTAGACATTGTCAGCTTCTTGTGGAGAAGTCACAAAGGAAGAATGTCCCCCTGAGATCATATGAGATGCAGCCAACAGAGAGGCACCACCTTTATCTGCTTTGCTGAAAGACTCAAATCCTGCAGGTTTTAAGCCTCCTAACATTTGTTGAGAAACTGTTGCGAATCTAAGACCATGTACAGTCTTTGGTTGTTTGTGAATCTCTGTTTCAATTGCGGGTGTTGGCTGCCTGTATAATGACAGGAGAACAGTATCAGGGCATGCTCAGAGAAAATGTTTCACTCTCTCACAAACAGGACACATTATTTCATATAGGTGAACTGTTAACTTGCTTACTTAAATTGAGATTCTTTGAGTATAAGGTCAGAAAAGTAATTTTAAGTACAAATAACAAAAAAATAATTATCCATTGTTACTGGCTGGAAGGGCCTTGGGTCTGTGCTTTCTCAAACCATTCCCACAACCCTGTCCTTTAGACATCAGTTTGAGTCTCATTTTTTACATAAAAGAGAAACTATTACCACAAATCTTTTGCTTTTCAATAGTTGCCTCTGGGTTATTTTTCAGTGGTTTTGTACTGAAAAGTTTTCCAACACTGATGATACCCGTCCCCCATAGTTCCCAGGTCTACAGAGTGCAAAGTGCACACACTGTTCATTTACACTGAACATCTAGTCAGAGGAAGTTAAAACTGTAGCTTGCTTTCTCTCACCTTCATGTGTTTGCTTCACATAATTGTGGGAAAAAAAGTTAGAAGTGAAAATCTTTTTGAAACTCTTTCAGATATTTCTTTATATTGAGTCACATTACAGAAGCCAATGGGCCTCTCTGCTAGGAAGCACAGCTTTCAAACTTCTATGGCTCCTCAAGTACATTGGTTACACTGATTTTATGTGCTAAGAATAAAGTCAGCTATGTATTAATAAGTAAAGAGTCCTGCTGCTGAGAACTACTGTGAAATATGACACTAAAGAGAAGTGATTTTTAAGAAGGAGAAAACTGAATACATGTGCAATTAGATATGCCTTTGATGACCTGTGATCTCAGGGTGTGCTGTTTTCATTCAGTCTCTTTCCCATAACTACAGTTGAAGGAAGGGTCTATATGGTTTAAGCAGTAACCCCATGCCACCATTGAGCTCTATTGGAGAGGAGTTACAATGTATTTGAGTTCCTTGTTATTAAAAGTACTTCCAGCATTGGTCAGTGATAATGCTGCCTAAAATTCAACCTGAAACTGTTTAGAATAGGCTGGGTCTAATGCTAATTTCTATCTAGTTATTAACATTTGATCATTTGTAAAAGAAATCAGTTTTGCAATGACTTCTCTTTAATCGAGTAGACACAATTTTATAATCCAGTGATTTTTGTTTTTATTCCAAAAGCATGAATAAAAACAGTCTTCCATTACCCTGGCAAAGTTTTCTGCATTAACGTTTTTTCTGAGATACACATACACACACACACACACACACACACACACACACACACACACAGATATAGATATATATATATATATATATATATATATATATATATACACACCCAAGTAAATCAAATACATGCATATTCTTATTTAGAAGATTTTTCAGGAAAAAAATGTATAGTATCATCCATTGACTGTCTGAACACTGATCTTTTCAGACAAGGTAACTATTTTATAACAAAATATAATTTTAACTCCTCACTAAAACAACTTTCAATCAGCTGCATTTTATGTATCCTAAATATTTGCATCTAGTCTACATAGATGCTTGTCAATGATGCTCCAAACTTCCATTGTACTGTACATACCATTTTGCCATAATGGTCATCATCTTTGGATTATAGGTACTCTGTACTTTTCTTTTCTTTTTATCAGTAGTTCTTAACTCTAAGAAAACAAAAATTTTGTTCAGGGCACGGGAGGATATGCATGTGACCCCTGCTCTTGGGGAGGCTGAAGCAGGAAGATAGTAAGCTTGAGGCCAGCCTGAGACACCTGGCAAGGCTCCAGTTAACATGGCCTTTCTTGGGGATTGAAAAGCCCCTGCACCCAAATGACATCAAAGCTCTCTGTGTTGTCAGATGGGCTGGAGTAGGGAAGGGTATCACATTGTTGTTGCTTTTTTTTTTTTTTAATACTTCCAGCTTTTAATAGGCAGCTATATAGTTGTAATTCCCCAACATTTGCTCTTTTGTAAACAAGACTACTTCCCTCTGTTGTTACATGGAAAATAACAGTAGCTCAAATTCACATGGAATGAAGTGAGCGGCTTAGTGTTGTCATGGATAGCATGTGTTTTTGCTGATGGAAACCATAGAAGAGTTTCAAAAGCCTCCTTTGTTTAAACTCAGGCCTACATATGCAGCCTCTTAATTTTCTTTCCAATACATTAAAAGTTGATGAATTATGGAATTAGTCTACTGCTTCTTTGTAAGCATAAATCACCACCTTGTCTTAGGTAGCACTTAAAACCACCACTTGATTTTGTTTAACACCTTCTTATTTCTAGGTGCACTACTCGGGGGCCAAGATACTGTGATCCCTACCTTTTCTGGTCATAAACCCAAAATTGTTCTTGAATGAAGCTCATCTCACTAGTAAGGGAAATGTTCACCTCTCCATTGGCTCATATCAAAACATAATACAACATGCAATTATTTGTTCCCTATTTAGAATACAAAGAGCCCTTGGGTGTCTATAGTGATTATTATTTAAACTATACAGATCTGGTTCTAGTAGAAGCATCCAGAGATATGTTATGAAGAACAATACCATTCTTAATATCTTAATATCACAATCAGAGATCCACATGTGACTATAACTTAACTTTAACAACCCATTTACATTTTAATGATAACCATGTAAAATTATTGAAGTATATGCATCTCTTCTTCTTCTTGGCCTAAAATCAAGTTTCCTTCCATTAGAGACAGAATTCACAGAATATGTTGGTGCCGTTTTTCAGTCTTGTGCCTATTCTTCATACTCTCCAGGCAGGAGCCAAGATGTTTGATCTGCTCTAAAAGAACAGCACACCCGGCCTTCTGAGCCCCTTAATTCCTTTCTCTGGAGTATAATCCGCCAGAGTGGAAAATTTATGGAAAACCCAAGTGGTTTTTCCCTGAATTCTACTTTTTCACCACCCCCTTTTCTCCTAGTAAAGTTTGGGTCCTAAGTAAGAACGTGTTTAAACATCTTCTGTTTCATCCCTCTCAGCCTCTGTTCCTTCTCAAATCACATCTGTGTGACAGTCACTTGACACTTCCTGGGCATCCACATCATCATGGTGAGACTTTTGCCCACTTTTCAAAGTTATTCTACTTTCAAGTGCTCCCTCTCTCTCCTTTTATATTTCCTTTCTTTCCTCTCTTGGTAAATGTCTTCAAACTCTTTCCTCCCCTGCTTCCTGGAAGAATTAATAAAAATATTTCTATCCTTCATTTGTTAGGTTTCCACCATCTCCATGCCTGTTCCTCACCCCAGCCACAGCCGCACATTTCCTCAGGTAAATTGGATTACTCACTGCATCCGATTGTCATTGACAGACATTCAAGTTCAGATCCCCTCAAGCCTGTTTCAATATATTAGCCTGAATTTCAACTTTCAGAATTTCATTTAACGAGCCACTATTTAAGTCCTTATGGATGATAATAATCCTAGAAATGATTTCTATTTAAACTACATTTCATTTGTGAAGTACTTAGATTACCTAAATTAAAAAATGAATTAATTTTTCTAATTATCTTATGGACCACACATAAATATGATTATTCCCATTTTGCATATGAAGTCACTGAGGTATGACAATGAATGCTTTCCTGTGACAAAATAGATCAGGAAAGAAGTAAATGCCTTGCTGAACCATGATTTAAAAAAAAAAAAGAGTTCTTAAATTCAAGAAATTCAATAACCCTTTATGCCAATGACTTACCATTGCCTTCATTGAATTGATTATAGTGAATATTTATTCAGCAAATTCTAAGATAGTTCATATATGTCATGCTGCCCAGAGGAGGAAATGTCAGGTGACAGAGAATGAGGGAAATGCCATGAAGAACATGACCCACAAAGGTGATTAGAATGGAGTTTATCCATTTAGATATAAAATTTAAATGGAAAACTTTTACTTAATGCAACCTGAGGATGAAGACTCCCTGGAGATCTGAACTAGAGCCTTTTCAGAGAATGGAGACCTGAATGAACTTTCTTTCACAAACATACACTCAGTCCCCTCACCCCCACGGCCACCCCTGTCCTCACAATGATGCTGGGCTTACCCTGACAGGTTACAGCATCAGAGAGAAAAAAGGAATAAAAACAAATCTCATGTTACTTCCTGGAACTTGCTGGTGGAGGATCTGATAGTGATCCTTCAGTCAAATATGTAGTGTCACAAGTAAAGGAAATGTGCAGTCGGTAAACAAGAAATAGTTTTTGGCCATTATAACACTTAGCATTTGGCAAGAAGCCTATAGAAAATGTCTCCTGATTTAATACAAGTTTCTATTTACCTTCTTTTCATGATTTCTTGACCAATTAAAGACATTAAGTGATTTTGTTTCTGTTTTCCTGGCCTTCTCCTGATAAGATGCCAGGTCCCTTCCAACTAGGTTTTCCTCTTTTCCAGAACTGGCTGTAGTTTCTAATATGTTTATAGTTACCACTCATAAATAGGTCAACTATTCCATATGTGCTGTCTAGATGATAATTCTTCTGTATTTTTTAAGAAATTTCATCATCATCATCACCATTGTCATTATTTACCTTGGTGTGTCACTGAAATCATGGAAGTCTTATTTCTTTCTCCAGTCCAATAGACATTCACTCATTGTTAGCTTTCTTTTATTTACTTTTGTGAAATAGAAAAAAAAATGAGGGTTCTTTCTCTCATGTTGCATTCAATTCTTGTGTAAGTCAACATGTTATTTCCCTGAGTTCCTTTAATACACTCAAAAAGAGTCATTAATAAAAGCCTGAGAGCTAGGGATAGTGTTCAGTAGGCAATGTGCTTCTTACACAAGCCTAAGAACAAAAATTTGAATCTCCATCAATCACATAAAAGCTGAGTGAGACACTCTGAATCTGTAACCACAGTACTGCAGGAAAACAAAGATAGGCAGATGCCATGAGCTTGAAACCCACTAGTCCAGGCAAAATAGCATCCTTCAAGCACAATAAGATAACTTCCTCAAAAAATAAGGTAGAAAATGACAGAGGGAGATATCTGAGGTCTTTCCTCTACTCAAGTTCAGATACAAGCATACACTACACAAACAGCATAAATACGCAGACACGCACACACATACACACACACTAAATGAAGTTTAAAAACAAATTCAAATTGTCATAAAAATGGTTTTTCTGAATCTGTCCAATAAACTGTGCTCCCTTTAATGAGTTTAAGGAAGAGTGGCTAGATGATAGAATTTTATACAAAAAGGAAAATGTCCTAGAGTGGAAATAGGGGTGCAGTGGTTAGAAAAGTCTCTTCAAAAATATTTTAAGATTCAAGCATTTAAAGTAGACTAAACTGAGTCAGGATTCTATGAGATTTTATTTCCCAGACCCTCCTTTTATTCTTAGAATGCTTTTATAAAATTATTCAGTCCTAATAACAACTCTAATACTATAATACTCTTTACAATCATTAAAAATTCTTTTGGAGTTGGATTGAGTGAGAAGGTAAAAGAAAAAAAGATTCTGGCTAACTATATTTATATACACACTGTGCCAACATAGGTACATCCTTTTTGCAAAGCAAGACCAAAAGATGAAACAGAGGAAGAGAATTTTTATATCAAACAGACAAGATACCATTTCGCCAGCTTTATGTTGAGATATCATCTAAATTCCACCCCAAGTGTAGACACTCATAGCTTTAGCTGTGAACATAGAAAACCATTAGTGTGCTGTCTGGCTGATCACATCCTCAAAAGGTCAAGCTCCACTGTGATAGTAGTTTTTCTGCATCGTCTGTCATTTCTTAGGGTCTTTCTCATTCTATCGTCAGCGTACATGTTCCTCACACTGGGCTAGACATTACCTCCAAAAGCATGCTTACCCTTGTCACTCCAAATATATTTCACAACATGACTTAATTTGAATAATTAAAAGGAGTTTTATGAGGAGAAATATCTATAATGTTAAATTGTATAAATATTTTTTTCTCTTTGATATCATTTGTAATTTCTTTTCAAATTTGTCTGCATAAAAATGGACCAATATCCTTAATCTTTGAAAAGGTAAAAGTAAAAAGTTCTTGGTGACCTCTTTTAAAAGGAACAGGAGAGTTGGAAGGCTCACCTGAAAGAGTTATTTGAAAATGAAACCAAATGCCTGAAAAATGAAGTGATCGGCTCAGATCTGAACAGGTTAAGCTATTGTATGACCCTCTTTCCATTTTCATTCAAGAAAGTTGATTTAAAGAAGAGGGAAAGGTAACTGATGAGTGAGTATAATTTCCCCTTCCTACCTCTATTGTTTTGGGGTTCCATAACTTCCTACCATTCCCCAATAAATGTTTTGTTCCTTCTATTTCCAGCTTTCAAAATTTGTACCTACATCTTGAATACTTTCAAGGTGTAATTCAAAATCTATTTTTATAGAAAGTTTTCATTCATGTAATTTCCTCTACAAAAGTAAAAATTCTATACCCTGTTGTATAGTCAGGTACGTCTCAAAGCTAAGAAGAATCTTGTCCAGGTCTGTTTGTTTTGGGGGTATTTTTTTTTTTGTTTTTTTTGTTGTTGTTGTTGTTCTGCTGGGGGGTTTTTTTTGTCATATTTTGTTTTGTTTTGTTTTTAGAGAAGGTAGAGAGTTAAAGAGATTAAATTGGATTTTTTTCTTCCAGTTTTGTACAACACCATGATCGTTTCTTTGACTCTATCCATCCTCAGTGACTATTTTCTAATGTTCTTATTGGGTTTTGGAGGAAATTGTTTTTCTACTGTTATTTTACAATTGAAAATATTAGAACGGCTGCCTCCACACACCATATGTCAAAAGGTTCTTAGTGATCTCAACATACTCAGGAATGAGATTGGAACAAATATCAGCAGACTCTGGAGACTTTACCCACTTCTGGATCTGTATACACTAGAGAATAACCCAAACCTTCTTTGAACGTTTGTGAAACACATGAGACACTGGTGACTACATTTGAATTTTAGAAATATGTCTATCTTGAACCTTTGAGATGGTTTGTCAGTTAAAGACAAACCACTAAGCCTGACTGTTTATCTGTGAGATGGGATGACCATGCTGCCTGATGTGACTTCTAAATAATAAGTGAGATAATGTGTGGGGGATATTTGGAGTAGTACCTGAAATCAGTATGTGGCTGATAGCATTACCTGGTGCTTGGGGAGTTCAGTCAACAGAACCCTCTTTGTAGAAGAAGAGAACATAGCCCTGCAAATTGTCCTTTGACCTCCACACATGTGCTGTGGCATACACACCTGTGCCTGAACATTTTCATGCACACACACATGACATGGGAATGTCTTTCTGTATGCTATGAATATCAATTTTTAAATAAAGGAGCTGTTTTGGCCCATGACAGGCACCATAGAAAAAGTAGGTGGGGGAATCAGAATCAGAATAGCAGCGGGCGGCTAAGTGGTCAGGGACAGCAGGTCTGTGAGTCTGGACCTCTGGCCACCTGGGGCCAGAAAACCTTACTGTAACAGATGGCATCCCAATGTAGGCCAAACACCCACATAAAGCCTGAGAAAGATTAGAAAGAGCTCTAGAGCACAGAAACTGAGCCAAAGCAGATTTCAAATTGTGTATCTGAAGCGGGTCATTGTACAGAGCTAGCATGACATTTGGACCACATTCAATACAGCACAGGCAGACTGGCGATAGGGAGCTTAATCTGCAACCAAGCCAGTTCCCAAAGTCTCACAGAAGACTAGGTAGCATGTGATTGATTTAAGGCTTATGTTTATATTGAACAAAAAGGAAACAGAATCCAAGACAGTTTCTTAGTAGCAGAATTTTCTTGGGTGTACTCTGTTTCCTGGTGGTGGCCCCTTTAACAGAACTGATTCAGCTTTTTCTGCAAAAACTATGTGGCTCTTTAAGAGAGAGTATTTTTAAAGCTCTTCTGGTTGGAAAATGAATAAGGATTCAAAATAAAACAGATCTAGATGGGGGAAAAAACCTGTAAATGGGTTACATGTGTGTAAAAGGTATATAGCTTCAGAGAGAAAAGAAAGAAGGTAAAGTCCATAAAAAGAGAAATAGAGTAATAAAAATATAATAAGCCATGTAAAAATGGAAAATAAACACAGAATCTGGATTATAGTTATTGTTGTGTTTTCTTTTAATTTTTTAACTGTTAATAAGCTAGCTGCAAAAAGACAATGGATTGCAAAGGCTGCTAAGTTAAACAATAATATGTATCTTAAAGATATCTTGATTTTGAAATTTGTGTCTAAGGATTTGGAAGAGTTCTGCTTTTGTTTCCACAGAAGATGAGAACCTGTGTATTGTTTCCAGGCAAATATGGTTTCATCAACCAAGACTACCTGAAAATTCTCTGATGGGAACAAATGATCACATCAGCTTCAGGGCTACAGAATAAGATGATCCAGTCTCAAGAACCTGTAAGATTGTCAACATGCCTTAATCAGCAGGAAGTAGTACTGGAAAACTACACCCCAATTCCCAAAATACTGTTTATAAATGTTTGTTTTCATGATAAATGGTTAATGGTCATAGTTAATCTCTTTCAAAGAAGAAAAGAGGGATATGGTATATGGGTAATCTTAAAAAATTAGATTATTGAATTTACTTTAATCAAAAAATCAACTGTTAGTCTCAAAATATTTTATATTGGTATGGATTTTAGTTTATTGATACAAATTTAAGGTCAATTCTCTTATGCTGTATGTATTTTTCTACTCTTGTTTAAGGTATGATGTTCATGTAACTGATTTAAAATTGTAATGTATAATTAAGAAATGTATGTTATGATTTTTTAGGTATACAAAGATATATTTCAATTAGATATGTAATCTTCAAACACTTCTAAAACCTACATAATATGGCATTTAAAATATTTTAAGAACTTAGACTTTTATGGACAATGAGACAGGTCTGCTCCTGGCAGCACCAATCTACTTCAAGAGAAAAATGGGCATTGACGAAACTTCATATGGATTTTATTTTCTTTGTGGCAATGGTTAGCCACTGGACTAAAACATGTTTTTATATTGACTGCTTGACAGTATGCTGTTTAAACTGGACATGCAGGTTCCATAGGAGGTAACCTTTGAACTTTGGCAGAACAAGTCAAGATGGTCATTCAGGTTCCTGATTTGCAGAGAAAACTGTCAAACATTCTTCAGGACTCAGGGAGAAGCTACTGATGAACTACCCCAGAATGGGCAGAGCAGATTTCCTCCTTCAATGAAATGAAAGAGACTCTGGGCCTATAGGCTGAAGATAGATGCCCCAACTTTATAAAGGAACTTTGGTGACTATCAGACAAGGTGTCATCTCTGTCATTTCTAGATTTTACAAGTTGATTGTACCTCCTGTTTACTTGGGTAAATATATCCTTCTGTGGTCTTTGATGTAGCTGAAAATTAGATAGTTATAGATGTTATCATTTTTCTTAGTTATACCATATATTAGATATAAAATTTAGATTCACAAAGATAAGTTACATGATGGGGTATTTTCTTTAATTTTGCTAAATACAAATAGACTAGATATTGTAACTGTAATTCTCACTTAATAGCTATTTTGTTCTATGCGATTTTGCTATGTTAAAATTGAAACCTTCCTTTTTGATTAGACAGAAAGGGGGAGGTGATGTGGGAATGTCTTTCTGTATGCTGTGAATCTCAATCTTTAAATAAAGGAGCTGTTTTAGCCCATGACAGGCACCATAGAAAAAGTAGGTGAGGAATCAGAATAGGTAGGAAAGAAGGGCGGAGTCAGAGACAGATCGAGCCAGCTGCTCAAAGAAGAAACATGTAAAGAAAACAGGTGAGCCATGGGCCACATGGCAAACAGATTAATGAGAATGGGTTGATTTAAGATGAAATAGCAAGCTAGCAATGTGCCTAAGCCATAGGCCAAACAGCATGAAGTTAATACAAGCATCTGAATCATTTTGGGGGGACTAACAGTGACAGTGGCTATGGGGTCTGGGGTAGCAGGTCTGTGGGTTTGGACCTCTGGCCGCCTGAGGCCAGAAAACCTTATTGTAATGCACGTGCACATGCCCAAGCCCTAGATATGCCAAAAATACAAAAGATCATCAGCCCAACTGATGGTAGAAATGGACTTCCCTTTCCCAGATTGTTTCTAGCACTTGCGTTGTCTAAAACTTTGAACACCACAGCTAAAATAACTTTTCTGTTTTTGCTAGTGAAATTGATGCAAAAAAAGATTCTTGAATTGTATCCCAAGATTATTCCCATCTTCATGGAACAATAGCTTCCATCCCCCCACTCTGTTAAAGCTATTTGAACAAGTTGACATTTCAAAATGTCCAAAATGGATCATTTTAATGGCTTTAGCCATCAAGACTCGTGTCCAGCTTCCTCAGACACAACTCAGAAAATTGTCAAGACATCCTTCACACAGTTATGTTTTCTGGCTTCAAATGAGAATGTCAAAGCAAAAGCCAATGGTACTAACGTTCCCCTGGGAGATTCTAGAGCAAAGCTGTGTTTAAACAGAGAATGCTGCAAAGCCCTCTAAATCGGCTGGCCAGTGCTGTAGGACATTTCAGGCCCAGCCTAGCCCTGCAGTCTAAATGAATCTCTCTTGCCTATGGCCTGGCCTTGCCCAAGGTTCAGATCCGAAATCCCACTTGGTCCAAATAATCACGCAAAGGCTTATATTAATTACATGCTGTTCAGTCTATGGCTCAGGCTTATTCTTAGCTATCCCTTACATTTTAACTTAACTCATTTTTATTAATCTGTCTTGTCATGTGGCTCATGGCTTTCCTGTACTTTATTATTTCATCTTGTTTTTGGGCAGCTGGATTCCAGGGGATTTTGTTTATTTTTTTGTTTTTGTTTTTGCTTTTCCTGGCTCTGCCCTCCTTCCCCTGTATCTATATTTGGATTTCTGGCCTGCCTCTAAGCTGCTCTGTCATAGGCCAAAACAATTCTTTTATTGTCAAACAGTATTCACAGCATACACAAAGACATCCCACATCAGACCAGGCAGGAAGAGCTACCCCAGATCTTTTGCAATGAACTGCTATTGCCTTGTAAAATCTGTATGTCTCCTGTGTAACACTGATGACTGTCTTGTCTGGACAGCCCCACAGAGCTCCAGATACCGCGTTCGATGTGGCTCTCAATCTCGCACTCAGTTACTGTCTGCTTGCCACTGAAGCTCTGCCATTCTCTGGAGCACCAAGAAGTGCTGTCTGCTACTGGTTCTGCTTCAAGCACTCCAGTAAGCACCACACATTTGCTATCCTACTTATCTTTATTTCCATCCCATTAGATAACATTATTATCTCCATCTTAAAGATTTAAAAGAAGAAGAAGAAAAAACTAATAGCTCAAGCCTCTCAACTTTAAATGTGAACTTCCAGGTGAACAGGCAGAGTCAGATGTCAAGAAAGTTCACTGCATAGTAAACAATAGATACTAAATATGTTCTAATCTTTCTCCTCCTATTTAAGGCACTTGAAAAAAAAAGATCCTTGTTTTTCTTTCTTCTTTAGTTTCTTTGTGTTTTTTGTTTGTTTGCTTTGTTGTTGCTTTTCTTGCTTTGTTTTTGTTTTTCAGGACAGGGTTTCTTGGTGTAGCTTTGCCTAGAGCTAGCTCATAGACAAGCCTGGCCTCACACTCACAGAGATCTGCCTTGCCTTTGGCTCAGAAGTGCTGACATTAAAAGTGTGTGCCACCATTACCTGGTTAGGCACTTTTAAAGTGTAGGTGAATTTGCCTATCTTCATCAAGTATCTAGGCATTCCTAGAGGGCCAAAACCTTTGTGTTCTTGCGATCATGGGTGTTCACCATTAGAATAAATAAATTATATTATAATTCATAATTAGAGAGTGCATTAGCTTCCTCAAGCCTACCATTGTAAAGCATCACAGAATGAATGGTTTAGAGAGTAAATTTATCGATGTGCCATTCTGGAGGTATGAGCTCTAAATCAAGGCGAGGGCATCTTAACTTCTGAGAGCTGAAAACTAAGACTCTGCATGTCCTCGTACTTTGGCCATTCTGGTATGTTTCATTGTCTTTCCTTGATGAACATTTCTATGCCCTTTAGTAAATATACATTTCACACTGACTACCTCAGTAAAGAACCTATTTCCAAATAAAGTTATAATTTAATGTACTGGGTATTAAGACTGTCATATATATGAACTTGAGATAGACATAGATGACAGAAAAGGAAGAGGGAGAAGAAGAGACAGAGGCAGAGAGAGAGACAGAGAGATACAGAGAGACCCTGACCAAGGATAACAAAAGTGCTTTTCAGGAGGGCACAGCTGGCCAATACCATAGCCCACTTTCAGAAGGGCATCATCTGATGAGGGCAGTATATAAAGACAGAGACCTGATGTTCATGGAAAGGCAGGAATCCAGGAAGGTAGATAGAAGTTCTGTACCTGGTGTGTGACCTCACCTCATGAGAAGATGGAAAAAAGGAAATCCATTCAAAAGTGGCTCCACATCTATAGGAGACTCAAAACGCCAGACCATAGTCTAACTAAAGTAAGCCACCAGTAATTATAAGTACAAAAGTGTGCTGGCATCATGTTTATAACCATTTCAAGAATACCATTTTATAGGAGCTGTCAAGAACATTTTCTGTTCTCCTCAATTACTCTTCCCGGACCCATAATCACCTAGGAAAATGGGCTTCCATTCACAGGACAACTCTTTGTTCAGTGACTCCTAAGCTGAGAAGGTAGAAAACTTGCCTGTTGCACTAGCTCAGTTAAGAATGTCTTGTGTCTATTTGTGCTTGGACTACTCACTGGTCCCATTGTTGAAGACTGACTTTATTAGCCTGTAACACACTAATGCAGCCAAAGCTGACTTTTGAACTATCATCTTATTGTCTATACCTCTCAAGTTCTAGAATAAAAATTATGCCCTATCATACTCAGCTGAAACATTACTTCTTGGTAAGCAGAAGAAAAACCCACCTCTATAATTTTAGTTTCCATTCCACAGAATGAAAAATGTATACATAGGGTCCCAGGCTTCTATCCACAAATGACAATGACATCAATAGAAGAATTGCCATTATCTACTATCCAAGGACACATGCTGTCTTACAGAGGCATGGCCTCTAGTTCTTTGCTTCCTTTTATAGATGAAAGAAGACTTCTCCATGCCATGGACTGAACCTTTTCTGCCACTCTGCTCTCTCTCTCTTGGCAATAATGGATGTGCAGATCTATGCTGGGGGCCTAGAGGAGACTCATGTGAGTTATCTAATCCACCTTCCTCCTGAGCACAGCACCTGTCTCCTGCCTCTTATCTTGTTTGTGAAGCAGTAGCATCAAATTTTTCAAGTGATTTGGATCCCATCATCTTTTCTACAAATTGGTTTCATTCCCCAGTCGATCTTAGTGTTAATTTTTTTCTCCAATCTTTCATATGCTTCTTGTTCAAATTTAAATCCAATATTTTTAGTCTTATCTTTTCTAACTAATGAAAATTGTCTCTTCCTCTTCAGAAGGCTCCCTAGGTGTGTGTGGAACAGCATTCACGCTTTTCATGTTTTCTCTAATATATTAAAAAAAAGTTATCACAGATTCTGAAGGAGAAAACCTGATTTTAATTTAAATATACACACAGTTTTGTTCTGTCTTAGGAATACCTTTGATGTTTATTTTCCATATTTGTCTTCCTTTGGGAAATGTAAAAGTGATGTTTCTTGAAAACTACTTAAAAAAACATGTATGATATCAAAACTACTATCACTAGTCTACTACAGAATGACTTCACTGTGGAAATGAAAGCTACTTAGCCAGCACAGAGATTACTCACCTACTACAACATTTCCCAAGATGACACAGTTCCCAACTTCTAATTCCTTTAATGACCTACTGTAATTTGATCTCCTTTTGTCGATACAGTGTGAATATTAATAAAAAGGGGGTTTTCTTCATTTCATCTTCTGTGTCGTCAGTAATTGGAATAGGTAGAGGACTTAGTTCCATTGCCTGTGACAACATAGTCAGTCAATTAGCAGATATTTGTCAGGAATTTGTGGTAGACACAATGATGTTAGACACAAAATGGAGATCCAACAAAAATAGACATTCATTTTCCTTTTCTGCTCCATAAATCCAAAATAATTTCAGTGGCAATGCCCCCCAATCCTCTTCCTGATGCTTTTAAATTTACATCCAGCCCTCCCTCGATCAATTCTTGTATCAAACAAACATGAAATTGCTCCTGAGTGAAGAGAATGAACTTGGCTTCTTTGCTTCCTGAGCCTCCCCCACCCAAACACACACATACTTGTCTATTGTCATGACGTAAACTGCAAGTTTCCCACAATTTTCATATCCTTCATGCCAGCTCATTGTTGACCTGGGACAGGTCTCTTTCCCTCACCTGATCACATCCCACAAAGTCCAAGAGTTCCTTCAAACCCTTCAGCCCACATCACAGACTTTGTTAACCAGAGAGCCTACAGTTCTACATCAACATAAAGAACAGGAAGTCTTGGAAATCGAGGGACCAACATACACTAAGTGTCTCTCTACATTTTCCTTTTCTGTCCCCATAATTCTAGGATGTTGGGGACAAGTTCCCCATAGTCCTCTTCCTGGACTCTTTACATTTATATCCTACCCCTCCCACCCAGTCAATAATGTATCAAATAAACACATTGGAATCCTTCTGAAATTTCTCCTCCTAGGTAAAGAGGATGAACTTTCTCAGGTCTACTCCTTTTTTAAATCCTTCTCCTTATGTTCTTTTTATACTTTATATTGAGCTTGCTCTTGAAATTTTCATACATACATTATGCATTTTGATGACTGTAACCTTCTTTTTATATCCCTTCTCGTTTCCATCACCATCCCTTGCTCCTTCCTTTCAGTTTCTTTGCCAGGATTATGACTTTTGGCTTTGATTTATGTCTCATTTTTTAACCAGGCATCACATGTAGCCACTGGAGTCCAATGAGGTGGCCAGTGAGCAAAAAACCAAAGGAAATGACTGCTCCATCCTGGAAATGAGCAGTAAGAAATATTTCCAGAGTGAGAGGTAAGGACTCCTACGCCATTCTCCATCCATGCTAGACTGTTAGACTGTTGAAGTTCCCTTCTTGTGCAAGCTTAGAGCAGGCATCATGTCACAGCAGCCAAGAGTGATTGTAATGATAGAGATGGCTGTAAAAGCCCAGTGGATGGTATTCCTCAGCTCTTCTATCCTCCTGCTCTTACAGTCTTGCCTCTTCTAAAAGTTTCATGAGTTTTGTCTATCATATGTCCTCAAGTCCTTGCATCCATGGATGACCCTGTGAAGTCATCATCATTCACTAGAAACAGGCTTCTCTGATTAAGGCATTTGTCTATGGCTACAAACACATATACTTAGGAGGCAGTTTAAACATATGTCAATTTAACTAAACAATCATTTTCAATTTGCACTTACAATCTGTGCAACAGTGCTTTTTTTGTTTTTGTTTTTTTTTTTGTTTTATTTATTTTTAAATCAAGATTAGAACATTAGACTGGAGTCCTTCCTGTGGAGGGGGTTTAGAAACTAATTGTTGAGTGGTTGGTTACCCCCATAACAATAGTGCACAATTGATACAAGCTAACAAAAAAAAGGTAGATGCTAATTAAGTGCCAAGAATTGATGGACATATAGGTATAATAATACTCTTTTGCTGAGTCACAGGAAAATATTTTTTCATAACAAAATAAAATATAACAAGATAAAACAAAAATCATGACATGGAGAATAGACAAGGCAACACAAAAGAAGGAAAAGAGCCCCAAGAGTAGGTACATGATCAGAGACCTGTTCATTTATATATTCAGGTGTCACATAAAAATACTAAGTTAAAAGCTATAATATATATGCAGAGGCCTAGTGTACACCAGTGTAGGCCCAGTGTTGCCTTCTTCAATCTCTGAGTTCATATCAGCTCTGCTTGTTTGATGCAGAATGCCTTGTTCTTCTGGAGTCCTCCATCTTCACTGGTTCTTACACTCTCTGCTTTCTCTTCTGTAGGGTTTCCTGAGCTCTAAGGGCCATCCCTTAGATTTGATGAGAATGTCCCATCTAGAACTGGATGTTGAAAGAACTCTCTGCATAATGTCTGACTGTGGGTATTTGCATCTGTTCCTGTTTGAAGGAGAAAGCTTCTCTGATAATGACTAAATGAGGTACTTGTGGGAATTTGTTTCAAATATAATAAAAACAGAGATATCAGAGGGATGCACCCACAGTCAGTCTAAGAGGATCAGACAGTGGTAACTCACACCTTTAATCCCAGCACAGGGAATATCCGGGAGTGGTGACCTACGTCTTTAATCCAATCAAATCTGGGTTTGAGGTCATCTTAGTTTACAGAAGGAGTTCCAGGCTCCCAGGCAGGCAGTGGTGAGACCACGCCTTAACTGAGAAGGTATTTAAGGCAGGCATAGAAAGATCAAGAAGGCAGAAGAAGCTGTGGCTCACACTGTTAGTCCCAGCACTTAGGAAGCACAGGCAAGAGAATCTCTCTGAGTTTAAAGCCAGCCTGGTCTTCAAAGCAAATTCCGGGACAGCCAGGGCTATTACACAGAAAATTCTATCTGAAAAAAACAAAAAAAACAAAAAACAAAAAAAATTCCAAAGACTGGAAGAGGTGTATCTGTCCTCTGATATCTCTGACTGTTTTTATTATATTTGAAACATATTCCCACAGGTACTGACCTGAGGTCTCTGGACTATCTTATCTCTGGTGGTTTGTTACCCAAGCAATGTCAGGTTCTGTCTCATGGAGGGGACCTTAAGTCAAATCAGACGTTGGTTGGCTACTCTCACAAGTTCTGTGCCACCATTGCCCTAGCAATCTTGCAGCCAGGACAGAAAGGTCAAAGGCTTTGTGGGTTGCTTTAATGTTTACAATTCTCTTTTGGTAGTCTGAAGAGTAGCTTCCTGCACTAATAAACTAGAATATAGAACCTACCTCCATGTAGTTTCCAGCTCAACTTCTTCATTTTCAATGAGTTGTATGGGTATTGTTCTCAACAGAGCACTGCTGTCACTTTGCAGAAGAACCCATTGTCTTGGCAATGGACTGGGTTGTTTGGGACTCACCATGGGACCCTCCTGGGCAACAATGCATGAATCCATATATAAATGAATACATAGCATATTATATTTCTGAGTCTGGATTACCCCACTCAAGATGATTTTGTCTAGTTCCACCCATTTCTCTGAAAATTTCATGATGTCACTTTTTTGAACAGTTAAATAATTGTATAAATTTACCACATTTTCTTCATCTACTCTTCTGTTGAGAGACATCTAAATTATTTCCAGTACCTGGCTTTTATGAATAAAGCTCCAATGAACATGGTTCAGCAAGTGTCCTTGTGGTAGGATGAAGCATCCTTTGGGTACATATCTAAGAGTGGTATAGCTAGATCTTGAGATAGATTTTCAACTTTCTGAGGAACTCCCATATTGATGGAAAACCATTATATATATATATATGTATATATATATATATATATATATATATATATATATATATATATAATTCAGAAAAGCTCAGACACTCAGGGAGAAAAAAAGATATTTTAAAACTTTTTTTACACATGTCTTTTCTGAACACAACAGAACAATGGCAGAGTACTATAAATAATTTTGGTGATCTACCATTTTGATAGTTTATTAACAATTTAAATTGGTTCAAATGATTGTAAAAGATTGTTCTTAAAAAATAAAACCCTCTCTATTTCTACTGCAAGGGATTTTATGCCATGTCCACAGTGGAGTCAATTTCCTCTTCTAGTTTCTGACGTCTGTCTCAAGGAAAGTGCCAAATGAGATGGTTTTAAATGTGTTTCTAATAAATTTAACTTCTAATGTTTAGTAATTTTATGAAAATGTATATAATGCTTATATATTACCAATTTTGTATTAATAAAAAAATCTTAATAATAATGCAATCCGGAAGATATATTTAAGACTGCAAATATAATCATCACAAAATATATTTTTATTTTAGTTATGATAAAATTCTATGATGGTAAAATAAGAATATAGCTTCAAAGAAATATATTGACATGGAATTGAGAGAGATTTCGTTAATTATTTTTATTTACTTTACCTTTATTTAAATATGATATCTGTTAAGCATATATTTCGAAAATCATAAAAACCATTTTTGTTCAAAATTTGCCACTATCTTTCTTCTAAAATCTTAAATGGAATCTCTGATTCTAAACACTATACAAATGTAACTATATATGCTTTTTAGTGTGTTTTTTTCCTGATAGAAATGCATGTAGCCATGCACGGAAAGTGCCTAAGGGAGCTCCTGACATCCACACACAGCAGTCATTATTGCAACAGACTTCCAAGTGGTTATCCCAGTTGCAACAACTTCCTCTCAAATCTCATCTCCACACTGATTAAAGTTTGAAACTGAATCTTCTTAGCCCAACTGTCATCAAAGGTGTCACCCAATAACTGATGGGAGCAGATGCAGAGACCCCCAGCCAAACACTAGGCAGAGCCAGGGGAATCCTGCAGAGCTGGAGGAGGATTCCAGGACCCAGAGGGAAGATAGAGAACACAGCCCATAGAATCAAATAAGCAAGCTCCCAGGGGCTCCCAGGAACGGAAGCAACATACTGGGACCCTGTGTGCACCTGAGCTGGGTTCTGTAGCTTGATATTCTTGTGGCCTTTATAGCAATGGGAGTGTGAGGTATCTCGGACTCTTGCCTGCTATTCAGACCCTTATGAGAGTTTGGTCGGGGCCTGTTCTCTCTCTCTCTCTCTCTCTCTCTCTCTCTCTCTCTCTCTCTCTCTGGAAATAGAAGAGGAGCTGATCTGGGTCGATCTGGGGTAGCGGGGAGGTAGACGCAGACACGGGGAGTGGAAGAGGGAAACTGTGGTAGGTACATTAGTGTGTGAGAGAAGAAGTTAAAACAAACGTACAGAAACGTTTGAAACCAAATCAAGTAAATGAGCGTGCATCTCCTATGCTTCTATGCTGAAGCTAACCTTCTTTCAGCTTCTTCTCAGTGTGTGATCTCTACATTCATAGGTTACTAGTAGTCACGTGCCTAGACCAGATTCTTAGCCATCTCTGTAATATAAGGTCACCAATAACTTTAATCAGAATGATAGAAAAAAAAAAAACTACCCTAAATATTTTTTGAAAAAACTGAGTTGTGTGTGTGTGTGTGTGTGTGTGTGTGTGTGTGTGTGTGTGTGTGTGTGTGTGTGTGTGTGAGAGAGAGAGAGAGAGAGAGAGAGAGAGAGAGAGAGAGAGAGAGAGAGAGAGAGAGAGAGACTAGGTTGAATATGGTACTTGATAAATACAGAAAATACAAAGAGGGGAGATTACTGGATACCTTGATGTTGGTGACAGAAAAAGCATCCTAAGCAGTACTGATCCCCATTTCCTAGGTCAGGTTGAAGAAGCATTAATCAAATTAACTGTATGATTAGATCCCATTTTCAAATAGTAAACTGGAATCTCACAAGATTAAGTGACTAGTCCAAGAATTTGGAGGAGAATTGTAGAAGAACTACAATTATCACATGAATTTTTCTGATTCCACAGCCATAACATCTTACTCCATCCCATTGCCTCTCTAAAGTATTCTAATTGTACCTAGATATTTCAAGAAGGCTCCCCTAAGAGATGAGCCCTGGGATCTGTATTGTAAATCTGAATTGATAATAACCATTGACTTTTAAATGAGTCAATGAAGGGAAAGTGCCTAGAGCTACACTATTAAGTGTCCTTTTGTTGCTTTAATTTTAACCCATCAATTCATTGATTTGTGATACAAAGAGAGAGCCAGTGTGTTGCAGAGCCCTCCCCAGTGAGTAAGGTAAGTGGCATACTCTGGAACTCCCCTTCTTCCTCTTCCATTGCCCTTTGGCTTTCCTGAGAATGTCCCCTCCAATAATAAGTAGGAAACACATACTAATTATACATTAGATTTTCTTCTTAATTTTGTTTTTTAAAAAAGTTATGATAAACATGTAGAAATAGGACACACCTCAGGAAAAACGAAAACAAACCAACAACAAAAAACATCTGCTTTCCATTGCCCTCCTACTTTCTCAGCAGATAATTTCTCACAGCATTCTTTGTGTAAAGAACCAACTTCTCCCTATAATTTAAGGAGTTACTCTTATATCTGCTGAAAATATGAATATTTCCCATTGCCTTAGAATTAACATCTGAAATTCTACAACACCCTACAATTTGCAGTTACCAATGTTTTCAATTATTCTGGTGAATGTTTGTTGATTGTGCGTATTATGAATGCTAATGTTGTCACTTACACTCGTGGCAAAGGAGACAGAAAAGTTCACCCCAAAGGATAAATTAAACCATCTCTATCTCTATAATTTGGAAGAGACAGACTTCCCCAGGAAAATTCAGTACCACCCAGTAGAAATTCATTCAGTTTGCTAATACATTAGACTGGCAGAGAGAACAGTAATGATGTGAGTGTGTCTCTACTTTTCAGAACCACCTATCCCACAGAGGAGGAGGAATACAAAAACCCACACACACCAGAGGGTAACTTCATGAGATGGAAATGTTCTGCTGCAAAGTTCACATAAAGGAAGGTAGAAAAGAAAAGTTGAAGGATGATGCACCTACACCAGAAGCCTTAGTTATTTCTACCCAAGAATCTAGCTGGGATGAAGCTTCCAATTTGTCCTGAACTAAGCACAGGCATGAGCCCTTGGTGCCTCACATTGCCAGTCCTAGAATGATGGGTATGACAGGAAGGCCACACCGCTCTGGCCAGAAACAGTTCCTGGGAAGAAAGTTTACCCTTCTACTAATGTGACCAACACTTAACAGTTGGAGCATCATATGCTTAGGATCTTATGAGGGGTACCAAGAATCTTCCCTGGGTGAAATCTAAGGAGCATATCTCAGCTTTCTAATTTTAGGTAGAATAGGTATTGAACTACTCTTGGGTATGGGTTCCCCCCCCCCTCAGTTAACATATACTCAAATGAATTTCTCTAATTACCTCAACCTTGAGAAAATTTAATTTAAAAGTCACAGAGAAGAAAGATTAGAAATTTTAAAATTAGAAAAGAAATTATGGGTCAGGTTTTTAATGAAATTTTAAGTTTGCTTTTTAAAATACAAAGAATCACATTTTAATAATAGTGCTAAAATGAAATTTATATTAGGGAGAAAGGAAGTTAAAGCCCTACCTGCTAGGGTATCTGTAGTGGATGGTAAGAAGTGTCTCAGTCTCATGTTATTTACTTCCTATCCTGCCTACTAACTGCTCACAAGTAACTTCTCTTTAGAAAAATTATCTTTGGTAGAAGTGTCAATGTGTGGGTACAAAAACATTATTATGAGAATTAACTGAATTTTTATCCCTAGAAAGTCTTCTGTTCCAAGGCCACCACTCTGACAGAGACACAGTGAAACAGGGCCATGTTTTAGGTCCAGGCACAGGATATCTAAATTCACAGATGTCCCTAAACTTTCCAGTCCACAAAAGATGTTCTTTCATTGGGGTGTCAGATTCCCACCTTTCTTGTGGAACCCGTCCTCCTCAGACTCTACCCAGCTTCCTTCTCTGGCTTCCCAACCAACTGCTAAAGGAAAGTCACAGCAGTAATTGGCAAGAAAGTACTTGGTTCATTGAAGAAGTAAAGTAACAGAAAAAATGGAAGGACCAGAAAAATCCATAGCCAACAGAATCAGGAGAGTGGAGATAGATCCTCATAGAGAATGAAGATACCCACTTATTTTCTCCTTTTATTGAAAATGGATTTTTCTCACACATAATATATCCTGATTATGGTTCCCCTTCCTCTACTCCACATAGTTCCTCCCCACCTTCCCTCCCATCCATATCCACCCCATTCCTGTCTCTCATTAGGAAAAAAAACAGGCTTCTAGAGATAAAAATGACATATAAACTAACAGTCAGAATAGGAGAAAACAGAGGGAGAAGAAACCACAGGAAACAGATACAGACACTGAGACTCATTCTCATACTCAAGAATACCATAAAAATACTAAACTGGAAACCACAGCATACATGCAAACAACATGTACAGTAAATGAGAGAAAAATTATATGTGTGTGTTTAAATAAAAAATAAGCTGAAAATTTTTAAAAAGCCCTGAGACAACCTTATGAAACAAGCAACCTCCAAAGATGCCCCTGCTTCCTTTTCTGTTGGCCATCGTCTGCTTGGTGTGAAGCCTACTCTTAGCTAGTTGGTTTCCCCAGCGAGACTCTCTTGGAGAAAGCTGGTTGTCAATAGTGTCTGTGTTAAGAGATGCCTATTTCTTTCAGCTTCAGAACCACATCAGGCACAGCCTCCTGCAGGCCCTCTGCATGCTGCCTAAGTCTCTATGAATTCACATGTGCACAGCTTCTGTTGTGTCCAGGAAATTTTGTTTCTTTGGTGTCCTCCATGACCACTTGCTCTTACATTTTTCACATCCTCTTCTGCAGAGTTCCCTAAATCCTGAGTGGAGGGATTTGATAGACAGCCTATTTGTGGTTTAATGTTCTACGGTCTTTTACTCATTGCGTATTGTCTAAGTGTTGGCCTCTGTATTTGTTTCCATGTAATGGAGGAGAATGATGATTCTCTGTTGATGGCTGGACAAAGCACTGATCTATCAGTATAGCAGAATGTCATTAGAAATCATTTTATTGCCATGTTTTTTTAGGAGAGCCATACAATTTTGTTTTCCCCTAGGTCTCTGGACTATCTGGTCACAAGTTTTTGGTCATTCTAGCAGTATGGGGTACTGGTTCCATCTCATAGAATGGATCTTAAGTCAAACCAGATATTGGCTGGTCACCCCTATAAGCTTTGCGCCACCATTGTTTTAGCATAACTTGAAGGCAGGGCACCATCCATTTAAGTGAGAATTTGTTGCTATGAAAATATTCTATCATGATCCAGAATTTAATCTTCTTTTAAGAAGTTTGGTCTACATGGTTGTGAGAAGAACAAATGATTTGTTATCCACACTAAGGTAGGTAAGAATATCTTGGGAAATTAAGCAAAAAGGTCATCTGAAAAATGAGAGTATCAGAGTGGGCGAGACTATAGGGTGCTGAAAAATACACTGGTTAAATATATTCCATGCAAAGGACTAAGCAATATAATGAGTGGCATGTTAGTAAGGGGCACCAGGATCTTTGAGAAGCTCTGTGATGACTATTCTAGGGCCAGAACTGATGAGAGGGGGGTGCAATTATAGAACTTTCCTCAATAACATCATTAGGGATACTGCTGAGAAAAATAATAGAGGCCAGGTGGTGATGCTGGCGTTGGTGCTGAACCAGCAGAAGGAAGTCAAAGACTATTATCATCAAGAGGGGTTAACTACAGGAGCTATGCAAATCATTTAGAGAACATAGTATTCCAAGAGAAAGAACTAAATGGGTAAAAACTGCATTTTCTAATTTATACAATAATAATAAATTATAGACTAAGAGGCCAAGCTCACTTTCCAGTCTCCTCAAAGGCTTAGCTTATAGACTTGACTTTGTCTTCAAACCAAAACTCAAATGAATTTAAATGGTCCATGTTTCCTATGAGACATAAATTTAGCAAGCCATAACACATATTTATAGGTCCAGTAAGTCGCTAGTGGTCATTGTTTCTGTCCCCAGATATCAAAATGAACTTGGCCTTTAAGTGTTTAATTGGACAGATACACTTGGTAGTCTACAGGGAGGGCTTCTACTTTTGTTTACTGTCAGGAATTACAAAGCTATCACAGTAGATGAAGCTAAATGAATCCCATACTTCCCTCTCACACCCAAGTTAGTCACACTTTTATCATATGACCAAGATATCTTAAGAACAATTTGTAAGAGGAAAGAATCATTTTGAATCAAAGAGTTCAGTCCATAGTTGTTTGGCCCCATACATGTGTAGAACATATATGGCTGTAAGTGAATGTAGAAGAGAAAACTGTTAAGATCATGGTATACAGGAAGCAGAGAGCAGGAGTGAAACTGGTGACAAGTATAGCCTTCACAAGAGTGTCCTCAGCACTTACCTCCTTAAAGTAGTCTCCAAATCCAAATGTTCCTAAAGTCTCCCCCAACAAGGACCAAGAATTCAATACATGAGCCTGTGAAGGATCCTTTCATATCTAAACCATCATACAACTGAGAATAATGTTTTATTTTGCTAATCATGAGAGATGCCTTCTTAAAGATCTAAATAATGCAGGGGTAGGAATCACCATATTATCCCATTTGAATTTGATAAAGTCTACCAAGTCTGAACAAATATTTGAATACCATAAACTGTGTTTGCTGGTGGTGAGCAGAGGTATGACTCCTTTAAGAAAGGGTTCCTGACTCAGCCTTAGTGGAAAAAAAAAAAAAAAAAAAAACATGTGTCCCTTTAAGAGGCCCTACTGCCAAACACTTATATGGAGTTCATGAGCAGTGGGCAGCTGTGTTCTACTAGGTGGTAATGTGGACCCTAAGATTCCAAGAATTGGGGAGATAAGCATGACTCTAGTACCTCCGCCATAATGAAAATCCAAGCAGCAGAGCCATCAGTCAAGTGTCTTAGCTGTGGTTTAAAAATGATTAAAGATGCATAATAAAACAGGTTCAGATGGAGAAACCCTCTAAACAGGTTACAAGATATGTAAAATGTATTTAGGCTTGGGAGAGAAAAAAAAAGGGTAGAGAAAATCTATTAAAAAAAGAGAAAGAGTAATAAAAATATAATAAGCCAAGTAAAGATAGAAAATACACAGAGTATTTATTATATGATGTTTCTTTTAAATTTTTAGCTATTAATGAGATAACTGCAGAAAGACATTTTATTGTAAAGGCTACTAAGTTAAATGAACATATATATTTTAAAGATATCTTAATTTTGAAATTTGGGTCTAAGGATATATTGCTTTGTAAAAGAGGTTCTGCTTTTGTTTCTACAGAAGATAAGAACCTACGGATTGCTTCTAGGCTAATATGATTTGCTTCACCAAGACCCGAAGGCAACTGGCTGAGATGATGCAGCCTCACAGAATACAACGATTCTGAATTTTTTCAGGGTTCCTCAAAGATTACCAGTGTCCTCAGTCAGCAGTAAGTAGCCTAGAAAACTATGCCCATATTCCCAAAACTAGACTAGGGGTGTGTATCTTTGTTTAGAGGGTTTGGTTATTTGCCAGCCTCTTTCTAAAAGTGGGGGGAATATAGATACAATAGCATAAAAGGATAGATTATTGAATCTACTTTTTAAAAGCAACTACTTGTTTTAAATACTTTACATTGATAGAGATTTTAGTTTATTGATACAAATTTAAGGTTAATTTTGCTACACTGTACACTGTGTGTATATTTTTACTCTTGCTTAAGGTATTTTGTTTATATAATTTATTTAAGATTGCAATCTATAAATAAGAAATACTGATTAATGGTTATCTATGATAATCAAACTTATAGTCATGATAGATTTTTTTGGATATACAAAGATATATTTCAGTTAAATAGGTAACCTTTGCACACTTCAAAGACCTACAGAATATGACATTTAAATATTTTAAGAACTTAGACTTTTCTGGAAATTATGTCTGCTCCTGGCAGCATTAATCTACTTTAAGAGGATGATGGGTCTCAAAAGAAACTCCATATTGAGTTTACTTTCTTTGTGCCAAAGAGACTGTTTTCGCTTTCTTGACAGTATGCGGTATAAACTGAACATGCAGGACCCATATTAAAGTGACCTCTATAACTTTGCCAGAATAAGCCAAGTTGGTCCTTCAGGTTCCTGCTTCACAGAGACTGCCAGACATTCTGCAGGACACAGGGAGAAGTGACTGATGACCTATGGCAGATGGGCAGAATAGTCCTTCAAATTTCCTGCTTCACTAAAAAGTCTGACAGAGACTCTAGACCTGTAGGCTAAAGATGGATGCCCTGACATTACAAAGGAACTTTAGGTGACTTTCCAGGCAGTCAGATACCTCTGTCATTTCTAGAATTTGGAAGTTGCTTGCAATATTCTTCCTGTTTACTCAGACAATATTATATCCTTCTGTGGTTTTTGATGGAGTTGAAGAATAGATAGTTGTAATTATAGTTTTCCTTAGTTATAATGAAAAGTAAATTAGATATAAAACTTTAGACTCATAAGAATAAGGTATATAAAAGAATATTTTCTTGAATTTTGCAAAATTCAAATAGACTAGATATTATAACTGTAATGTCTACTTGATAGTTGTTTGGAATATGTAATTTTACTATGTTAAAATTGAGATCTTCCTTTTTATTAGATAGAAAAGAAGAAGTGATGTGAGGTGTCTTTTTGTATGCTGTGAATATACTTAATTATCATTTGTTAATAAAGAAGCTGTTTTGGCCTATGGCAAGGCAGCTTGGAAACAGGTGGAAAATTCAAGCATAAATACAGGAGAAGGAGGGCGGAGTCCAGGGGAAATGCTGCAGTCTGCCACCTAGAATGCAAGGTGTAATAGAATACTGGTAAGCCATGAACTATGTGGCAATACAATATATTAATAAAAATGGGTTACGTTGTAAGAGCTAATTGGTAATGAGCCTGAGCCATAAGCCAAACAGTCTGTAATTAATATAAGCCTTTGTGTAACTATTTGAAACTAAGAAACTGCAGGCAATTTTAGACCTTGGAGCTAGTCCAGGACACAGAAAGGTCAGACTACAGTTGGGCCAATCCAAGGCCCTGATTTGGGCCTAGGTGGAAGTTGAGCTGGTCAATCTAGGCCACTGGGCTGTTACTTTGGGGTGAGGGGCAAAGCCAGCTATGTTACGTTTATGCCCAGGGTGGTTCTTCCTTGCCTGTTGTGAGAGATGGGGCCATCTCTCCCTAGTGCAGGGGCTAGCTCTCCTGTGAAGGTTGGGGCCAGCTCTCTTGCTACAGTGTTCGGTGTGGGACAGGAGTAGGTTTTCCAGCGTGAGTGAAAGGCAGAGCCAGCTCACTATGGCCCTCTTAATCATCACTCATGGTTCCTTTAGCCACTGTGATAACACAGAACAAGACTTCAACACAGACCCCAGCTGCAGCAGGACATGGACCCAGGAATGGCTCTCGGCAGCAGCTTGGACCAAAATGGCGTCATGACTCTGGGTGGTAGAGCAGACCATTCAGATCAGGGTGGCTCTGGCAGCAGCACAATGCTCCCACACACATCAACAAGGCCACAGAAACAAATAATTATGTATGCAATTTCCACCACTAAGAAGAATGACATATGGGCATACCACTTCAGGTTATAAAAGCAGCATGCTTTATAGTTGAGAATACAGTTCTAACCAGTTTACCAAATGACTGAAATGCAGCCAGACATGACTACGGCTAAGACTAAAAAAGAATTCTTGAACATTCTGCTAGACTAGTCAACAACTAATAGTCTGAGGACCTTGATGCCTCAGAAACATGTCATGCTGTGATTGCTCAAGATTTGAAGCAGTTCTTAACCTGGAATGGCTTTATAGCAATTTAATGTAGATAATACAGACTGCTTTGGGTTGCTTGAAGATGACCATGCTTCATCTGTAAAATTTCTCAACTGGAAAAAACACATCATTTCCTATGTTAGGAGTAAAATGATTGTTGTCACCCATCTACATAAGAATGATGTCTAGATAATGAATACAAACAGCTGCCAATTTAGAGATTTTTCATAGGCTTCCGGAAGTCAAAATAATAACTTGAAAAATGAAGTATTATATATTATGCAGTTATTTTTTCTATATAAAGCTGTGGTCTTCATCTCATAAAATCCTCAAGGTCATCTAGTTCAACACTTTAATTATACAAATGAAGAAACTGAGGCAGAAAAAATTAAAGAATTTTCCTAATACACTTGCAATTTAAATTTGAACAAAGCGTAATTTGCATCCAATTATATTCCCATAAAACTAGTCTCATCAATTCCATATTTAACAATTAAAAACCAAAATCAATCAAATCTAAAATGCAATCATATAAAAGAGAGTCATATATTAAATCATAAAAAATAGAACAGGTGATTAAACAAAGAGTCATTTGTTCAGCCATCTTCTTATCTGGAAACAGTTCACGTGTCACGTGGTCTTAAGTCTTTATTTCTTCTAACAAAACCCTTTACACAAACTCATAATGATACAAAGTTGCTAAAATTTATGTCCCCATTTGCCATGATTAATTTATAGACTGCACATTATCACTTTTAATCACTTTATGAGAGTAGTATTTTTATGACCAGAAAAAGGCCTCAAGGTTATCTTTTGTGCTGTAGGATTTGTCTCTAAACTCTACAAAGCCAAAGCTTGATGGTCTGATAAGTCAAGGGAAAAAAAATAACTTACTCCTCCCAAACCTATAGAAGGCTAATGGCCACCATAAAAGCCAGAAATCAGTCAGGCAAAGGTTTCAACGGATCAGGTCCTACACACTCTTTTAATATTAATTTCCTTGGCATCTTCTTTGAACTTAGATGTTCTTCTTTCCTGGCTTAATTAACACACCACTCTCCTGACTCCTTCTCCACCTTTTCTAAGCACTGCAGCCTCCTTCACACCACTGAACCTCAGTGCATAGATGTTAAAGTGCCTGCATTTGTATCCTTGTGGGTTTGCATTCTTTATACTCCATGACAGGAATTCTTACCAGAGATGATATGGATAAAGTAAAACTTTAATATTCTCTTCAATTACAAAAATGCACAATAGAGTAATATTACAGTACCTGCCATTGTAGTCAACTTTTCAAATCATGGACTTTTTAAAAACTTCACATTGAAATTGTTCCATAGGTCTCAAAATATCATTTATGAGCCACTACCTACTTCATATGTACTATAAGGAGATTAGGAGAAGAGGTAAGTTGGTAAACTGCTTCTCATGCACATATGAAGACCTGAGTTACATCAAAGAACCTACTAAACAGGGTGTGTGTGTGTGTGTGTGTGTGTGTGTGTGTGTGTGTGTGTGTGTGTGTGTCTGTGTGTCTGTGTGTCTGTGTGTCTGTGTGTCTGTGTGTCTGTGTGTGTCTGTGTGTGTTCTTTCAGAGTACCTGTAATTCCAGCACTAGGAAACTAGAAACAGGAAGATCCACCGAGTAGCCTGCCTAGTTACTTGGTGACCTCCAGGCCAGTAAGATACATTGTCTCAAAAGTTAAGGTGAAAAACACCTAAGGTATGACACATAATCTGGACAGCTATCTGAGACCATGTTGGAGTCAGAGGATCTTGCTGCCACCAGGGCCATACTGACCTGGGTGGCCTGTGCTGCCACCAGAGCCATAGTAACATCTGGACTTGAGCTGCTGCAAAGATCCATGTCTGAGTGTGTGGTCTTGCTGCATCTGGGATCTGTGATGATGTCCATGACCTATATTGCTACAGGAGGTCGGAGGAACCATGCATGATGAAATCCAAGGGACATGTTGAGCTAGTCTTTCCTTCACTAGACAATGCATCAGAAAAACTGGCCCCTGTCTCTCATGAGAGAGCTGGCCCCACACTCAGGAAAGATGGTCCTTCCCTTCACTATGATCATGGGAGAGCTGGCCCAATGGCATGGGTCTAGGAGAATTGGTTCTGCCGCTCACCTAAGGGGGTGTGATCCCAGTGGCCCCAGACTGACCAGCTCAGCTACTACCCAGACCCACATCCTGGACCTTGGGTTGCCCATCCTAACATCTACCCCATCTATCACCTACTGGAGCACGTGAAGGAATTGGTCCTATGGAATGATAACTGCAGGATCCCTATAGCTCAGTATAAAAGCAGGATGTCCAAGAGGAGTTTTAGTGAGGATCCAGTGATGATTGTGTGCCAGAGGCCTTTAACCAAGCCAATGACTCATTGCAATGAACATATTTTGGGTGAAGCTGAGTGAACAAAAGGATATACTGTGTGACACCCAGCAGTTCCCAATATCACTAGGATGAACGAAGAGGTGTTGGAAAGATGGAGGCTTGAGGTCGGTTTTTGTTGTTGTTTTATTTTTAATAGATTTGCAGAGACGTTCTGTAGACATGCTTCAGGTGTGAGTGGATTAGATGAATGATGTAAAATTCCCTAAGAATTATATTTCAAAAAAAGATACACAAGGTTGAACTTTGGTCTCCACCTATATAAATACACATGAATACACACACGCGCACACACACACACACACACGAGTACTATGTGATAAAACCATCCAATAAAAAAACATGGATGTAAATTCATATAAATTTGTAAAAAAACAAATCTAAGAAAGTACAGAAGAAAAGTAAGGAGTAAGGTTTCATGTGAGTAGAGAAGTGTGCACATTTCTTCTCATGAGTTGGGAGCATTTTATAAAAGTAGCATTCATTATTGGCCTTGAAAGATGTATAGGAGTTGTCCTGATGAGAAAAAAGGCCATCAATTTGAAGTCAACAAAGTAAAAGCATCTCTAGGTCTCCCAGCTATGAAGGGAGGGGATGAATGGCTGTGTGCCACAAAAGCAGAGGACATAAACAAGTAATGAAATGAAGAGCATCTGAGACAGATGATGCAGCCGAGAGATGGGGGGAGGTTTTAAAGGCTGGCATGGCCTGTTAAGACTCCAATCTTTTGTTGGACACAATAGAAAAGCAATAAAGTTCTAAGCAAAACATTGCAGCATTTCATTTGCGTTTTAACATGGTAATGCTAACCACTGTGGGGGAAAATCCCACAATGAACTAACTTTCAAGCTTAGGAAACAGAATAAAGATTTTTCTACTGATAAAAATAACATGTAGACATATGAATGGCATGTTGTAATCTGAAAAGTATATTTGGTATTGGCGAACTCATCCAGCTTCTGGCAACAATAACAAGAAGGGTAGGAATAAAAACCCAAGCTACCAGAATCTAAACACAAGAAAGCTTCGCCTTTTCACATAAAATAGGGAGCTGAATGTGGGAAGCTATAGACATTTATTCAGAAGCTAATAATTTTTAGCTTTACCAAAGAACAAATAGGGACATTTGATGTGGGAATGCGTTTATGGATGCTGTGAATCTCAATCTTTAAATAAAGGAGCTGTTTTGGGCCATGACAGGCACTGTAGAAGAAGTAGGAGGAGAAATCAAAGCATAGGTAGGAGAAGCAGGGCGGAGTCAGAGGCAGATGAGCTGAAGCTGCCCAAGGAGCAACATGTAAGGAACATGGGTGAGCCACAGGCTACGTGGCCGACAGATTAGTAGAAATGGGTTGATTTAAGATGTAAGAGATAGCTAGCAATGTGCCTGAGCCATAGGCCAAACAGCATGAAGTTAATATAAGTGTATGAGTCATTTCTGGGGGTCTGAGCGGCGGGCGGCTAAGCAGTCTCAGGCGGCAGGTCTGTGGGTCTCGGACCTCTGGCTGCCCGGGACCCGAGAAACTTCACTACTACAGACATTAAATAAACACCTAACTTTATTAACCATTAATAAAATGAAGAATAAAAACTTTGCTGGAGGTATCAACATCCCTGACCTCAAGTTATAATACAAAGCTATAGTTATCAAAACATCATGGTATTGGCAAAAAAAAAAAAAAAAAAAAAAAAAAAAAAAAAAAAAAAAAAAAGCCACAGTGGTCAATAGAATGAAATTGAGAACTCACACAAGTCTATGTGACTATAATTGCCTGATTTTCCAAAGATTACAATTGGATATAAGATTGTGTCTCCAATAAACTATATGAGTAAAGTGGCATCTACATGTATAATAACTAAAATGCATTCTGACATCTCAGCCTGCACAAAACTTAACTCCAAGTGAACCTCAGCCTGAGACCGTGTACCCTTAATCTACTGGAGGAGAAAGCATGGAATAAGCTTCAGTTTACAGGCATAGGAAATAACTTTCCAAACAGAATGCTGGTGGCACAAGCATTAGAACAAGCAATTAGCAAATAGAATCTCAGGAAACTAAAAGATTATGTATAGCAAAGGATGTCAGCTTTCAAGTGAAGAAGCAGTGTGTGTAGAATAAGAAAAAAAAAACTTCACTATCTATACACCTGACTGGGGGGGGGGGCAGTGTCTAGAATATATAGTAATACCAAAAAACTAAACACCAAGAAAAATTAGCAAATCAATAAAAATTGGGACATAGAACCAAGCAGAGTTCCCAAAATACAACTCACAACTGGTGCTGCTAATCAGGCCAAAATCTGATGGCTGACTAGGCCCTAGGGAAGAACTTAGTACTATTGTTGTGATAAATGGACATAGTAATAAACTGCTGCAATCCGTACATTTATATCCATATATTAGTGCATTTGTTGGCCCTATTTAGAGATGCTTCCTTTTTTGGTAGGTGGCAATTGATACAGAGACACACACCTGGTCAGGATGCAGAGACTAAGAGACTGGGCACTCTTCTCTGAGTGAGACCTATACCATGGAAGGAGAGGAGGATGGGCTGGAAACGCAGAAGCAGTATATATATATACACATTGCAGTAAAACAGTATTTGCTGGATATGACATGTGCTTTGGATACATGAACTCACAGGGGCTGACTGCATGCATAAAACCAACACAAGGCCAAGCCAACATTCCAGCATGGAATGGTGAGTAGCTCGTGAGCTCTACACCTAGCTGAGGTATTATTGACAGTTAATGGTATATAGAGGGAGAATCAGGGCTTTTCAAAGGGTGTGGTCCTTGAAAGATCCACCAAGCTCCAGTGGATGAACCCACACCCATAAATATATGAACAGCACAAACCCGACTGTGCAGGGGTTTTTTAGAGTATACAAAGTTAAAAGGGGGTGAGAATAGATTAGGCGAGAGTTAGCAGAAGGAGTGAACAAAACACACTGCATGGTCATCTTAAATAAGTAATAAAAATATATTAATAATTAAAACATAATAAGCATTATGTCTATGTTAAGATCACTAAAATTTAAAAATTGACAGTGCCAAATGAGATATGAAAATTGGAAATTTCAAACATGGGGGGGGGCAAAAAGAGAATGACTACAAGAGGCATGAGAAAAACGTAAGGGCTCATTAATTTCGCTGAATATACATTCTACTGCAATGAATATGATATGAAAAAAAGCTAGAATGTATTTTCAACTTTTAATTAAAAATTGGTTATTTTTAATTAATTAGACTGATACTTTAGAATTAAAAGTAAGCATGATATAGAACAAGGATTAAATAATTATTAAATAATTAAATATTAAATAATAGTCTGCAGGTCAGAAATTTTAATTTCAATGAGATCTGAGCTTTTAAGATGTATGGAAATTAGTTAATAAACTTAAGGATAATTTCAACATTTCCTCTGATGTGTAATAATAAATAAATTTCCTTACCTATAAAACTTCAATTTTTTTCCTATGTGTTCATTCTCCAACTGCAATACTTTGAGCAAGTTTTTTTGTGATTTTTTTTATGGTTTTATTATTTAAATTTTTTCTTCAACAATATACATTACATAATATTTCACTCAATAAATCTATTGTTTATTATTATAAATGAATTAAATATCTTTTATAAAGGTGACCACGGATTCACATATATCACAATTTTTAGCTATGTAGTTACATAGATGTTAGCTTCCAAATAATGAGATCTGTCATAGTAAAGTTATGATAAGATAGATGGATGATAGACAAACAGATGATAGATTTACAGTTTGGGGGTAAGAATAGTAGAGAAGTTTTAATTATTACAGTACTGAGAATATGTATCATCTCATCAATTTTTTTTAAAGGTTTTGATGAGCATTGCTCATACTAACCAGGCAACTTCTCTAATCATATAAAAAAAAATTTTATCAACGGAAGACAATGGTTCAATTCACTGAGTTCACGAAAAGCACCGACTCAATATAACTCCACATCAGACTTTCTCCTCCCATTTTCTCATGGCAGAATCTCTAGTTCATGAATACAAGTCTAGGACACAATAAGAAGTAAGTTCAAGGACAACAGTGCTCCGTTTTCTGGGTTAATAGCACTGAATTTGTGAAGCCACCTTTGCCCGAGTTCCCACCCCGAGGCTCCTGAAAAGCGCGCTTGCGCTGAGCCTCTGCAAACACTGCGGACTTGTTCTCAGGTTACATTTCTCTTCCATTTATGTACGTTTTGTGACAAAGGCTTTGTCAGATTTGTCCTACACAATTATTTCTCTTCTGAGTCAGGCCCGCCTCCCCTCAGGCTTAGGCAGGACCCCCAAACGGAGGTTGTGAGTGCACCTCAAGGACCACTTTCTGACCTCTTCTCTACACTGTATATGACTGTTTAATTTCCTCTTTAAGACAAATTAATTGTTGCATGCTCTAATGTAAAGGCTCCTGCTCCAATCTGTGAGCTGGGAAGAGGTTACCCAGGGGTTGTCCAGATTGATGGTTCCAGGGTGGGTGACCTAAAGATGAACTTTGACTAAACTTTGCTCTTGGTGCACTTGGCAGTCTGCACTCGGAAAGTGGTAATTGTACACAAGAGACCGTTTAAAACTCCAGGCCAAGATTGTGTTTGGAAGTTAGCCTTTGGAAAAGGAAAGGGGGAACCCTTTGCCAATGTTTTCCAAACCAGTAGTATCAATTGTTTCTCCAAGTAATTTTTCCTTTTCTTTTTATCGCACACAATTTACATTCCAAAATAGAAAGCATTAGCCGGAATAGAAATGCCTTTTTCTTTTCATTTCCTTTCATCTGCGCTCTATAAAAGTTAGATTAAATTGAACCCAATCTAATACAATGCAAGTTATATAGTGTCCATCACTTAAGAGTTTCAGTAAAATACTTACAAACATTCCTTGGTTCCTGCAACCTATGGGCCATGAGATAAACCTATTTTATTGATTACATAAAATTTAAGATTGAATTATACTAGTACTGAATACAGCTAAGCTGAAAGTCACTCAGTTTCAACCTAGGGTTCCAAGAGTAAAAGCTGGAGATTTTTTTTCTAAACGAATTATGCAGCAAGATGCATATAGGACACTTTTTCATATTGTTGCAAGAGAAAAGGCATTCCATAGTAAAGTATTTGCTTTAGTGTAGTCTGGCACTTGGGCTAGACTCTGTGTTTCATAATAACATAGAAGTGTTCTTTCTTGAAATTACATGAAGAAAATGCCAGTTTTACTTAATATAATATGTGCCATATGTTTCTATTAATCAATTAATTATCACAATATTGTCATGGTGAACCATGAATAGGAAATTTTATCTTTGTCTGAGAGACAGGACAATGACATTAGGAAGCAGCTTGAATCATTTTAATTGGACAGTAGGCTAGAGCCTACTAGTAGGCAAATGCTTAAGAAGTTGAGGCAGGAGAATCATGAATTCAAAGTTAGCCTGGTCTTTCTCTAGAGCTGGGTGGTAGCTCAGTAGGTAAAGTGGTTGTCTTGTAAGCAGGAGGACAGGACTTGAATTCTATCTTCCAGGATCCATGCAAGCAAACAGTGGCTGAAGGTGTGTGTGCAAGAGTGGCTGAAGGTGTGTGTGCAAGAGTGGCTGAAGGTGTGTGTGCAAAAGAGTGATATAGAGGTGTGTGTGCACTTTGTGGTTACAGCACTGGGGAAGCTGAGACAGGAGGGTCTTGAGCTTGGTGGCGAGCCATTTTACCGGGCGAGTTCTGGGCAAATGAAAGAATCTGTTTCAACCAAGTGGATGGTGTGTAAAAAGTCATAGCTGAGGCTGTTTTCAGGCCTTCACACACACATGCACATGTGCAAATATGTGTGTATATACACACACAGCCATACATACATGCACACACACAAATGTATGTGCTTGGAACCATTTCTTACTTCCCGGCCACTCTTCATATTTCTTCAATTTTTTTCATTATTTTCTAAAGTGACCAATGAAGTTACAAAAGGCTTCACTTTACCTCTCTCAGTCTCCTGGTAACGTGCTGAGAATGATGGCACCACCTTCACATGTTCCTTCAACAAGGAGACAGGAAAAGAGTTAACAACCAGCTTTTATTTGACCACAGCCATGCTAAAACTACAAGTTGTCATTATAAAATTTGGTGCATTACTTTTCAAATTTATTCTTTCAGAACTTTGTCCATATACCCAGTGTCCATGATCATTGCTGGGTGGTGGTGGAATACACTTTCAATCCCAGCACTCAGAAGGGAGAAGCAAGCAGATATCTATCACTTTGAGGCCAGCTTAGTCTCCAGAAAGAATTCCAGAACAAGCTCCAAAGGTACACAGAAAAATTCTGTCTCAAAAACAAAACAAAACAACAGCAAAAAAAAAATATGACCATGTGTCCATCTCTTGCCCCTCTGACCCTCTTGGGTCACCTGAGACAGCCCATTCTACCCTTGTCTTTTTTATTAACCCAGTAAGTTCAGTCCATGCTGGCCAACTTCTGGAGCATGAGCAGGCTACCCGTGGCCATACTCTCAAAGAGGAGTATCTAGCATCTCCTCCCTCTAACAGCTAACAGCTTCCAATAAGTTGCCAGTTCAAGGCCAAAACCTTATGGGCTGCCATCCTATCCACAGCAAAGTTTTCACTGGCTTGCTCTTGTGAGAGTCTAATGCAGAAACCATAGCTGCTATGTATGCATGGGTCCAATAATCATATTTCACCCAGAACTCAGCATTTTAGAGCACCCCCCCCATCCTCCAGCCTTTACATTCTTTCTACCTACTCTTCCCCAGGGTTCCCTACATTCTTGGAAATAGATCAAAGTGGGTTTGAGAGACTTTAGGTCTTACCAAGCTCCATAGAAATAATCAGAATGCTTCATTTCCTTAGGTCTCCTTTGAACATTTTAAGGAATGCCCTTGGGAGGCATCAGCAACTCCCTTAAATTGTAGGAAATGTCACAGCTAACTGCCTTTGAAAATGCCCACTCCCTAAGGATAAGGTCTTCCCAGAGACAAGCTGGATGGAAATTGCTGGGTCAGTTATCATCATACTTGTCTAATTTGGGGAATCTTTTTTTTAATTGCACTTTGTACCCGGTGACTAGCAAAGTTTGGCAAGTCAAGCATGGCTTTTTTTCTGACCTACATGCCACTAGCACATGCTCATGATGAAACCAAATCCATAGAAGAAAGTATTGCTATGTGATCTTTATCATCTCTTGAAACTATATTATCTTTGGCAAAAATAGAATTGAGGATGATCGCTAATGGAAACCTCAATCTCCTATATGCTCTTCACTCCCTTTGATTTGTCCATTGAAACCCTGGGACATGATCAGGGACGTAATCTGTGATCAGGAATAAAGTAACAGTCTGGGAGGCAGATCTCCATTGGCAGCATTTCTGAAGCACTACTTTCCTCTGAAAAAGCAACTGAAGGAATAATTCATGGCATATTGGCCGTTTGTGTGTGTGTGTGTGTGTGTGTGTGTGTGTGTGTGTGTGTGTGTGTGTGTGTGTGTGTGTGTGTGTGTGTGTGTGTGTGTGTGAAAATAGAGCCAATGGGGGAAGGTAGAGTGAAAAGAGCAGATGCTGACCCTCTGGTGAACAAACACGCTGGTTTAATGTTAGAAATGAAGGTGGCAAAATGAACTTGAAAAATAACCTTTTTGAATTGGAGAGTTTGTATTTGCTAAATAGAATGTCTTTTACAATTGTACATGAGGCATCAGCAGCTCTTCCAAGGTCATTTAGAATCTCTCCGGGTACTAATAACTTGACTCAGAGGCTAGAAATTGAGACAGTTGTGATCTTCTGTTTATCAGAGTTTGGAATCCTGTGGGGAGTGGGGCATGATGGTCTGTTCTCTGCTGTTTTCGTTCAATCACACGTTTGCTTCTTTCTTCTTTCTCTGCAGGACTTCATTCTAATAATATTATTCTCATAATTTTTTTTTAAGTAACTGATTTCTTTTAGTGGGAATTAAAGATGCATTCCACCACACCTGTAGAACAGTGGTGTAGATTTAAAGATAAGGGAAGTTGACAGTTGGGTGCCTTTGATCATTCCAACTTGAAGTTCAAGTTAAGACTTTCAGAGCCAGTGATATGTTTCCGTGGGTAAGTACATCTGCCTGTAGCAAAGCCTAAAGGCCTGAGTTCAAACCTCAGGATTTATATGGTAAAAGAAGGGAATATACACCAAGTAAATTATTTACAGATGGTCCCATGTGTGATATGAGGTTTCTGTTCCATCCAGCTGGTGGTCCAGACCCACAGACCTGCAGTCCCAGACTGCCTAGCCCCATGGTCTAGACCTGCTGCTTAGAACACCCCCCACCTCAACAATGACTCAGATATTTATACTAATTATATTCTGCTTGGCCTATGTCTCAGGCACATTGCTAGTTAGCTCCTGTATCTTAATTCAACCTATTTCCATTAATCTCTCTTGCCATATGGCCCGTGGCTTACCTGTGTTATTTTACATGTTGATTCTTGGGCAGCTGGATGGCATCTCTCATGATTTTGCCCTCCTTCCCCTAACTATGCTCTAACTTCCTACCTACTTCCAAGGTGACTGCCATAGGCCAAAATAGTTCTCTTATTCACAGTATGCAGAAAAACATCCCTCATCACCCATGTGTACTCTAGAATGTATGTGTATACACAAATACACCCAAACATTCATATATATACCAACTATAAATAAGTATAATTTAAAACAATTCATCCATCTGCATTCACAATTTTACCACAGGGCTGTAGGTTCTCTGAAATTATATCTATTGAGCACAAACCTACTCCTTTTCTTCTAAACCTATCTAGGGAACAGAGCCACTGATAAAACTTACATCACAGCACAGCCAAAACACACCAGGCAAAAGAGAATCCATTTTTCTCAGTGACCAGCATCCCTGCGCACAGGCCACCAGGAGATCAGTGCAGCCTGGCTGGAGTTAACTTCTTCATCACCAATAAGTCTAGTAAAGTAGCTATTCAGCTTTTACTATATTTTCAGTTTATTCACTGCTAAGATAGAAAAAAAAGGCTTTGAAAGTCTAAGGTCTCAATATAACAATTATGAGAGTGAAAAACATTTACTTCAAAGTATATTTTCGAATTCTTAAGTTCAGTAACTAATTTGGAGTTAGACTATATACATGAAGGAAAAATGGGAAAAGTGAGGAAATTCCTTTCCTAAAGTATATTAGTCTATTAATCATGAAGGCATGGAATCTACATATCTACCAAGAGACTGCTTTGTCTAATGTACATGTACATAGTCATCTAAAAGTAAAAATAAATATTAAACTTCAAAGTTTTCATTAATCTTTGTTTTGTTAATAAAAAATGTAAAGGCTTTCCTTCAAAACATGTTTTTGTTTTTACTTCTTTTTCTCTTTATTATTGAAAATAGATTCTTTTCTCATATAATACAGAAATATTATTAATTATTATAGATAATCTACTAACTATAGATTCCCCTCCCTCCAGGCTCCTCCCAGTTCTTCCTCACTCCTTCCCCTCTAGGTCCATCCCATTCTATCTCCCATTAGAAGAGAACAGTCCCCCAGAAGACAACAACCAAACGTGATGAAAATAAAATATAATAAAAGGAAGCAAAAGCTTCCATATCAAAGTGGACACAGCAACCCAACAGAAGGAAAAGCATCCCAAGAGTAGGCAGAAGCATCAGAGACCCACTTGTTCTCACAGTCAGGGGTCCAAAAGAGCTATTAAGCTAATTATAATTAATATTATGCTATAATTATAATAAATATAATTAGCAGTTATAATAAATACACAGAGAAGCTAGTGCAGACCCATGCAGGCCCTGTGAACTCATATGCACCTTGCTCAGTTGGTCCAGAGGGCCTTGTTCTCCTGATATCCCCCATCCCCTCTAGTTTTTACCATCTTTCCACCTCCCCTTATGCAGGGTTTCCTGAGTTCTGAGGGAATGAATTTGATAGAGGTCATCAGTTTAGACTCTCTGCATAATGCGTGGCTGTGGGTCTCTGCATCTGTCCCCATCTGCTGCCTGAGGAAGCATCTCCGATGGTGACTGAATAGGATACTGATCTATGAGTATAGCACTTCTAAGGAGTTGTTACAACTATTAGGTATCCAAGGACATATGGGTCTCTCTATTATCATATTCTTTCTACTCTCTATGCTGAATACCATGGATTTTTCTTTGCTCTTCCTGCATATGTGAGGCAGCTCTCCTTTATATTATTTCTAGCACTGCAGAGGTGTGAAGTAAACATAAGACAATCATGTGCAAGCTATTCATTAGAATTATATATAAAAAAACTCAGAACTACTCAAGCAAAATTAATAAGAAGGGATGTAACAAGCCCACCTTCTGATTCATATGAAAGCCAGATAATATCAATTAGCATTTATCAAATAGGAAGAGGCAGGTGAGGATGACAGCATTTTACTTATCTTGCAGGAATATGAGATGATGAATGACTTGTTCATGAAATGTCTTAAGTCAGCATTTCCGGGGCATTCGCAGTATGTGCTTAAGCAACCCCAAACATTGAGGCAAGTGGGGAAGCAGTCTAGAGCCACAATTGGTTAGATGCAGGCGGGAGTCACTAGCTCAGAGTCCTAACCTTGTAACCACTCATGCCTTAGAGACAAACATTTTCAAAAAGTTAGCCTGGTGTCTATTTAGTTTATCTCCAATACAAATACATTTTACGGATATATACTTTTTCCTTTGGGTTCTCTGCAGCTAATGCCCCCATTCAAGATATATATATATATATATATATATATAATATCAATATATATTATATATCAATATATATATTATAAAGTAAATGAAATCAAAGATAAGATTAGGGACCCTGTGAGGCCAGCATTTTGCCTACTATGCTAAACTGTCTTCTGGAGTACCAAACTGACAGGAGTATTTTGCATCTGTACATTAGAGATGGAAATATCATTGTGACTTCTCATCAGATCCACTGAGTATCCACTTTCAAGGTTATCACAGACTTACAGAAACATGTACATTTCATATATAGAGTATCAGTTTCAGTTCAAGGGGACACAGAACCCCTTCTTCCCATGCCTCAGCTTCCTTGCTGGCAAGTCAGGCTTCCTTCAGGGAAAAGGCAGTATCTTTGACCTCACAGTTCCTGGCATCCTCTCAGCTGAAGTCACTGAGTAAGTTCAGGTTGTGTGAATTTTAGTTGAAGGCTGGCTATGTCAATATGGGGATAGAGTTCTGACTATGGAATGAAGTGTTAAAAGCAAATCTGAGTGTTGCAATATGAGTAGCTTAGGTTATGTCCATAAATCTAAATACTTGGTATTTCTTAGCTTTCTATTGCAATACATAATTATCTACATTAAATGGTAAGAAAATTGATGGTTTTTTTTTATAAGATTGTTTAATCTAACTACAGCTGAAGCTATTGTGGGTCCTTAAATGCATACACACAAAGTAGCCACAGCTTTACAGTTAGGCTGTATGCTCTTCTCTACACTGACACACACAGTAGATAAAGAGACTCTGCTTCACTGGCATGGGCCTGACAGTCTATCAAAGGTGATAGAGTGCATGCAAATATACCATGATGCATATGAAGAAAGCACTACGAATAAAATATACTGGCAGATAATAAAGGAGAATACCCAGATGACAAAGATCCATGTGTCTACAACAGAGGTATATAAAGAAAATTGGTAACTACATGTAAATATAATACAAGAACAACTTTAGCCAAATAATGTGGGGCTTTGAGGGAGCTTAGTGGGAAAGAAGAAAAAAATCAAAGAGAAAACAAAAGGACATGAACATGCCTCTAGGATTCTCTCTTTTAGAGAAAAAATGAGTTCAATGAAAGTACAACTGATTTAATGTTATAAGACATGTATATCTTTATTAATGCTTGGTGGTTTGTATGGAAGAATTAATTGAATATTTAATTCTATTTCCCAAAACTCTATAAAGTACAAAACATGAAATATCATATATAATTTGATTGAAAGTGTTTCTCTGTAAGTATGCAATTATACTGACCAAAAGTACGTAAGTATACTTAATTGGGTAGATTTAATTAAATAAATGCTGAGAAAAGAGAGAAGTGGTTAGAATCTGGAGAACTGTATTCAGATTTATAATGTCCTTTTTAAATCCAAACTTTTTTAAAAGATAAGATCACTCCACACATCTCTTTCTTGCCTGGAATTCATTGAAATCTGCCTTCTTTTGCATCCTGAGTGATGAGATTTAAAGGTATATGCTACCACACCTGCTCTAACAATAGCATTTTAGTTGAACTAAATACAAAGCTGAGAAATCCTTGTCTTCATATGGTTTAAATGTAATGTTTAGCAATAAGGAGATATTATGATTTTATAAACGGAAGGGTCAGAAAAATAATACAAATTAAAAGAAATTTAATTTTTATATCAGTTTTATATATAAAGAGGCATCATTGTCATTTAAACAGCACAAATATGTTCTCTCATAGTTACAGGCTCAAAACCCAAGATTAAGGCCTTGACAGGTTGCAGGGGAAATGCTTCTATTGGCTTCTGGTGTTATCTCGGTGACCATTTGCACTCATTGGCTTCCAATGACCCCAAATTCTAACTCTATCAGGACACAACACTGTGCTATGTGAATGCCCACCTCCCAGGTTTTCTAGGTTTGTAAAGACAACAACCATATAGGATTAGAAACTATCCTAATAAATAATTTCTGAGCCAAACTGGGCTGTTTGAGACCTTGCCTCCAAACATTAAACCAAAGAGAACAAGACGGGAAGGAAGGTGGGAAGAGGGGGGGAGGGAAGGTGGGAAGGAAGTTGGGGGGGAGGGATCAATAGAAGGTTGTGTTCATTACTTGAGTCTACACACACAATCCTTTCCAAACAAGGTCACAGTCATAGGTACTAAGAGTGAAATTATGATGTATGACTTGTGGGTCATGAAGACACATGGCCACTGAAAATTACAATCTGTACACACGAAGAGGCACACTGTGCCCACAGCCTGGGTGACCCTGTATGAACAAGGCTGCTATAGCGGTCAACATGCTAACAGCATGCTAAGTGTGTGGCATAAAATCATATTAAAAAGCAAAAAAAAAAAAAAGCCAGAACAGTCAAGAAATAATGTTTAAAAATGATAATAAATTAAAAGAGTCACACCACCCAATACTAAATTACATTAAAACTAAAACTATAAATTGGTGATGGAATAGATACTCAGGTAAATGAAACAAAATAGACAATGCATACATCAGTCTACTCATAGTTTTACCAACTGAATTTTGATTTTTAAAAATGTAAGGATAATTTCAGGAATAATGGACAATATTTTTAACAGTTGGTATTGGAATAATTGAATATCCATATCCCAGAGATGTATCTCAACCTAAATAACATACTTTCTATAAAAATTATTGAAATAAATCACAGATCTAAATGTCAATTTTAATATAAAATATTTTAGAAGAAATAGAGCAGAAACCTTTTGTGATCTGACACTAATAAAAAAGTTTGAAGATATGGCACCAAAGGTTCAATTCATGAATGAAAAAATGATAAATAGATTTCAGCAGAATTTAAAACAATTACCCAGAAAAAAATAACCATAAGAAAGAAAAGATAAGTTACAGGTTTGAAAAATTCACATATCTAAAGAGAACTCACATCCAGAATGAATAAAGTACTCTGAAAATTTAGTTTTAATTTTTTGAAATTCTTTGAGAATCCTATTTAATGTATTTGTTAATTCTTATCTCAGCTTCCCCCTCAAGCCTCTCAGTTCCATCCATATCTTATCACACCCCCCCAAAAAAAATCTTCATGTCCTGTTTTTTTGTTGTTGTTGTATTTTGTTTTGGGGTTTTTTAGCTTGTGCTGTGCATGTACTCCTAAGTGTGGACATGCTAAGATTCTTCAGGGTCTCCTGACTTCTTCCTGAAGTTAAATAGTCTGTTCAGTTGGAAATGTCTGTGGATGATCCTTGTCCTCTTGCTTTTAAGAGTTCCTCTTAGTCATTGGTGTTTTGCACAGCTAACTGTACATGAGGTCATTTGTACTTACCACCCTTCGGATTCACTGTGACACTGGACATACCCTCTGTTATTTTTATTCCTTCTGGAAGTACTATAAGCCACAGACTGCAACTTCCCATTTTTTATCTACTATTTTTTTTAAATATTACTTTCATCTATGCTATTTCCATGGTTGCTCCCTAGGTTCATTTCCTCAGACCTGTCATGTAATCCATCAGTTATCTTTAACTATGTATAATCTATTATTTAAGGCTTTGCCAAGTTTTTTTTTTTTTAATTTCAGTTACTTTCTGATTTCTACAAAATCTATTTTATTATCTTTCAAATGCATTTAATATTTCTATTAGGAATTTTCCCTTGATTCTTTCTGTTTTATATTTTGTTGCTTATTAACATATTTTCTAGTGTCTAGCTATTCTATATAAATGCTTAGGATGCACCCACAACCTGCTGTTTGCCTGCCTTTTTCCTTAGGAGAGTTATTTCTTAGAGTGGTATGGAGATATCTCCCACAGGCTCCAGTATTTGAACATTTCCCCCAATTGCTCGTCCTGTTTATGGAAGTTTGAGAGGTATGTGAAAGGCTCTAGCAAGCCCAAGCATGGCAAACATGGCACCGACAGCTTCTGCCTTTAACTTCCTCCCTCTAGATAAACTGTTAGATTACATTCCTAAGGCCAGCCACCAAGGTCTGTTTCGTGATTAGGCCAGTCTATTATGCCTGATTCATTCCTGAGGCTAACACCAAGGCACAACTATCAAAACATAAAGGTCCAGGAACCAAAGTTCACTATTTGACTAACCTAATTAAAATACCCCATACTCATGAACTCATCCTAGCTCACTTAGTACAGACCTTCTCTTTTTCTGATTAAAAATTACACATGCTATTTGCTGCTGTTTCTAAGTATTCAGATTCAGCAACCTTGTCTTTCCTCCTTGCTTGATAAAGAATCTCTTTGCATTTGGTTTGTGCTTGGAAATGGGATTTGGGTGTGGTCTGTACCTGGGGTCCATAGGGGAGCACCCTGTTCCTGGATCCTTTCAACATGGCCTTGCTTGAAAGAAGTTTGTCACTAAGGGTGGACTTTGAGAGTTTAGACTTGAGGCACCCTGGTTTGTTCTCTCTGCTTCATGCTGTTTAGTTCAAGATGTAAGCTCCCACCATGACACACCTTTATCTCCTTGGATAAATTAATTTTTTCTTCTATAAATTCCCTTTGTGTGGTATCTTCATCAAAACAATAGAAATTTAAGTAATGCAACTAGTTACTTTTATTTATATCATGGATTTGTCTTCAGCAAAACTCTGTATTTATGAATTCCAGTGCAGTGTGCTATGGGATAATGTTGTTGTATACTGTAAAGATTTGTCACTCAAATTGGTCTTATTAAACACTGATTGGCCAGTAGCCAGGCAGAAAGTGTAGGAGGGGTGACCAGACTAGAAGAATTTGGGAAAAGAAAAGGGCAGAGTCAGGGAGGTGCCATCTAGCCGCCCAGCAAACAGGACATGTAAAAACAAGGTACAAGCCATGAGACATGAGGCAAAGCATAAATAGAAATATGGGTTAATTTAAATAAGAGTTAGATAGTAACAAGCCTGAGGTAATGGCCAAGCACTTATAAATAATATTAAGACTCTAAGACAATTATTTAGGAAGTAGCTGCCTGGTATTTAGGAATAAGTGGATGAGAAAAAGATGTCCTCTACAGTAGTATATGCAATATCTTTTAAACGAAGTTTATCTTCTTCTGGTATGTATCACTTCAAGCAGTGTAACTTGGTATTTGATATTCTGTTATTGAGGGTTTAGTTTTCATACTTTCATGAACCACTCATTAGTCATGGGTACACATGCTGAGGCAAGGTCTTTTATTCTAGTCATAAGGACAAATAAGAGAAAATGGCTAATCTTTTTTATCCCGGCTTTTCATTATCAATAATCTTAACATTATTTGAAGACATCATCACTTTTAATACACCTCCCTAGACATGTCCACACCCTCACCTGCTATCTTCATTTGGTCATTGGAAACTGAACCCTCAGGTTATTGTGACTTGTGATATCAACTATTCAGTCTGTCACCAGTCTTTAGCCCAGGAATACACACATCCACTGGGTTCCTTTTTGCCTATGAGCTAATCCACACCTTTAAATGAATGCTGGTTATTATCTGTGATGATAACATTTCTAGTTTATTTTTTGTTTTTATTATCAGAAAAAAAAAAAACATTTTTAGCCCATTTGCCATTAGGGTGCGTACATCTTGACAAACAACGTCTCCATGACAATAAAGCTGAAAATACTCTACCTCATCTCCCAAGCTATTGAATCTTCCCTCTGCTGTTTACTTATTTGATCTTCAAGGTTATGAGAACCGGACTAATTAGTAGCTACCAAGTGATCATAATGATATTTAACATTTAGTAAATACAGTTTAAGTATCTGTTGTATAAAAATGGAAGTAAATAAGAAAACATCAGTCCTCTATGCATGTTTAAATTTAAAAATTCCATTTTACAATAAAAAATGGTGCCTGTTAGATGAGTAAACGATGCATTAAAAACCAAAAAAACAAAAAAACAAAAACAATATTTTTATGTAGCGGTTTTGAGTTAGTACGCCCAAAGGTGGACAGCAGCACTCACTTGGGCCGTTTTTCCACAGCCCATTTTTCTCTTTTCTGTCATACATATTCACCTTGTCATTCAAATGTCTCACAGTCCTCTAAGCAGTGAATTGTACATGACAACTAAAATTACCACCACATCTCTCCACTTCCCACTCAGAGACGCTCTCATAGTGTTTACAGGAAACACAAATCCCTCAAGAAAATCAGCCCGTTAAATGATTAAAGAGATTTGCTGTTATTATCTTTTTTCTAACTTCCCTCAAACAACCATATTGGCACGCTGTTTTCTGTCCTTCCATCAGCCAGCACCGGTCTAGAGGAAGGCAGCTTCAGCAAGAGGACGTCAGGTTCCAACGTGTCCCACGTGTCTGTGACCTTACACCTACATCTCTCCTTTGATTTGAATGGACTTCAAAAATTTGCATTTGCACCCTTTCTCTAGTTAAGGATTCCTCAACATCTTTCCCACCAGGCTCTGAGTGTTTTTTATTCCCCCAACAAAATGTTTTAGAAACTGCTTCCTTTAACTATTTACTTAGAAGATGAAAAAAATGGCTAGTCTCGATGTACTGCCTGTCTGTTCATTGTTATAGTGTTGAAGGAAAGAAAAAAAATATTAGAAATGAACTCATAAGTCTTCTGAATGTAGCTGAGGAGACCAATACATGCAGAAGTAGTTGTAGTGACTGTGAGCAGTGAACACAAGCAGCATCCTTTGAACTCAGGACAGAAAGGGGGCTACTGCTTAAAATGGGGAGGTTGTTTTCAATCCTGCTGCTGACTTAGTTGGAATACTTTTTAATACAGCAATGCTTGGCTTATTCTGGAAACTGGTTCCTTGAAGTTTATCTTACAGGGAGAGCACCAAGATGTTAAACAGTCCCTGAGATGTGTGCCATGCTGCTCAAGAACATGGTTGCTATTGGTTTGTGTGTGTTCCATGTCATGGATATTCTAAGACAGTAACTATGAATAAAATTGTTTATAGAACATGAGCCTGAGTACTTAAGAGACTTTCCAGGAACCCACAGTCTGTGTTTATTTTCTCTATTTATACCCTTTCCATTATTGCAAGTCACTCAGGAACTAAGTTTGTAGGACGCTAAATGATAAAGTCAAAGTAGCAATGATCTCTCAACTAGACTGTAGCTTAATGTCTAGATTTACTGAGATCTCTCTAAACATTTGCTGAAATTATTAAAAGTAAAACACTTCCAACGTAGCAGAAATTTTAAAATAAGTTTAGTAGCATTGTGATAAAAAAAGAAGCTTATCCCAATAGATGGTTTAAGAGATACTTTGAAAGAGAGCCATGTATGTTATGTATAAAACATGGGAAACAATTCTTCTGCTACCCCATAGCCAGTGAGATCTTTACAAAGGGCCAGATAGTAAATATTTTAGGCTTTTCTGGCCAGATGGTCTCTGTCACAAGTACTCAGCCCAGTCATTGTGGCATGAATGCAGACAGGGACACCACATAAATAAATAGGCATGGCTGTGCTCCAATAAAACCCTATTTACAAAAGCGGGTGTGAGTACATTTGACCTTCAGAATGTAATTCGCCAATGCTGCTCTGTATCTTAGTGCAGCTGATACTATACAATAGCAAGGAAAAGTATCTAATAAAGCCACAAGTTTTTCATAGTCAAATCATCTAAAGAGATTTTTAAAGCATAAGTAAATTCAATGAAAAGCAATTGATTTTTCACTTGCCTAAAAATAAGGCAATAAACTTTTGTAGAAGAATCAAAAATTCTAAAGAAAGGGAAGCAGGGTTCCTAAACATAACATGTTTTCTAAGATTTTTTTTCTGTGGTCTTTCTCCAGTATAGATTTTGCATGTGTTTAAGCTACATCATGTTCATACAATTTTGGATTAATTATAAAGTTTATGTTCTGATCTTATCATTTAGCATTTCAAGGAACTAAGTCCTCATTGACATTGATATATGGTTGCAGTAAAGGGAAGAGTAGATTTCAGTACCAAAAATAAGCTCTTCTCACCATGTGTGAAATAGGAAGCACCCACAAATACGGCCCTATTTCTCAAACCCTTTATTAGAACATAATAAACCCGAGACCTGTTCTGCAACTATGTACTGCTGGTAAAAAAAAAAAAAAAAAGAAAGAAAAAGAAAAAAAAATCACCAAAATAAATATGTGGGTCAAATCACAGAAATTTAGCTGCATCAGAGAATGGGGGAGGACAATAAATTTTAGGTCCTTTCTGTAACCATCATCTCCTGAGGTGTAAAATGAAACCTACTCATACGACCCACATTTCCTGTCACCCCTTAGGCAGCCCAAATTCCTCTGTGCTTTATGAACCACCTTCATCAGATGTTTTGAAAAAGGTCCTACTACCTCATCTATAGAAAAAGATACAAAAGCTGAGACCTATGTTATCACTGAACCACTGGGAAGCAGAAAATAAGGCACGGAATAGGCTTAATGAGGATAGACATATACAGAGAGACAGACAGAAAGAACAGTAGTGTGCTGTCATATATGATCTCCTCTGACATTTCATTCTTCCTAGAATTTTACATTAAAATGCTCTTCTTAGGAAATCATGATGTATCTGTAATTATGCCTGTGTTCCTATGTACCCTCAAAAAAGACAAACTGGACATTTGAACAATCTAATAAATGAACTATAAACATTCTTATGAACTCAGAATTTTCAAACTTTTAAATAGATTTACTTATTTATTTGTACATATGAATGTTCTGGATAAATTTATATGTATCACAGCCACAAACATCAGAAGAAGGCACTGTATCCCCTGAACTGGAATTACAGACAATTATGAACTATTTTACAGGAGCTGGAAACCAAAGATAGATCTTCTGAAAAAACAGTAAACACTCTTAACCTCTTAACCATCTCACCAGCTCCATCTTTTCATTTGTACTCATCACAAAAATCAATCAATACCTTGACAAATATTGTTTAATAGCGATGTGGATACAGGACTCTCAAACTGCTTCCATGTAAAAGAGTAACTGGTTCAAGAAAGTTGTCAAGTACTCAGCGTGATTTTAAGATATTTAGTCCCACTCAGACTTGCCTGTTTTCTTTTTTTTTAAATCCCTAAAATGGTGCCATTGAATGTGAATTGACTTCCATCTGTGGGAACAAGAGTAAGAAGCATGTACCTGCCAGGTTCTGGTTTGTATCTTCTGATTTCTTTCCATGTTTCTGACTTTATATCTACAGTAATGGGATAATTAAAAAAGAGAAATGCCTTTTACAGTGTTCTCTCTCTTCTCTCCTCTTCCTCTCTTCCTTCCTCCCTTTCCCCATTTCTCAATATTTTAGAGCAGAAGTTGAGCCTTTGTTTAGAACTCTTCGTAATATGTCTACTACATAAACTAAACTAGAGACAACTTTGCAGATTAGTTCTGATCCATAGTAAACACAAGCGATAAGAGCAGAGTCTCAGAAGCTCCAATTCCAAGTGACAGCATTGGAGAGGACCCCCAGATAATCCCCTGAGCCCAAATGAAAAATTAAAAAAAAAAAAAAAAAAAAACCTTTTACCCCAGTAGAGTCAGCTACTATTTTACCTCAATTGCTTTCCCATTCTTTCCCTAAAGGTGCTATTCCTGAGTGCTTTTATCTTAAGAATTACCTTTTTAGCAAATCTGTCAAAGATTTTAAGTATAAGGTATTTTTGTTTTTATTCCCAAATGTGCAGCCATTTTAATATCATTTGCCTCTAAACTAACACTATTAAATGTAGTTAAGGAGGTTTTCATTCTCTATGATAGGTGCAGGATTTATTAGAATAATTCATTGTTCCCTAAGGACAGAGATACATGCATACTACAGTTGTTGCAAATCACATAGTTATGGTCTTTCTTGCTCTCTTCCCCCTACTGGATTCTTGCTTTGCACAATCAGAATTTAGAAACTTCATTAAATGTGTTGCCTGGTACACCTGTTTGGACTGTGGGAGTCATTTCCTTTTCCAACACGTTTTTTCTACAAGATGTGCTGAATTTCCATGAGGCTGTCTGAGGACTTTGAAACATCTGTACCGAGCAGTTTGCTTAAACCAACAAAAAGTGTTGAAGCAAAAATCAAACTTTGGGACATCAATTTAAGCATTCCTTTTCAAGTTTCTTAGATTGATGGAATGTGTCGGACCAGGCATATCCTTCATCAATGCTCAGTGCTTATGATAACCATTAAAGCAAAACTGACTACATGCTAACAGAAGCTGCCGCTGGGTATGAGGACAAGGAAGGGAGAACAGTGCAGGGGAGTTAGAAAGCCTCTGCCCTGGGATGCGACAGCCACAGTGAAAGGCTCAATAATAGAACTGATGCTTCTTTACCAAGTACTTAATCTACACACGTAATGGTGTCCATACACTTAGGACTAACAAACAGCAAAGCATTCAGAGAAACAACAGAGGGAGAAACCTTAACTTCTACAACAGTTACCTTCATTTTAGAGCCACACTTTATCACTTGTCACTATGCCTCTCTCTCTCTCTCTCTCTCTCTCTCTCTCTCTCTCTCTCTCTCTCTCTCTCTCTCAACATTTGAGGACAAGCAAAGTGCCATAAATAATGAGCTGACAAAGGGGGGGATGTTGAATAACAAATAGGAATTATTCAGTTACTCTTCATAACCTGCCCCCCACACACACACACACAAGACCCATTGGTGCTGGGATAGAATCCATGGTCCCTCATGTCAGGAAAGCATCTCATTGCTAAGCTGTACTCACACACCAAAAGTAAATTTTTATATGTAATTTTCTTATCAACTTTTACGAATAAAAATTTTAAGTATGTACTTGAGTGAAGGGAAGGAGGTACAAAAACACACTAGATCATATACAGCACAGGGTAAAGTGGTTTTGCTAGTTACATTTAAGGTATTTATGAAAATCTAATTATACTTATATGCCCTATGTGGTAAATTGCTCTATGTTCTTTGAAACTTGACACTGGAAATCCTGTCCAAAGTAAAAATATTATCACTCTGAACTCATTTTTTTTCTTTTCTTTTGTTTTGTCTGAGGGAAGATATTGTCATGTAAGCATGATTGGCCTGGAATTCACCATACATCCCAGACTGGCCTCAAGTTTTCAGTGAGTTTCTTACCTTTGTGACGTAGGATATCTTTCTGTACACTGTAATTATGCTTTATTATCATTTGTTAATAAAGAAGCTGTTTGGGCCTTTGGCAAGGCAGCTTAGAGTCAGGCTGGAAATCCAAGCAGATATAAATACAAAGAAGGGCAGAGTCAGAGAGAAGCTACAAGCTGCCACCCAGAAAGCAAGATGTATTGGAACATGGTGAAGCCACGGAACACATGGCAATACAATAGATTAATAGAAATGGGTTGTGTTAAGTTATAAGAACTAGTTGGTACTGAGCCTGAACCATAGACCAAGCAGTTTGTAATTAATATAAGCCTCTGAGTAACTATCTTATAAGTGGCTGCAGGATCACAGGTGGGAACACTTTGTCCAAAACCAAGGAGCCTGGGCTGGACAGGAAAACTACAGCTACACCTCTGCCTCCAGAGGCCAGAAATTATAGGTGTGCAACATTTCATCTGCCCTGCTATTTTGCTTGACTCTGAATTGGTTTTGCATTTAGAACACAAAAGCAATGATACTGTCCATTTCTGAGTCTAGAATTAAGAGTCTTTGCACACTCTTCAACTCAGTGCCTCCCCTGACACCCTGTAACCACTATATGAAACCCTCAGCCTAGCATGGCCAAATGAGTGAAGCCATTTAGATGAGACCAGCCCTAACTAACCAGTCAGCTGACCACCAACACATGAATAAGCTTAAAGCCATTTACACCTGGTCCTCAAAAGCTACCCAACTGACCCATAGACTCATATAATAAATAATTGCATATTTTAATGCAGTATTGTGATATAATTTAAAAGCAATAGTTAAGTAACAGATTTAAATATAAGTGACAACTCACATGACATTTGTCATATATATCTGCCCACTGGAATATTCATTTACTGGGTCAATTTTTGTTTGATCCTAGTTAAATATTAACTGTTATCAAATATTTGCTTCAACATTCGCTTAGTGTCTTGCTCAGCACCATAAATACATAGAATAAAAAATGGGAACGAAAAGTGTAAAACTTTCTACCAGTGAAAATAGAGGCTGAGGGTGAGCATACAGGAGCAGCACAAAGTAATTTGGAAGCTGGCATGGTGATGTGGAGAACTATGGTGCTATACACATGACTCTTCATTTGTCAGATACCTAGACCTATGTGTCACACCCAATTTTTCTATGTGAATATTTTTTTTAAATACCAGCTAAGATATAGAAAAAAACAGAAGTTCTGTGTAGATTCTGACAAGTGAACCTAAGACTCTAACAAATCCCATAATTGCACTAAGGTGACAAGGAAGAATATAATTGATGCTAAGAAAATTTAAAACCATATTTTCCCTAGATATACCAAATTAGTTTACATTCATAACATCCTGAAGACACCAGTCTCACCAAATTTACTAAATTGAAGACACAAAGATATATTGTGTGCTTTTGCAGCATGGACATGAGCTTCTTTGTTTTAGGATTATTAATTCTGAAATGGCTATGTATACAGAGCAGGGATAAACCAGTGAGTACACATGGATATTTAGAGCTAGCTTTTCTACTGTAGAAAAAAAAAGAATAAACTTCAAGTAAGGATAAAAGGACTTAGAGAGAAAATATGTTGAGCTGTACATCCATGTGAAGCAGTTTCTTTATTTAAAAAAATAAAAAGAAGGAACTAGGTGGTGGTAGCACACACCCTTATTCTCAGCACTCAGGAAGCAGAGACAAGCAGATCTCTGTGTTTGAGGCTAGCCTGGTCTACAGAGAGAGTTTCAGGGCAGATAGGGCTACAGAGAGAAATTCTGTCTTTAAAACCAAACGGAGGAGGAGGAAAAAGAGGAGGAAGAAGAAGGAAAGAAGGAAGGAAGAAGAAAATATATAGGAAGAGAGATAAATAAAAATAAGATATTGTATTATCAGGGCAATTGTGCATTTTTTTTCAGATCACTGTTTGCTGATTATATCACCTGGTAGGAATGCACACAGTGATTACTGACATCTTAGTTTCTAAATCTCAATGTATAATACAGAAAGAATGGCCTACACTCTAAGAAAGCATGTGGAGAATTTCTCTGGATGAAGAGGTTGGATGGGACATGGGAGGGGTCTGTGGATCAGAAGCTGACAGGGTGGTTCCTGACAGATGTCTACACATTGATTACAGAGCAGGCAGGAGTGGCCATACTAAGCCAGGGAACTGGAAGTGGGACTCAGGCTAGATAAAGATGACTGTTAACAAAGAAATATCAGAATTAAATGGCATTGTGCACCAAATAGACTGAACAGATATCTATAAAGTATTCCACCAAAACATCAAATAAAACATTCTACTCATCAACACACAAAAGTTTCTCGAAAACAGACCACCATGTCTTGAAACAAAAATCAAATTTTTACAAATTCAAAGGATGAAATAATCCCATGTGTCCTATCTGATTGCAATGCAATGAAACTTAAAATTGACAGAAAACAAATCTCTAGTAAATGTTTTAATGGAGATTAAAAAGCTCATTAATGATAAATAGGTAAAAGAAGAAATCAAGAAAGAAATAAAATTTCCTAGAATTAAATGAAAATGAAAACACAATAAAACATAACCTTTGGGGACACATTTAAAGCAGAGAAAAATTTACTATTCTATGTGCCTACATTTAAAAAAAATCACAGAGCACGCACACATGCACACACATACACATAAACACATACACACACATACATACATACACACACACACACACACACACACACACACACACACACACACAAACCCTTAAATAATAAAATAATACAACTCAAAGATTTGGAAAAGCAAGAAAAAATTCAAACCCAGTCAACAACAAGAATAAATAAGAATCATTGCAGAAATCAATGAATAAAAACAAACAAATCAATACAAAGAGTCAACCAATGAAAGAGCTGATTTGAGAGGATTAACAAAAGTGTCAAACACTTGGGTCAACTAACCAAAATAATAATAATAAAGGACCCAAATGAACACAGTCAGAAAGGAACAGGATAACATTATGATAGAGAAATTCAGAATGTTACAAGAAAATATTATTTTATATTGGTACCCCATGAACACACATACATAAAAGATGAATTTCTGTATTAAGTCAGACCACCAAAATCAAACCAACAAAAGTACAGAATATAAACAGACCATATAAAAGTGAGAAGATTGAAATAGAAATAAACAGACTTCCAAATTTTAAAAATCCAGGCCACTGTAGAATTCTATCGAATCTAATGGTCTGCATCCAGTTCTTCTTAAGGCTTTAAAAGAAAAAAAGAAAAAAGAAATGGAAAGAGCGCTAGCAAACCTCATATGAAACTAGTATCAAAACTAGCGAAAGATGCAATAAAAGAAACTATAGGCCAATAGCCTTACTGAGCACAGATTCAAACACTCAGTAAAACTCTCCCAAACAGAATACAGACATACACCATGACCAAGTTGGCTCTATCTCTGAGGTGCAGAAATGATTCAACATTCACTAGTCAATAAACATGATAAACCACATAAATAGACTTAAAGAGAAAAATCACATGATCATTTTAATAGTTGAAGAAAAAGTCTTTGACAAATCCAACAAGGCTTCATGATAAAAGTCCTAGATTATGTTTGTCTAGAGGGAACATTCTCCTACATAATAAAACTACATATGAAAACCCACACTGAACAGCACCCTGGATGGAGAATGGAGCCTGAAGGTCCCACTGAACTTGAGACTGACCTAGGGATGCTCACTGTTCCCACTGCTTTTCAATACTGTGCTTGAGGCACTAACTAAACCAGTAGAGCAAGAAATGAGGATTTAAATGATACAAGTAAAAAATCAAACTATCCCTATTTGGAGATGATATGATACTACACACTAGATGTCCCATAAAACCTCTAAAAACAATAAGCAAATTTAGCAATATGGGAGTAATATAGAACGATAAACTTGCATAAATAAATAGCTTTTTTATACACATCCCAGATCATGGACACACTTCTATTCACAATAACTTCAAAGAAAATAAAATATCTACGGGTAAAACTAACCAAGGAAATGAAGGACGTCAATAATGAAAACCTCAAACCTGTGGGAAAGAGATAAAAACACTAGACAGTGAAAGCCACACCATTCTCATGAATTGGTAGAATTAATATTGTGAAAATTACCATTTTACCAAAAGCTATTGCAGATATCCAGAAGATTCAATTCAAAATCAATCAATCAAAATTCCTTCTTTGTTAGTAACAAATAAAGGAAAAAGTTATTCTAAAATCTATATGTAACCACAAAAAGTACTAGACATCCAAAACAATACTACAAAAAATGCTGGAGATGGAACCACCTCAGGTCTTAAGATATATTACAAAGTCATAGTAACAAAGCATAGAAACAGACAGATAGATCAACAGAAGGAAACGGAAAAGCCAAGCATTATTAGTACATGAAACTTCAGCCATTTAATATTTGACAAAGATTCCAAGAGCATTCATTGGAGAAAACAAAGTATCTTAAATGATGCTGGGAAAACTGTGTGTCCACATGCAAAAGAGTTAAATTAAATGTGTATGCATCACCTTTCATAAAAATACATATCCAGTAAATCTGAAACCTAAATTTGAATGCTAAAACACTAAAACTGCTAGAACACAACACATAGCACATGTATGTGTGTGTGTTCTTGTACGTATGCGTTCATGTGTGTGCGTGTATATGTATGTGTGTGCATGTGTGAGTGCATGCGTGTGTGTGTGTGTGTATGTGTGTGTGTGTTTGTGTATTACACCATTAATAAGAAATAGCCATGAGTTAAAAAAAGAAAAGCAGAGGGCATATGGAATGATTGATTTGCAGGAAGGAAAGAGAAGGGGGAAATTATGTTATCATATTTTCAAAAATATAATATATTTAAAAAATAAAAGAAGTAATATATATATATTATTAGAAGATATATCTGTACACACACACACACACACATACACAATCTAAGAAAACCAAAGAGGAAAAACAGAACACGTGCTATAAAATTTATATTCAACACCATAGAAAGGAACATAAAGAAAAATTAAAATTACAATGAGTTACCATCTTACATCTGTTCAAACGGCTATTCTTTCAAAGACGGCCTTTTGAAAAAAACAATTGCTCTCCAAGTTTCATATTGTAGCAAATTACTAGAGCTGGCCATTCCGCTTACATCCCCCTTGTTAACTTGAAGACCAGCTGCAGAATCTTCAGAAACAAATGACTCATTAACAAACCTGCCTCTTCCCAGAAATAATGGAAGACTGTCTCCATCCCATGGTAACTGAAATTCTCATTTATTGATAAACATTACTAGGTAAGGAAGTATACAAGCCCACTCATCTATTAGTACAGTCTGAGATCTACAAGTTAATGAATAAAGAGAAATTGAAAGAGCAGCTCTGTTATTAACACTATTTTTGATCAGTTTTAGTCACTTCCATTTATTTTTCTTACACCAAGATTCCTGTTATTTGCTAACTTGTATCATTTGAAGTTTTGTAAAACATGTACAAAGCCATCTGCTAATAAATTCAAAGAAAACCCTAGTAAATCAGGACCTCAGAGAACCATTAAAATGATCAGGGGTGAGAGATCTTTTCTTACAGGAACTGATAAGGAACCAGCCGTATTCAGTTTACAGACATACTAGAACATGGAATCAGACTTCTCTAATGTGATTTGGAAGAGCAGATTTCCTGTGTCTCCATGCAGCTTTTATTCTTTGGATTCCCTCCCAGTGTCTCCTCTTCCAGGACGCCAGTAACACTGCCTTATATTCCCAAGACCTCATCTGACCTCAAATAGAGTCACATTTTAAGCTGCTTGATCAAAGTTTAACTTAGGAATTGGCAGCTTCACTCAGCTATTGTAGTCTTTATGAGTTGTCTCCTCCTGCTCTGTTGACAGAAAGTCCTGGAGTCCTGAAATCGACAGAGGGAATGAGAGCTCAGTAGAAATATAAGAGTATTTACAAAGACCACACGACAAACATTTCCCAAAACACTTATTAATAGTTGTTGGAAGAAACAGCATGAGACAGGTTTCTTATTTTCTAAAACCACCTGTATCATCTCTTTTCATAAAGAGCTTCTAAAAATTAAAGATAGGAAAGTGCTCAGTATGTGTTGCTTGGGATAATATAAGAAGATTCACTAATTATCTATGTCACATATGTTTTTCAATAGCATATTAGCTAAGAAAACAGAGATCATAGCATAATTGAATACAAGAGGCTTTTAAATTTTAAATAAAGTTTCGTGAAAGCTTTTAAATTTCACAAGTCTGACCTTTGCAACAATGAGATTATCTGTTCAATTTCTATGTAAACTTCATTAATTGGGGCATATCCACTGCCATCATGTACAGTGTTTATGGATTCCTTCATTTGATAATTATTTAGTGGATGATGAATGCCAAACACTGTGGCAGCAACGTAAAAATGAAACCTTCACAGAACCTGACAGTCTCGTCTCTTGAAAACCATAGAGAGGGGAGCAGACAAGCAATTACCACAGTGGTAAGCCCTCTGCTAGGACAGGCATGGGAGTGTCTGCCTCTACCTGACACATGAGGGAAAGATGCCAATGAGGAGTGTAGCCAGCAAGCAAATGCAGTGCAGGTCACTTCAATTATGCTTCTTCCTTCTTCCTTGTTCTAGTTCGAAAAATGTTCAAAACTACCAATTTTTGTTTTGACTTATTTTTCTAAATGTATTTGTGTGTGTGTGTGTGTGTGTGTGTGTGTGTGTGTGTGTGTGTATATGTGTGTTTGTGTGTGTATGTGTGTATATGTGTGTATATGCCTGTATATGTGTGTGTGCACGTGTGTATGTGTACGCATGTGTATGTAGGTGTATGTATGTGTGTGTGCATGTGTGTGCATGTATATGTGTTTAAATGTGTATATGTGTATGTGCATATGTATGAGGGGGCACACGTGTGTGCGCACTCGCACATGTACCACTGTGTATGTGTAAGTCAGAGGACAGTCTGGAGGAACAGTCAGTGACCTCACACCACCATAAGGATTCAGGAGTTTAACTCCAGATTGCTATGCGTGGTGATAAGGGCCATTACCCCTTCAGTTACCTTGCTGACCCTTAAATTTTTGATCTTAGAAAAGTGTAATAACACTTATGTGGATGTATCTGTACCTGTATATGTAATGAAAAATTTAATCTAAGTCACTAGTTTATCTGTTTGCCGCATTTGCTAGTAGCCCTTTCAACATAAACACGCACACTTTCTTTCAACCAGCTTGAAAATCAGTTGACTGTATCATGACACCTTATCCCTAAATATTCTAACACTCCCGAAATACAATACACAATTATTATATCCAAGAAGTTTAAAATAAAACCAATAACAATAGCTAGTTTAAGCCCATAATCAATAGCTCAAATAATTCTCAAAATCATTTAAAGCTTGATTTGTTAATAAACAATTAATTAAATAATTAAATTAATTACCCAGGATCCACTTGAGGACTGCCTGTGCCCAAGCAGGGAGCAGGTCATGCCCTTCCTTTCAGAAGAAAACAGCATTTCGATCTAGCTTTCCAAGAAAGCAGAGGTCTGGGTCTCCCAGTGTGAGCAGGTGGCATTTCCATCACTCCTTACCCAGTACTGATGTTTAGATGTCTTGACACCTTATCTGAATAATCCTTACTTTTCCCCCAAATGCTGTTGTCAGATTCTCCATTGTAGACAATGTCCACAGAAGGGCTGGATCTGCCTCCTTCACTCTTGGGTTTGCCTAGTTGATATTCTGGAGGTGATGTACAAAATTAGAGTTGCACTTGGTGGCCCTGCTTGTGGATTCCACTCTTCCTTACATCACCCCAGCACTCACATACACACATATACACACGCACTCACACACATACACACACGCACTCACACACACATACACACACACACACACACACACACACACACACACACACACTGGACAGAATTTATCCGCAAGTGTCATTGAGGGTTTCCTCTGTTCAGTTTTGCACTGTATCTAGTACAGTGCCTGAGATCTGTTGAATGAGTAAATTACATGTGAGAATATATAAATTTATCACTTAGAAATGACTCTCTGAAGTAGCGTTGCCTGCCAGTAACCACGGTGAACATTCACAGGTATTTATGAATTTGCATCATATTACAAGCATGCAGTTTTAATACCAGTGAATTTTCTTCATCCCGGCTTATAGGAAATAAAATATCAATGTGTTTTCATGGCCTCCCTGCATATGTTGGTAGTAAAATATTCACGACTTTGAGAATTATGCAGTGTGTTTTCAACAGCAGCTTTTGGAAGCCACTTTTTCCATTAAAACTGTCAGTTTGGTAATACAGCCATGATTTCAAAGCAAAGGAGCATTATGGTGCAAATCAAAGATAAATTACATATTTTATGTTTACATACTCTAGGACCTTCACAGTGTCGAGTTGTTGGATTTTTTTTAGGGTTGTTGTAAGTCTTATCCATTTTTGAATTAGAATGTACCACCTGCATTGTGAACCAAATAAACCTGGTGTATAATCTATGTGGTATCTCTAGGTGCTGTGCCTGCTCTGTTCACTAGAAACCACAAAGAGAAAGGTAGCATTGAGAAAGGCATTCCTGTGCCTTTATTCTTTTAGCAAATGAACCTCTGTGTCTTCTAGGCTATTCACAGTGGTGGGAAATGTGCCCGTATCCCCAAAGATCCATAATTACACCATAGCTGTCCATCAAATAACAAGATGAATCGATAAATTTAAAACCAACAGCATTCAAATATAAGAAGAAACTGGAAATTTTAGCCAGAGAAACTTTATTAATATCTTAATAAATTAGTTGTAATAGAAATCATTCAGTGGATTTGTGGTGAGGAGAAAATACTTGGCAACAAGACAGAGTCTGCCTCTTGATTATAGGTTACAGAACACACTTGAGCATACTCAATGGCAAAGGGGGAGCAGGATAAAGGGAATTAAAACTCTTAAAATAATAGTATTTGTCCATAAGTGCTGAAATCCTTCCATGTGACAAGATGATTGCCTATTTAAATACTGTGAGATAATCTGGCCCAGAGATTCCCATCTTTCACAATATGATGGCAGGCAAAGACCGTATAAATTATACTAATGTTGGAACCATCCTCCAGACTTAGACTCAAATTAGATGAGGGTGGGATATTTAAGCATTTCTTCTGGTCAATAAGTCTCTGAGAAAGGAGAAAATGAGTTAACAGAGTATATATAAATGTTGCCTCTGGCCTCAATCATCCTGAGTTCAAATTCTGGCGTGACCACTGATCACTTACTCATTCCTTAAAAATACAGTTAACCGTCCACACACTGCTTTCTCTGTCTCTGCATCTCAGTAACAGACCCCCTAATGTGGCCAGGCTAAAGCCGTCCATTATACCATTCTCTTCTTCCCACATCACTACCTGCTTTCCTCATCCTTACAGCCTTAGGCAGTACATTGAGACCGTAAAGGGAGACGTGCTCAGCACTCTCTGGCTAGAGTCAGAGAAAAGGAGCTGTCTCAGCCTCTTCCTTGTCTAACTGGAATGAAGAGGTCTCCTAAACTGTGGCAGCTGTCTTGCAGGTTAAGGGGAAGGTCTGGAGATTCCCAAAAACATGTCTGCTGACATCACCGAGTCACAAGATCGTCACCTACAGTTCTCTATCCCTGAACTTCCTTAATTATAAGAAAAATAAACACTTATTTTCAGGTTCTTAGCTGTTTACAGCTTGACTTGCTCTAACTAATGCAATCAGGTAATCTCATAGAATTGTGTGGTGCTTGAACAAGAATGGCCCCCATGGGCTCATTTAATATTTTTGAATACTTGATTGCCCATTAGTGGACCCATTTGCAGAGGAGTATGCATGGCCTTGACGCAAGAGGTATGTCGGGAAGCAGGCTCTGGAGTTTCAGAAGACTGACTGGTACCACTCCCAGGACATCAGCCGGGTGATTAGGTCTCAGGATGTGAAGTCCCAGCCAACGCCCCAGTGCCATGGCTGCCCGCCCGCTGCCATGTTCCTGGTGATGATGGTTATGGAGTCCAGCCCTCTGCAACTGTAAGCTTGATGATCTGCTTTGGCCATGGCGTTTTATTACAGCGATAGAAAAGTTACTAAGATAAGCTGTTAAGTAAAATGATTCTCCAGGTACCCAGCATACTGCTTGATACCGTGTTATTGATCAGCTATGATCCTCATGGCAGGCTTGATTGCAACATTGTTATTCTACTTTTATATCTGTTAGGAATAAGATTATTCTACCAACAAGATAACCCTTGTGTGCTGCCTTTAATGGTATGAGTTTAGAGCAGAGGCCAGCCGATGATTCTAGGATCTTCGGGTTTCATTTGCTCTGAAGAGAACCAAGCACTTGGAAAATCTAATGTGGCTTTGAGATAGCATTAGCTAAAAGCCATGGTCACTTTATGCATTGAGGAATCTTGTTCATTATAAATTTACTGTAAAAGAAAAAAAAAGGTAGAGATTAAGACGTGGATTTTCAGAAAATTTAATTATATAAAATGCAGTTAGGGATAATGAAAACAAAATATGTATATTAACATAGATGTGTATGTGTGTTTGTCTGCGTGTATGTATGTATGTGTGTGCTTGATACTCAAGGAGCCCAGAAGATGTCATCAGATGTCTTGGAACTGGAGTTGCAAATGTTGCTGAATGCTGGGAATCAAATCTGGGTCCTCTGTGAGAAAAGTCAATGTTTCTACCCTCTAGCCATCTCTCCACACCCAGAACAATGACCTCTTAAAAATTTCTTTGTTAGAAGAAATCTACGTTTCTTTCATCGTGATGCTTAGATAAAAGGGAAATATTTCTCTCTGCATCGTCAGATAACGAGTGAGCCCTGGCCCATGAAAAGTACACAGCAAGTTTCATTCCAGCAAAGGATGGAAAGCATTCTAACCCCCTAATGTCGTCCTAAATAACTGTGAGGCAAACTCCAGTGTATTAAAATATATATATATATACATGGGAATTAGCACAGTCGCTAGTTTTTAGAGCAGGAAGTCTGTCTACAGAGTGTGTGGAAGCCACGAGGCGAGGTTTCCAAGCCTGTGCCCACTCTCTCTAACTTCCGCCAATGGGAGAAAGAGCAAGTGTGAGCCCCTGAGCTACAGGTTAGTGAGAATATCTGGTGAAAATTTGTGTTGGTCCTGGAAGGAGCTCACACAGTACAGGCCTCCACCCAGAAAACACTGCACTGCTCTGACAGTGACTGGAAAAAACACTAGATATAGGTTTATTCCAAAAGCTTACAGCTACTCAAGCTGATACTGTGTGGTGTGAAATAAACATTATTATGTAATCTCCTAGCTTCTGAATCTGGCCTTCTCAGAATATAATAGGCCTACTTCCTGTCTTTTGGGTAAACAGTGTGTGATTCAAAGCTCTGTGCCACACTGGCCCATTAGACAGAAGGAGCAGAGTCTCCTGGCAGCATAGCTATAGTAACACAGTATCCCTTTCTCCTTCCTTCTTTTCCATAGTGATGTGAGGATGAATTGTGAGCTTTCACTCTGAGCTTCCTGGCATTGGTCCATTTGTATCACCACCCTTGCATTATTCAAACACAGTGTGCTTCATATTTATGAGCTTACAAAATTTCTGGTCTCCTGCTTCTGCCGGTCTTAAGAACCATCAAGGGGAAAGGGTGTGACCATAAAAGCTAGTGTGTAACAAACCTCATCCAAATGCAGGCAGTGTATGGGGAATCTTAATTCTATTAGAGCATGGACAATGAATGTATTTGTGTTAGTTACTTTCCCGCTTTGAGGTTAAACAAACCAGTGAATGGGACTCCGGGCAGCAACAGAATAAGATACTGTGCTGGATGATGCAGGCCCACAAATGTCGGGGAGCATTTTAAAAACGAGTCTCTTTGCTGCCTTCCCATGACTCTTTAGCAATTTGGATGCTGTAAATGGAAATGAATAGCCTCACTCCACCAATATCTTCATTCAGCAGTTTGGTTCTGAGATTCACGTGATGCATTTATCTCTATGGCTCCTTCTAAGAAAATGTGCCCCATTCAATGAAGGTTTGAATTAGCCATAGTTAATGTGTTCCATCTACTCCCAAATTGATATCCTTTCCTGAATAAGGTTCTAATTTGCAATAATTGCTAGGCTGAATAACTTGCTGCAAGCCTTCCCCCAATGCTGCCACAAGATGTTTCCCACCAATGTGATGAACTGAATACAGTTGTATTTAAACAACCCACACTCAGACATAGACACACACACACAAATACAGTTGTATTTAAACAACCCAAACTCAGACGTAGACACACGCACATGCACAAATACAGTTGTGTTTAAACACCCCCACACAGACATAGACACACACACACACGTACACCACTTTCCCTCATACACCCATACATAGACACAATTATACGATGATGTTGGCTCCACAGTGGACGTCTTTCATTGCAGTGTCCACAGAAGATAAATAAGCAGCATGTATTGAAGGAATGGGGTGCAGCTGCTTCTACCACCTGCCCAAAACATCCACTTCATGAACTACTTAAACAACGCTGTATTCAACATAGCTTGTAATAAAAACAGGAGGAATATGGACTCAAATTTCTTGTTCTAAAGATTAAGTTCTTCGGGTAAAAGATATGGTGCAGGATGTGGAAAATAAATACTCGTAGGTGACTAGAAATTTTGGAAAGCGTTTGTTAGTATGCTGTTTATCATGAAGCTCCTGCATTATGGTTTAGAGGCTATGTTGATTCAGTAAAAATCCTTTTACATTGAACTCTCCAAAATGCTATCAGCCCTTCCCAGGTGTAACTGTCCAGCCTGAATATGAGCAGCAAGATTTAGAGGAGCAGGACACAGCATGATATCATTCTTTATAGGGAGGGCTTTGACAAGTTCTCCAACTCCAGCCCAAATTTTTAGAGATAAAAAATTCCACTTTTCTGTTAGATGCCCCCACTGCAAAGGCTCTACTCAAGTTATTTTGAGTTATTTTTTTAATTGTGTGTGTGTGTGTGTGCACATGTGAATGTGTGAGTGTGTGTGTTTATAAGTGTGAGTGTGTATGTATGTGTTTTTATCCATATGGAGGTATTTGTGTGTGTGTGTGTGTGTGTGTGTGTGTGTGTGTGTGTGTGTCCATGTGAAGGTATTTGCATGTGTGATTGCAGGTACCCATTACTATCAGTGTGAGCTCCTCCACATAGTGCTGGAAACTAAATCCGCATAAGAGCAGTACACACTCCTTACCTCTGCTCAGCTCTTCAGTTCCTGTTATTCTAATTCTTATCTTTCCACAGAAGAAGAGTGATATAATAAAAATAATCCTTCTTATATGGTAGAGGAAAATATGTCATATTTTTCTAAGAAATGAGAATATAACTCAACTTATTTTCTTCTTATTGACGTTCATTACTTACTTTATTGGTTAATACTTCATTAACCTATTAGATATTTACTCAAGTAAAACATATCTTCTAACAAAAGAATTAACTACATAAATATTACCAAACTTTGAGTTAAATATTCAGCCTGCAAATTTATTAAGCACTTTCTATATTATGGGGACCTAATGGAACCACTAACTGATGTTTATCTATAGATGGTCATGCTACCAAAAACTGACCTATACACTTGTACAGTTGTTCTCACTGTATCTAAAAGTAACAATTATAGAAATAAGAAAAAAAGAAACTATGTATGAAAGGTATGAATACACTTCACTTCAAGGGTCCTGGTGCTCATTTGTTTCTAAAAATAAACAAATATTGAGTGTTTGTTACCAGATTTGTGAGTAAAAGAACAGTGTGATGATATAGGTAACAAGTTTTCACTGGAGGTTGGGGCTTTCAAATTAATTAAAAGAAAAATGATGACTAAGCCTGAATTAATTTTTTTGTTAAATTCAACCTCTTTAATATATATAATGTATACATATATATATCACATATATATTATATACTTAGTATAAGCTTTACTAGAACAGAAAATGTCCAAAGCTATCATCTTTCCCAAGTGGGTAGAGACCAGACCACAGAATCAGGGGAAAAAGAACTTTCTAATTTTTTCATAAAAAATATCTTTGAGATGTCAGGTGGTTTATACATGTAACCACATCACATGTCCATAATGGAACATTTGATCAAAGGCATTTCCAGCCTCTAACCAGTTATTTGCTATAAGACACAAGCTATTCCAGAAATGCTAAGCAAAAAGTTGTATCTGTATAATGGCATAAACTACAGAAGCAAAAGTAATTAAACCAAGTTTAAACAATGCAGTTTATTTTCCCTCTTTAAGTCCCAGAAAACACTAACTAGGGGCATTCCCACATGTCTTCTATTATCCATTTCCAAGAAAGCTGTTCTTCCAGGCCAAAAAAAAAAAAAAAAAAGTCATAGAATTTTCATCCATTGGCTTTCTTCTGAGTTTTCTCACTGAGAATTCAGTTCTGTATTATGATTCTCCTGTGTCAATGAATTAAAGCCAGATGCAAATGCTTTCTCAGTATGATACATCTTGTTGATGCTAGCAAATAAATTTAAATTTTAATGTCCTTTGAGGCAGAGAGTGTATTTAGATATCTCTTTTGTGATGTGTTACAATAAAAACACATACATTTGAGGACCTAATAATTTCTCATTATGATTGAAGCCATCAACAATAAAGTCTTCTTTCATGGAAACAGGCAGAGCATGAACAGTGACTGTGGTGGGTTTGCTTTTCAACCAAGTCAACCAACAAAGAAAGCCTGTACTCATCAGAATGAGAACATATTCCAGCCCCAATTCCTATTTAGTCCTTGACCTCAAATGTGACTGACAAGTGGAGTGGTGGTTTGGGATTGTGAGCAGACACCTGTCCACTGAGGAATGGACTGGAGCCAACAGCTCATTACACAAAAAACTACTAAACAGCCATTGTAGAGCAACGACTTTTCATCACCTGGTCAGATTCAAACCAATAACCCAGAGGTGAAAGGCTGTCCATCAAATTCCAGTTCCCACTTCTCAGGACCATTCAGTCCCATCTATTCAATTTTGAGGACTCCCTTCTATAGGTTTGTGCAAAAGAAGCCATGTGATTCAATAGAGTTCAGACTGTTATTATTTATGGGATGAACTGAAAGGATTATAGATTCAATCACAATTAAGTTCTCTCCAAATGAATCCGCAGGCTTTAAATAATCTTCTCAAAGTGCACATCACTTTCCTTTTCTCCTTACATACTCTTGAGAGAAGGCACACTGGGTGATTTCAATGGTAGATACTCTCAGTTGTGAAGTGGATTTGACATGTAGACGAGGCTGTTTTAAGCCCAAAATTGTGAAGTTCATGCTGGTTTCAGTGTTCCTGATGTCTGAGCACGCATTCACGAATTAGCAGCCAAAGTGTTTAATTTTCATGCAAGTACTTATGTGTTTACTAAAGATTAGCATTTTAATTAGTCTATATTTTTTCTCTAAGACAATTGGCACGAATGGTACTTGCTGATACCTGACTAAGAGGGCTCAGTGTGGAAGGAAGGACACACAATTTTACTCACAAATAGTCATTTCCTTGGCCTGAGACAAGAATGACATAAGTATACATTAGTTAACCAGTGAGCTTTTGTGTGGCTGGTTAGCTTGAAGCTTCAAGGTTCCAGCTTTACTATTTATTATAGGGTTTTCTTCTCGATTACTGCTCTTTATGGAGTTTGGCAAAGCCTTTGCTCTCAGAGAGCATTACATTGTGCATCTGGGTCATGCTTGGAATATTAAACATTTCTTCTCCTCACCTTTCAGTTTGATAGTGTAGCATTATGAAGTAGCTTTAGTTTAGCTAATTTCTGGAAAAGCCAGAGGCTTTGAGCTTTGTCTGGCTTCTGATATAACTGGGTAAGATCTTTACCATGAAGATATGTTTTCATGCAACATGTGAGTGAATATATAGAGTTATTTAAAATATGACATAAGAATCTAAAAGAAATCCAAGGACTTCAAGAGATGCCCATAGAATGCTCACTGCATGGAAATTTAACTTCACAGATAGAAACACAGCAGTTCAGAAGCTGTGGGTGTTTATTCTGGCATCTGAGCAAATCACATCACACATGCTCTCACCTTCTCCACCGATACCAGCACATTAATGTAGGAAATCAGTTCTTTGACTTGTTTATTATCCCCGGTGTATTTTCCTTCCATCTGCAACTTCACTTCTTTATTCAATATTTCTGATTTGACATTTAAATTCCTGTTCTTCTATGATAATAGTGTGGCATTTGTGTATATTTTGCAAATTTTCTGCAATAAAATGTTTGAGAGACATTGCTTTGTACTCATACATAATTTGTTTCAGATGGCCTACTCTTTATTCACCAACAGTGGTTAACAGAAAAACTTTTAAATTCGTGAAAAGAGTGTTCTCAGGTCATCAAGTGTGCTTGCTTGGCTTCCTTTTTCTCCATGCAATGATTATTTAAAAGAAATGGGTGAAAATGAGTGATGAGTTTTTTTTTTTTTAAATTACAATCACAAAGATGAGTATGGAGGTAGCTGTGATGTAAATGTCATATGGACGTTTAAAATGTATAATGGGATCTGATCATCATCATTGACACGGTTATGACTAGCTGTCACATGTGTATATTTTATGGCACTGTCTATAACCATGTGGTGTTATTATAACATGTAACATGACATCTGACAGACGTTAAATGGTTCTCTGAAGAAAGAGGGCAAGGAGACAGACACATCAAAAATTTCATGAAAAATAAAATAAAGCAAAACAAATAAAAAGTCAAGTGGTTAAAACCAGAATAGTCATTATGCCTTTTCATGGTACCTCTCAGAAAGGAAAGCATCCCGGAGGCTTCAGCTCTTCCACATAGTTTTCATTGCTTTTTTATAATTTATTTTGATCATATTTTTAAAATGTTCTCCTGAAAATTTTTCGACAGTATATTTTGATCATGTTTTCCCTTCTCTGCACACAGCTGTGCATTCTTTTTCTCTCTCCTCTCTCTTAAAAAAAGACTTAAAAACCAAGAAACAAAACAAAAAGCCCACAAAAACAAAAATCAAAACAAATGGGGAAGCCAAATAAGACTAATAAAGTGTCAGAACAGAGTATAATGCAACAAAAATTCTACAAAAATACAGCTGAGTTTATTTCATTTTGACCAGTCGCTCTTTGGTTTGGTACCTAACTGGAGGGCAGTTGATATGCTCATTGGGATTCCATTGGAGAAAACTGATTTTCCTCTGCCAGAGGATGTTTATTGCAGATCTTGTCTTAATTCTCAAGTGTCCCTGTATCCACTTCCCCCTCTCAGTGCTGATAACCTGTCTGACTTGACCTTGTGCAGGTCTTATGCATTCTCCCACATCTTCCATGAGTTCATATGTTCATCAGTCCTGTTGAGTCTGGAAGATACTATTTGCTTGAAGCCATCCATCTTCTCTGGCTTTCAAAATATTTCTACCTCATCTTACAGAAAGACCCCTGAGCATTCAAAGAAAATAATTTATGAAGGCATCCCACTTAGGACTGAGTGCTCCAAGTTTCTCACTCTCTACACATCTATGTTAATTCCTATCTAGTACTAGAAGCTTTTCTGATGTAGGTTGAGTGGGACACTTGCATATGGGTCTAGCAGTTTGCATTAGGAATAATTTTGTTGCTATATTCATTTTTAGCAGGATAATTGTAGCAGATTTTCCCGTAGGTCCATCCTCAAGTTCTTGGCCACTGTAGAAATACAAGTACAATTCCAGCTCATGGAGTAGGACTTAATACAATAAAAAGGGAGGAATTGTTATGTTCATAACATTTGTGCCACCATTGCTCAAGTATATCATGAGACAGGTTACTGTTGTAGGTTACAGGGTTTGTAGTAGAAAAGTACTGATAATTATTTTTCTCCCTCAGTTGTATGCAGAGTACCTTCCTGCACCATGAATGCTAGTCAGTAAAGGTCAGCTTCTAGTTAGGCGCCAGCTCAACTTTCCCATGTTCAATGACATATGTAGTGTCTTCAACAACTGGACCTTAACATTAGGTTGTGGAAAACACCAAATAGTCTTGACAATAGTCAGTAAAGTTGGGGGTTTCCAGAGGACCCCTTGTGCCAGTGACTCAACAAGATGTCACTTACTCCAGACACTGGAGGCTGTACTAGTTGGCATAAGATGTCTAGTTGGAACATTGTCTCACATATAATCTGTGTGATTCCATTTAAATTCCTTTCATATGTGTGTATGAACATAGATATGAACATGTATATATGTGCATATACACATACAAACACATATATATATATTTGAAGGGTTTTTCAAATGTTCTTTTGTGTTAGTGGCCCCTCCCCTATTTCTTCGTTTACCTGTCTCTCTCATCTCCCTTCCCACTTAAGCCTCCTATTTAGTCTTACCTTTGTCTCTCTATAACACTATATTCTATTTTCCTTCCTTGGCCGAGTATCTCCTCCACCTAGTCCCTTCCTAGATAAATAAGCTCTGTTATTATTCAGATTGTAATATACATTGAAAACTTATAAACCTAGCATCCACGTATAAGAGAAAATATGCAATTTGTGTCCTTTTGGATGTGGGTAACCTCACTAAAGATGGTTTTCTTTTTCTAGATCCATCCATTTACCTGAAATTTTTATTTCATTTTTCTTAACAGCTGAATAATATTCCACTGTGTAACTGTACTACATTTACATCATCCATTCATCCACTGATGAGCACCTAGCCTAATGTGAATAGAGCAGCAATGAACAGGGATTAGCAAGAATCTCTATCATAGGATATAGAGTCCATGGGTATTTGCCCAGAGTGGTATAGGTGGATCTTGAAGTAGATTGATGTCCCATTTCCTAAAGAACCATTATACTAATTTCCAAGGCAACTGTACCATTTTTCATTTCCACCAGGAATTAACAAGTGGTATCATTTCCTCACATCCTCGCCAGCATCTACTGTCATTTTAGCCATACTGACTGAGATAAGGTTAAATCTCAAAACAATTTTAATTTTCATTATATTGATGGCTAAGGATGTTGAACATTTTATTGTTTTTCAGTACTTTGCGTTTTATCTATTGAGAACTCTGTTTAATTCTGTATACCACTTTTTAATTGGGTTTTTCACTTTCTAGATGTTGTTTTAAGTTATTTATATATTTCAGACATTAACCCTTTATCATATGTATAATTGGTAAAGATCTTTTTGCCATGATGTGGGCTACTTCTTTGTTAGGTTGACACTGTCCTGTGCTATACAGAAGTTTTACAACAGTATAAGGTGCCACTTATTATGTGATGGTCTTAGAGCCTGTGCTATTTGTGTCTTCCTTCTCTGAAAATCCTCTTCCATGAAACTGAGTCAAAATTTATTCCATACAATATCTTCTATCACATTCATGGTATCTGGCTTAATGTTGAAATCCTTGGTCCATTGCTGCTAAGTTTTGTGCAGTTTGGTGGATATAGATCTGTTCTAATTCTACTGACAGCTATTCAGTTTGACCAGTAGCATTTGTTAAAGAGTTAAAGATGCTGTCTTTTACTAATGCGGTTTTTTTTGTTGTTGTTGTTTTTGGGTTTTTTGTGGGTTTTTTGTTTGTTTGTTTTTTGCTTCTTGGTCAAAATCATGTGTCCATAGGTGTGTGAGCTTATGTGTGGATCTTCAATTTAATTATATTGATCAATATATCTATTTTTATGACAATGCCATGCAATTTTTATTACTTTAGGCTTGTAACACAACTTGACATCTGGGGTAGTGGTATTTCCAGCAGTTGTTTTATTATTTTGGATTGTGCCAGCTGTACTGGTATTTTTATTTTGTTCTCATGTGAATCTGTAAAATCTTCTTTCAATTTCTATGGAGAATTGTCCTGAAACTTTGATGGAGATTATATTCAATCTGTAGATTGATTTTGGTAGGATGGCCATTTCGCTATATTAATCTATCAGTCTGTGATAATGGAAGATTTTGCTTCTTCTGATATCTTCTCCAATTTCTTTCTTCAATTTCTTAAGGTATTTATTATATAACTTTTTCACTTTCTTGTCCAGAGTTAGCCCGAGGTATTTTGAGGCTATTGTGGAGGATACTAATACCTGATTTTTTTTTTCTCAGTCTGTTTCTTATTTGTATATAAGAAAGCAACTAATTATTATGTGTTAATTTTTTAGCTTGTGACTTTGTTGAAAGTGTCTATTAGCTGTATAAATTTCCTGGTGAAGTCTTTAGGATTTTTACATATAAAATCTTATCATCTGCAAATGTTAGTCTTCTGACCTCTTCTCTCCCTGTTTGTATCCCCTTGATCTCCTTCAGTTGTCTTATTTTTCTGGCTAAGACAGCAGATAGCATATTGAATAGTTATAGAAAAGGTAGACGTCCTGTTCTTATTCCTGATTTCAGCAGAAATGCTGTGAATTTTTCTCTGTTTAGGTTGACATTGGCTCTGGACTTGCTGTATATGGCCTTTATGTTGAGATATATTCATTGTTTCTCTAGTTTCTTTGGGATTTCTCAGAACCAAAATTCCTATCACATAGGCTTTCTTCTTTAGGCATTATGAGAAAAGAAAAGTAGTATACAGGTTATGCAACTCTTTAGATAAAAGGTTTCTCATATTTGGTGACCAAGAATAATTCACAAGGCTCTGTACAAAAGTGCTTGTCTAGCAGATTTTTTTTTAAACTTCCAGATTTACATAACAACATGAGTAAATGTATCATAGCCCCAAATTGCCTAATTGCCTGTGTGATGCTACTTTGTAAACATCTGACTCTGCAATGTCTTCTGTGGAGTTTCTTCTCCATTTGCAGAGAGTCCATTGAGGCAGATGAGGTTGGTACTCTGTGATTTACATAGATTAGAAGAATTAATGACTGAGCCATATGAAATGTTTATCATATAAAATTAAATATTATATAGGAAAATGGCTCAAATAACTATAGTAATGATTAAAATAAATAAGAAATAAATTGCCCATTTACAAAATGTACTTTGATACAGACACATGGCAGATTTAAATATTTCATTGAACTCTTTCCATAAATGAATTTTTCTGTTGTAAATGTTATTAAAAAATATTTTACACAAGAAATACTAAAATACAATATTCCTGAAATTTGTTAAATGAATCCTAATAATAATAAGGACATGAGTGTTTAAAAAATGTGAAAATAAATCTTTTACAGGTTTCCAAAGTTTTCATTAAACCTCAGGATGTCCTGTTTCCTCCAGAGATGTATTAATTCTTCTGCCCCTAGTTTAGAACAGTCTACCTTTTAGCCCATTTATGGTTCTTGCTCATTTCCATTTCTCAAACTTGGTATATTTTTAAACCAAATTTAAAGGACCAGGGTACCTTCCTGGAGTGGGCGGGAGGGGGTGTAAGATGTATGAAGTCGCCATTACTTGCCTGTACTGTAGATTTTCACATATCTCAAGACTGAAAAATTTAAGTCCTTACCCAGCTTGCACTTAGTGCCCCGCACTATATAACAAAAATCCAGTGAATTAGCATGCTCCATGACCTCAAGAAACTTACAGGCCAGTAAAAGGATAATACACGACAGACAGACAGACAGACAGACGGACGAATGGACAGAGGAACAGAGGAAGAGCAAGAAAGGGAGGAGAGGGAATCACCTAAGGAATTACACCCAGTGGTGACTGCACAGTTGTTTTCTCATAGATTTCAAACAAGGGGTTAAGTTTGGATTTTCCAATATTTAAAAAAGACGTAAAAATAATTTTACATTTTTCAAAGAGAAGTATGTAAGTCCCAGATTTCCATTTGCCTCAGGTGTTGAGATAACCTTCTATGGGCTTCTGGACAATCTTTATGATCGTATCATCTAGGAAGGTGAAGAACGGCCTGGATGGACTGTGGATAGCCTGGATTCATCATTCCCTTGTGATTCTTTAATGCAATTTTCCTTTAATATACACATTTTTTGTAACTAAAATGCCATGTAAAATTGGTTTTATGGGAAGAAAAAGGTCTGTGGTAAATGACGATATATACAAAGAGCTTTGGGATCTTCTGAAACAACTAACTACTTCTCCAAGCTAAATATGACCCACAATTAAATTTTAGCCATGAGTTTTACTTTAGTAAGAAAACTTTATTTTCTATAATGGACCAAATCACTGAACATTTTTAGTTTCTCTTTATCCTATAAAAAATATAGTTTGTCCATTGAAGTCTTTAAGAAAAGATTGCATCATTATTCTTAAATTAAGCTGGAAGCAGAAATTATGCTGGTACAGAAACTTGGCCATTCCTTCACCTGACAGGACAATTAGAAACGGCCCTTCAAGTGCAGTTCTTACAGTACAGAGAGCATTGAGTTTCTCAGAAATAAGCTGTTTTTCAGAAAACAACTAAAGATTTTGGGGCAATAGAAATTCCTAAAGCTAAAATCATCATGAAGACCTCAGAAACAAAGCCGAGATCAAAACTGAAGAGGGGCATTAGTCAAGGACAGGCTAAAGTAAGAAGCCAGATGAGACGCGGGCTTCTTGTGACACACCCAGCCCACAGCCAATAGGATAAACTCCGGTTTACCAAAACTGACATAACAGCAATTCCTGAATATTCACAGGCTAAGATCTCACAGGTGAAAGTGCTAGGCTGCTGCTTTTGAGGCCCATCAAAGAACACTACAGTCTGTTGGATTCCTGTAAAGCAGAGGCAAGCTTCCACCCCACTCCATTCTCTCTCTCTCTCTCTCTCTCTCTCTCTCTCTCTCTCTCTCTCTCTCTCTCTCTCTCTCTCTCTCTCGGGAGAAGAAATAAAATTTTGATTCTGACTCATAAATCCAAAGTGGTTTTTCAAGGTTTGAAATTCTTACTCTTTGTGAATTATAACTATGCCTCCCCGCTTTGGCACTGGACGACATTCATGACTGCTATCAAGGTAAGATGGAAATTGATGGATTGAAAGTCCATGTTTCTTTAGCCTGTGTCATTCAGGGTTTGCTTTTGAGGTGTAGGATTTATCGTGTGTTCATTAGTTCTAGGACTATGGGCCATGGTTGGTGCCTTTTATGATAATGAATCCCGTGGTTCCTTCTGAGGTATCAGAGGTGAAAAAGCCGGGTGCAGCCTGGTTTGCCCTCACGATTAGCAAAAATAACCTGTGTCCTCACGATAGCAAAAATAACCTGTGTCCTACCTGTGCCCTCTTTAAAATACACCAGGGACACAAACAATGTGATAATAAAGAGTAGCCAAAGTGTCAGTCCCCCAAAATCTCTAAAAATATGTGGCATTAATGAAACAGTATGTAAGGAGAAAGGGCTGCTCTGAGTGTCAGTTGACATCATTTAGAAAGCATTTGTTTTATAAGGCCAAAGCAAAGCTATACATTTTGTTTTTGACAGGTAAAACTTACAGAGGGAAAGAATTCACTAATGATCGGTCAGAAGCCAAAAAAGGCTGGGCGTGGAAGCAGGTAGGAAACAGCCACATGTGGGGGTGCTGGACATCTTCTTGCTGAGCTTTCAAAAATCTAAGAGTTGTAAGTCATGAAAGAATTGCAGTGTGATAAAACCATTAGCAGTAGATGTGTTCTTATGCTCCAAACGACTTTAAAAAAACATAACCAAAAGCTAATTTCCGAGCTCATAAGACCTTAAAAGCTCAGTATACTGTTTTTAATAGGCAGAATACAAAAGAAGCTGGAGACTGCAGAAGACAGATACGAGATGGTCAAATTACATAATTCATTAGGATGACCCTTAACCTCAGCTGTCATGAGGTCACTGGAGAATCTTCCCACACACTCAGGCCTCAGTCTAGACACTCACATTTGGGCTCCATAAACTTAAAATGTCTGTCACTTTCAGAAACTGTAAATAGGAAATGGTTGCCCTAAAAATATTCATTCAGAATCTGTCTCTCACCCCTCAGCCATTATTCCTGTTACCATCGACCTTCAGGTCCACAGGCTTATAATCAGCCCAATTTACTTTTTCATGGTGCTCCTATGTCTTCCTCAGCCCCCACCCCACCCCGCACTCAGAAACACACTTCCTCACCTTGCCTTTTCTTCTCCAACTGGTGAAAGGTCAATTCCAAAAGTCCAGATCAATGCTGCTTTTCCAGTAATGTTTTCTCAGGAGCATCCCTTTCTCATGATTCCATGGCAAGTGAATCCCTGTGAGTTCAAGACCAACTTGATCTGTTTATCAAATTCCAGGAGAGCTAGAGCTGAAAAGTAGGTAGATTATGCTTCAAAAAAAAAGTTCAAAGTTGTCACTATGTTTGACTTATTATAAAACTGACCATATCCTAGAGACTACCTTCACTAAAAACAGCTTTCACAGAACAGAAGGATTCTGCCATATTAAAAAAACCTGACCCTGTCACAGTCTACAGAGTATCCAGGAGTTCATGTATTAGGATTCTGAATGTGCATGCACCCTTATATGTTGTAAATGAGCCATAGTTAGTATACAAACAAGATATAGATTACAGATATAGAGATGTATAAATAAAAATATTAAGGATTAAACTATCCTGTGAAACAACTGGAAATGTGAGTTCATTGGAATCCTCAGTGGGACACCTATAGCCCCTCACCCATGGGTCAGGGAAGAAGGGACAGGAGAAAGTGTAAGAGACAAAGGTTGTGGAGGGATGATGCAAACTAGTGTCTTCTGGACATAACATACTCATCATTGCCACTAACTCACTCCAGCTGTAGTTGCCAGCAAAGACTTCCCATTTCATTATGCCGGGGGTCCAGAGGCTCATGTCTTCACCCCTCATGGGAATCCAATGGGCACTGGGGAAATAGTACATTTTCTTAGTGGTATAGCCACTGCTTAAGCTGCCCACATTCCAGTACATCAAGCCCACCTCTGCTCATGCCAGCAACCAGGTTTAAACTTGGTGAGTCGTAAAAAAACATCAAAGTGAGAAGAGGTTTGTTATAAAGATGAAGAGTACTAAAGACAGAGATAACAAATGAAAATGACTAAAATTCATGATATATGTATACAAAATTGTCAATAAATAAAAGCAATAAGTCCTTTTTGTGGATTGGAAATATTTTTATCAAATACTTTGTCTTTCAATGTGAGAAAATGCGTACACTAGTATACAAAACATGAAAATTATCACTGAATAAGTGAGTAAAACTGATCCATTCTATTAATGTTAATGTTAATCTCTTAAGCATAAGCACCTATGCACTTGTGTGTGCGCGCACACACACACACACACACACATACACACACCAGATCAATGATAACTAGATAAAAAATAAATAACCATGAAAAACTTAGGGCTGTGAGCATTGTTCTCTCTACACAAAGTATGCTCCCTTCTTTGGGGACTTCTACAATGAATAAGACATCTCTTTAATTGGCATAGCTGTGTGTCAAACGTAGCATAGTTCTGTATTCTTTATTCATGTTTTGTAATGACAGATTCATGCTTCCTCTCTTGGAGAATATGTCTGAAAATAGAATGACTTACCTTAGACAGCATCCCTTCTTTGGGTATAGAATAATACAGCTTCTAATCAATAACCTTAACCTGTCTTCCTCATTTGCTGGCTTTTTGTGGAGACTCGTGGTTAACTAAGTTGAGTCTTTATAATAGGTATTGCTACTGACAATGGAAAGCCAAAGCTTAGAATCTTCTTGTGAAATGCTGAACACAAATATCTCTTTATGGTACAGTATTAACAGAGGGCTACAGCTGGTGTTTGCAAAGATTCTCCTCACCTGTATTCTCCAAATAAGCACGGGGGGGGGGGGGGGGGGGAGCAGGGAGGACACACCTAATTCAGGCTCTCAACCAAACTGAAACTGCAGAATCTACTCTGATCACCATGGGAATGTCGAACATGGGAATATCCTGTTACAGGAACTTCTGCAACATAGATGAAAGAGCAGAGAAGCCATCTCATTGCTGCACAGTAAGCTTCCTTTGTCAAGGAACTGGATATAGCCCTGCCTAGATCCCCATCAAATATCAATCAGCCAATGTCAAATCACAGAATTCATGCAAATTAATGGAATGCCCTTGGAGTTACCTTACCCCTAAAACAACATATTTATTGAAAAAAAAATCTACAATATATTTTTCTCATTTTCCCTCCAATTTCTTTCACATTATTCCCAACTCCTTTTTCATTCAACTGTATTCTCTCTCTCCCTTTCCCCTCAAAAAACAAAAATAAAAGTAAATAAAAAGAAACACACACATACATACGCCAAAGGCAAAATAAGACAAAACCCTATAAAACTACCATAGAGTTTATGTTGACAACTCCTCTTGAGCATGCAGCCTACCCAGAAGTGTAGTTAAGATCCCCATAAAACTCTATTGGGGAAACCTAGCTTTTTCCTTTGCCATCTGTATCAGCTGTAGATAGAGTTCTGGTTTGCTAGGAATGGGACTCTGTGTCCGTGTCTCCCTCTGAGTGCCGGGACTTCACCTGGTTTGAATCTATATGCCTTTTATACACTGTCACAGTCTCTGTGGGGTCAAATGTGTGTCCATCCTGTTGTGTCTGGAAGACGCTGTTTTCTTGTGGTCATCCAACCCCTCTGGCTCTTAAAATCTTTCTGCCTCCTGTTTAGCATAGATCCCTAAGCCTGGAGTGGAAGGAGAAGGGGTAAACAGAACTTTTTAAAGCTATCATATAATAATGACTTCAGCTGAAGACATGAATAAATAGCAAAATGGATTACAGTGATTTTTTTTTTAATTTCTGCAACCTTTTTTTTAAATTTAAATTGAACCTAAATCATCTACCCTTATTAAGATTGATTTTGGGTAAAAACAAAAAAATCTTCAATGTTTTCCATCTTAAACACTGTTTAATTTTAAGAAAGAAAATAGGATAGCAGATTAGCTTCTCGAGAATCTTTTATGGATTCCTACATGTGATATGCAGCCAAAGTAACAGGTTATGAAATCGCCATTTTATTTGGTGTCTGGAAGCTCCTATGAGTTGTTTGGGGTTCTAAGTTACTTCAAACACAATAGAAACCAATCTGTTCTATTGTATAATTATTCCCCTGGAAATCTAGGTAAATTTGTGCTTTTGCCCAGAAAACAAATTTCAGTTCAGTTGTTTCTAGCTGGACCCAAGGAGAAGGCCTCTGGGTCTCGTGAATATTAGTTGAAGTTTGAATCAACAGCCTTTGTTCTGGAAAAGGAATAAACCAGCACAGTAAAGAAGAAACCCTAAGAACCTGGATAGTTTCATGAACAAAGTAAAGTATAAAAATGTCATGCTTCAGAGAGGAACTTTTTTTTTATCTTGATTTTTCTTTCTCCTAATTTCTTTATTGATTCTTTGTACCCCAATTGTTTTCACCTCCCAGTCCCTCCATATCTTCCTCTCTCTAGTGTCTTTTACCAACGGAAATAAAAATTAAAAAAAAGCAAAACAAGTAAACACAGAGGAAAAAAAAAACCAAAACTTTTCACTCCTCTATCTTTCCCATCTCCAACACCTCTTCATTCACCCTGGTGGCATTGGGAGCTACAGTGTGTCACACAGGATACCTTTCTGTCCACCCAGTTTTATTAGCGAATGTTCATTGCAGTGAGTCACTGTCTGGTTCAATGCCTCTGGTTTCTGGTATACCATAGTCACTGGACCCTCACGAAAACTCCTCTAAGGTATCCCACAGCCTCTCGAGACATGGAGATCACTTGGTTACTGTTCAACAGAACCAGTTTCTTCAAAATCTCCATCAGGTCCTAAATGCGGTAGATGTTAGGGTAGCCCAACCCCAAGCAGAGGAGGCCTGAGTGGTAGTTGAGCTGGTCAGTCGAGGCCAGTTGAGCCTCCACATTCAGGTGAGAGATGGAGCCAGCTTCCCTATGCCCATGTCATCAGGGTTAGCCAGTGGTGTGGGGTGGGGCCATCTCTCCCAAGTTGAGGGAAAGGCAACTCTCCCGTGAAGATCAGGGCCAGTTATCTCAGGGCCAGTGAGGAGCAGGGCAGGCTCAGCATGGCCCTCTGATTCTATCCTGCATGGTTCCTGTGGCCCCATGAGGTGACAGGCCCACTGGCTACAGCTGGACCATGGACCCAGACATGGCCCTGGGCAGCAGCTTGGACTGGGACAATGTCCTGATTCAGATAGAAGCACAGGCCACTCAGATCAGGATGGCTCTGGTGCTGCCATGGCTCCTGAGCACCAACTAGTTTCAGCCCAGACACCAGACTTTTGTGCAATCTTTGGTGACTACACAGAGCCCAGCTGTGGTGGAACCATGGACCCAGACATGGTCCTCAGCAGCAGCTGTTCTGGATGTCACCATTACCCCATGTAGCAGTATAGGCCACTCAGATCATCAGGGTCCCAGCAGCAGTGTAGCCCTGAAACACTAATTTGGCCCCACATCTCAGTCATCCACATGGCCTTCAGTGGTAACAAGAACCTCAAACAGTAATACCATTACTGTGACTGAAGGGCTACGGACCAAGACATAGCCCTCAGCTTCTGAAGATCAACCTTTTAAAAATATAACTTGCTTTAGAAAAATAAGCAGATAAGGGGAAGAATTCTGCGTTCCCCTCTACACCAGACCCTTGTGGAGGTGGTCTCATTTAATTCTTACCATATCTCAGAGAGCAAATGGTATTATCCCCACTTAATAGGAAAGGAAACTGAGGATTGAGGTGGGGGTTAAATAACACACAAAGTTCTGTGGCTCACAAATTTCAGATTCAGAAGTGTGGATCTTAATCTCAGGTCCTTGGCTTAGCTATGAGAATTTCAAACCCTGTGCATAGTATCTATGCCGCGTTCTGCCTGCTGAATGCCCAGCACCACGAAGTAACAGTGTAAGAGGAAATCTTATCCCCAGAGATGTCCCCTGGCCTCCACCAGCATCCCTTGGCATGCGCATCACACATATATTGTGCGTGCATCCATACAATAACAGTTCTTAATCAAGGAAACCAAATGAAAGAGATGAACAACGAATATGCGAATATGCAGTAAATACAATGCAATAAATAAAAACAATAATTTAAAACTATTTCTAAACCAATAAATACAGCATTCTATTTTAAATTCTTTCTTTAATTCTGCCACCTGAATAGTTAAGGAATTGGATGCTTTATCAAACTGGAATAATTTTGAAAATGAAAGGACATTCTTAAACATTTTGGGGGGGCTTAGAATATAGATCAGTAAAGTATTTGCCTAGTGCATGCAAAGCACGACAATATTTAATACTACCAATTATAATATAAAAAACAAAATTTATTCTGGTTAGACATGTACAAGCCAGGGTCTTTAAGAACAATTAAGGATGAAAAAAATACTTTATTCTGTGGGAAATAAAATTTTAGCTCAGGATGAGAGTAACAAAATTCAAATTTATTGTATCTTCAGTGTTACTGAATTTGTAATTTTCCTTTGTGAAATTTTACTCTAGTTTCTAAAACTGGATCCAATCCCTTAGGAGAAAAGATTTTAAGTAGTATTAGTGGCTGAATATATTGTCTACCCAGTAGTGTTTATATTTTAATACAAGACAATATCTGAAATAAATTTGTTATTATAAGGTATTAAATAAATACCACTTATGTATCTGGGGCAAAAACAAGAGTCTCCTTAGCATTAATAAAAAGCGTACTTGCTCTGAGGGAGGGGCGATCCAACTGACGTAAAATACAAGCCAGGGGAGAATGTCTGAGTCTCATCCTTTGTTTTGTTTTTTTTTCTATAGACAACTCACAAAGAAAGGTGGCCATAGCACACAGGTGTCCTTCCCATGACCTTCTCAGCTGTCTTTCAGTAAAAGAAGCTGGATGTCCCCAGCGAATGCTCTAAAATAAATCTCCAATCCAAAAGAGGGTTATTCCAAATGAAGAATTAGGCAATCAAGCTAGTTAAATGTACAAGTGTGTGTGTGTATTTATGTAAGGCTGGAGTGTCTCATAGAGTTTTAGACATAGTTAAATAAATCAGTAATTAAGAAAAAGTGACTAAGTAAATGAGGTGATCTATATACTAGAGATAAGGTCTCTGACTGTTAAGTTCCCTAAACCTCCACCCTGAAAAGTGAAGGCAGGACACTACACAGACAGCAAGAAGAAGTTAAAAAAAAAAAAAAAAAAAAAAAAAAAAAAAAAAAAAAAAAGCTAAACAAAGCCTGTGATACATCTTCACACTTACTAGAGAAAGACAGAGATTTATAGTAAAAACTGGAGAGTGAGAGCTTACTATTTAGAGATGGGTTCCTTCTTGATTGAGATGGGAAGAATAGCTTCTGAAAGTCAAATGGTGAGTGAAAATTTTACTGATGGGGAAAAAGGCTAAAGGAACAGTATTTTCTGTTAAGTAACTACAAAGCTCAAAAATATATGACACCAAAAGTCTTTAAAACAGTAAGAGGTGGAAAAGAAACATATATGCTGAGGGCTAAAACTGCAGTTATGGGCATAGGAGGCAAAGGAGTTTTAAATACAGGATGCTGAAGTAGCAGACGAGTTGAGAAACCAAATCCATCAGGGCAAACGTGGAGTTTTAACATTAAGCATCGTTAAGTGGAAGGAAAGCAAATATCAGCAATAATAAAATAATAAAAGAAAATCACACAAAAATAGCAATAAAAAGATAAGCAACTGGGTGGGGGGAGATGAAGAGAACAAAGACACAACACAATTTTTTTACTCAGAAAGTTCTACCCTAAAACTCCCTCATTTCCATACACACACTCTGTAAAGAACCAGACACACAACTCTTTTTCCCAGACACTAAGAATGTCTTTGGCCCCAGACGTCACCCCTGAGCCCCCCTTACAAAAATTCTCTGTGTGTGTGACCATCTCCTGGGAAAAGCAACTGCCCAGGCCACGGTGCCTTGGTTGGTCCTTCATTAGAATAGTTCTCACAGGCATGTGGCCTCGCTAGTCATACACAGGAATCCCATATGGCACAATCTGGACCTCGCAGAAGTCAAATCAGCATGTAGGAGGACGAAGCCAGGGCCAGTACAAAAGGCGAGACACGCATGTAGCGACGTTGGCTCCGTGCCCTCTGACCCAGCTCTGTGCCTGTTCCCACACTCGTACAAGCCCAGGCCAGTGTGTCCTCGGGCTTGTAGGTAGCTGCAGTCTGTCACAGGATGAGCATGGAGCCGAAAAGAAGCTCAGAATTAGTTCCCCGACAGCGTGTGGATCAATTTTAAGACAGTGTCTTGTCATCCAAAAAGAAAACCTGCATGTGGCTGCAATTAACCCAGTTACCCTGTGTCTAACATGTCCTGTGGTCAAGAAACAGCCCTGTAGTGAGATGACCAGAGCAGAATAGTGCTCTGAGATTAGCAGATTAACTCAGTTCTCTACCTGTGACTGAAAGGAGTTGACATAATGATCTTGTTTGTGCCTGAGTACTTGTGAGTGACATCGGTTGTTTTCTTGCTTGCTTTTTTTTGTCATTGCGTTAGGTAAAGTTACTTTAAAGTAAAACTATGCTTATATCAGTATTTCCTAGGGAAAAACAAGGGTTATAAAGAACAATGTCATATGGTATTGTAAGGTGTTTGTTAAATACCCTGCCCTTTAATGTACTAACAGGCATCTCTTAAAAGAGGTTATAATGAGCACACACAGACACATATATATATACTGGACACCAAATTCAAGCTGCTCAGTATAAAAACCAAGCCAGAATTATGGACTTGAAAGTGTGCCCATGCCCCTGTGCCCATATTTGTGCTGTTGGGTGCTCTTGAAAGAAAAATAAAATATCAAAAAGGTGTGAATTAGTTCTCAGTGTCAGCCAATTACTTCTTAGTTGGCATTATTATAATTACAAGTCAAGAACACATGGAAAAATTGTGACTACGGTTCTTTATTCAAGGTCATAGTATTTTTTTAAACAGAAATGTTTCTTTAATTTTCTATATAATTTTTCTACATACTTTTTAAGTTGTTCACTGTAGCATAATATCAACTATAATATTCACCTAATCTCTTCTGTGATGAAAATAAAAGCATTTTGACATATTCGTTTTGAGTGGGGAAAAACTGTAATCCTTCCCCAAAAAGCTGTTGCTGTCTGTCCACTGCATTCTTAAGAAGAAATCAGAACTCTGTGGAAGTCACTGGGTTATTTAGAAACAAGGGAAGATAGCTTCCTATCCTTTCCAGGCATCTCAGGATCTTATAGACCTGGATCGAGTATTTTGCAATTAATATGTCCTCAAAGGGCTTCTCCCTGAAGACTGTCTGGGATTAATATGCCATATATCTTCATGCATGATGCAAAATTGAGGCAAATCACTGTGCTGGAGTCTACAAAAAATATTCCATTCACATGGACCCATGAGCTGTTCTGTGATCACTAAAAATAATCAGAATTTTTTCTCTTGTGAAGTGCAGGCAGTTATCACAAAACCCAGTACACAAGCCCAATGTTGGTAGGCGCTTGGCGGATTGGCCAGCCACAGTTTCCTACAGCCTACCTGATTCTGATCAGCTCCAGGATTATGTAGGATTATTGCAATGGTGTTCTTGTTCTCTCAGAGCTGAAGGATTTGAATGCAGACTGGGTTGTTAAAGGAGGAAATGAGAAGCATCTGAAAGAAAATTAAAATCACTGTTTGTGTTGCTGCTAAGGGTTTTGCTGCTGCTTCTTTTGTTTTCTAAGTGCGGGATGTGCGGACTGTGCGGGACTGTGCGGGACTGGGGGGGGGGGACACCTGTGCGGGACTGCACATTCTAGGCAAGCGCTCTACCACCAAGCTATGCTGCTAGCCCGGACCATTTCCCAACGTACTTAATAATAATATCTAATCTGAAATCACAAGACTTGTTTGTTTCTAATTTGTTTAGGGGTGTTTGACAAATTATCCAATCATATCTGTAAACAGGAATGTTGCTTAGGCTGTGGCTGTATCTCTGTGGTAGAATACATGCTTAGAACATCAAGGCCCTGGACTTGAACTCAATCTCAAATTAAAAAAAAATTTAAAAAAGAAAAGTTTATTGCTTAAATATTGTATCATTTCCAAAAAGTGTGTTGTACTATAAGCTTATTATATTGGCTTCTAATCAGATACAATGTTATATAGTTTTATATGGCATGTGTTACCTGTTATTTCTTTAGTAAGAATTCTACAAGATGTTTTTACTTTAAATTGTTCTAATTTAATATTATCTTTTTATTAAGTTAAAAAATCTAAAGTATGACAAGGCAACATCTATAAAAAGACAAAATTATAAATTCAGAACAAAACATTCTTGCTAACAATAGCTGAGTGTTCTGATGGAAAGTTAAAGCACACTTACTGAGCATGACCTTTGATACTCAAATGAAAGAAATGTTATTAAGATTGGAGAGTAAGTGACATAAAATAATTAGAGTTATGCTAAGATTATCCTCTCCCAGAGCAAATCTTCAAGAGGGATGTCAGTGTCCTAGTATTAATACTGCATTTCTTAGGTTAAATGATGCCTACTCCTGGCGTCTATTTTTAAGGCAGAGATACCCAACTGAGAAGGCTTTAAGTTACTTTACTAATTCCTTACCACCAACGGGAGCCTGAGGATACTACCTAGTATAATGCTGGGCTCTCTAGAAGAAAGAGGGCCCAGCCCTGAAGTATTAGAACTACTTCACCCTTGTATGTACAAGAGATCCCCAAGTTCTGTGTGGAAAATGTCAGTGTAATCAGTGCCACCATTGGCTGACCGAAGGCTCAATCATAGGTGAGGGTCTCACTTGCCTATAGCATCCTACTGCCAGGTAGTGAGGAACATTTATGATCTGCTGCGGATACTAGGAGGATTTGATTTTTTGTAGTATTTAGCAATGTACATATTCTATAGTGTAAACTGTATTTTAAGTCACTCGTTTTTAAGACACTTGTCCATGCCTTCACAGCTCTCTGCCGATCAAAGTATGGCCCCAGTTTATCTGGAAACAGGCGGTACTTTACCAGACCTTGGTTCTGTCTTCACAGTGTGCTAAAACCATCAATACTTCAGCTGGTAATGTTCATAATCGGCATCAGGATTGTTTTTCTCTTGAAAACAAAAGTATTGAAGTATTCTACCAATACTTTTTCTGAGAGCATTTTATAGGAAAGAAAAGTTAACTCCTTTTAGAACAATCTTAAAGTGTTAGGAAGCCTAAAGGACCATACCTGAAACACTTAACAGATTGAGCTCAAAGGCCCTGAGGGGCATCATTTCTGTGCAACTGCCCAGCAGCCCTGTCTCGGCCTCCCATCCCATCACCTCAGCAACAGAAACCCTCTGATGCACAGGTCACTCCACTATGGCTTTGACAAGACCACATTCCCTGTGGGTGGTCTGGCTTTTACAAGTGTTTGGACACAAATACATTAATGTAGGCATTTTAAAGCAACTGATCCTTCTAGTTTTTCACTGGGGGGAAAAATTCATCCTAGCAATTATTTGCTTTGTAAAATACTGTCGCTGGTTTTTTTTTTTTTAAATCTATCAAATCCAAATAATGAGTAATTTTCAGACTGCTGCTAATTCCTGGCTTCCCATCACCCTTCTGCCATACCGTCAGAAGCTCATGCATTGTATTCATGTTTTCAGATCTGCCTTCCTCTAAGCATCTCCATGCTTTGCTGCACTGCAATGATATTTAGTATCCTGTCAGTTCCCTGGTGGCAAGGAATGCAACCAAGTGGTTTGCTACTTAATCAGCATAAACTGAACACTCTGAAATCAGCTAAGGAAAGAGCTGACCCTGGCCACAACAGGAGTCTACACTCTAAATAGGTAACATTTCAAAGCCTGTTGCTAAGAAAAATGTGATTTTAAAATTTCGTTTTAATTTGTTTAAAAATAAACACTGTATTTAAAGAGCCAGTTTCATGTTGACATCTGTGAATGTGACATTAAGCATATATTCATATAACAGGTTGTTCAGGGTCTTAGAAAGTATTAGGGCATTTCCTTCATGATTGCAAGGAAACATTATTTACAACAGTTGTACCCTGAAGATGGAAATGCCTAATTCACCCATAGATTATTAAAAAGCAGCAGGATAAATGCAAAATAAAAGGGCCTTGGTTCTTCATATTGAGGTGACTGTTAAGGGGAGAGACTGTGGAGCTTTTCAAGGACTCTTTCTAAGGTCTGCATTCTAAGTTCCAAAGGCTGCTAAAAGTTCTGGTGGTTCAGGTGAAAAGAAACTATATAGCTCACTTTTCAATGCAGGGGAAAAGAAAATAGTGAACAGTGAATTATTCACAAGGCCCAATACATGAAAATGCTTGTGAGGGGTTGTGTGTGTGTGTGTGTGTGTGTGTGTGTGTGTGTGTGTAATGAGATGTGGAGAGAAAGATCTAAGAGACATTGACTGTCACAAAACAAACATAGGTGAGTCAATTTCAAAGGAAAGTTAAAGTTGAAAAACATGTAGGCTTCTAACAGACTGTTGCAGAGGCGGGTCTACCAAGTCCTAAGCCTCCTATCCACTCCCAGCAAGAGCCCACCCACCTTCTGCTTTGTCTTTGGTGATCTTCCCCTTGTTTGCTAAGCAATTCTTACTGGCTTCTAACTTCTCTTTCTCCTCTTCCCTGCAACCTCTGCCACTCCTCAGGAAGTTCTTGCTCTGTGTCGTGACCTTCTGCCTGTTTTTTTTTTCCAGGTCAGATATCCTTGAACTTCTCCCTGACCCTGATTCTTGTTCTGGCCACATTCTTGCCATAGTGCTTCTGGCCAAAAGACCCCCCCTGCACAGTCCTCAGGGCTAGAACTGGAGACAGTGTTGCCTAGATAAACAGCTTGAACCATGCACTTAAATCCCTTACTGACAGCGTCTTCAGGGACGTGGAAAGCATGAGTCAATTTTGAACTTGAAAATTTTGCATGGTTTCCAAATGTCCTGAATGTATTCTCCTGCTTCATGTGATTATCACTGTGGAGCAAGCTGCTGGCTACCTAAATCCCATGCAAATCACTTGCAAGATGTGGGCTCGATGAGAACACTCTCCCACATGCACAATAAAAATCAAGCATTATTTCCTACAAAGCTAGTTGTAAGAAATGAAAAAGGTAGGTTATTATTATTTTTAATATTAATAGTAACTATTAACTGTTAATTTAGCCTAAGTCATCTGGAAGGGAAATCTGTGCTGCTTGCTTGTTAGTCGAACGGAATGCATGATAATGTTCTGTTGTGTGCTGTATGGCATACTCAGTTGCTAGGTTACCCAGAACATCAGGAATTCAGGGAACAATGTACTTATATCTTTTTCAATTTTGAAAAATAAAATAGGTATTGACATAAAATACAGTGTGGCACTGAAGTAATTTTGTAGAGGAGAGATCAGAGGAAGGGGGCCTTTCATCTCGGTGACAGCAGTTTACTCCTCATGGTGACTTACTGAGGGCAGGGGCAGGACAGCACAACAGGATGTCAGTCTCTGGCAGAATGCTTGTGGTCCCTGTACCCCAGCAACTCTTTCTTGAGTCAGGCTCCCCAAAGCCATCCTGCAGCTGCTGCTCTGAGCTGTGTCAACTGGTCCTACAGAAACCTATGACAGGTCCAGTGATGTATGGGCCTGCAAGGGAACAACAAAAGCTTTCATGTTAAGAACAAATATGACAGATCATGCTAAGGTCCTCAGCTAGCCGGGGCCATGCCAGGAACTTTTTTTGTGATTAGTATTATTATTATTATCACCTTCCTACTCTGAGATAATGTCATAATTTACAGTCAGGCTTTGTGTGACCCAAATGATTGATGCCACTTGGACATGAATTGGTAGGGTTAATAATGGTCATTCCGTGTGGCCCAGCATGGGAGGAAGCGCTCTCAGAAAGGCTGCCTTCACTTTGATATTCTGCTCAGGACAGGAAGGTGGACTTCTGGGAGTCAACACTCCATCACATTCTGCTTCTGAAAGCATCCCCTGGGCCCTAGTGAAAACTAGGGACAGGGAAACCTCAAAGTTCCCTCTGTTCTTCCCAAGAATCCTTTTGATTTTGTTTAACCTTCAGCCCTAGATGTCTGCACTGAAGTTCCATTGAGAAGCACAGCCCTAATTCTCTGATGAAACATGAGCTACATTTGGAAATAAAATCAAAACCCCAGAGAAAGAAAGTACTCCACTTCTAGTGGCGTCTCCTGGTGGGAACCCAAACTGGAGGGAATGGCTTCCATTGCCTCTTATTTGTTTATCCAGGAATTATTTTGGATGCTAAGAAGAAACCAACAATGATTGGGATAACACTCTTGATTTTAAAGTGATTAAAATTAATTGGGCATGCTGTAACAAGGGAAATTGAGATTCATTTTATTTTATTTTGAGGTGGAAAGTACAGAAAAGCAATTTTGTAAAACTTGGGGGGAAAAAGGAACTGAAACCGAATTTAAGATAGAAAGCCAGGCATGGTAGTACATGTCTCAGATCCCAGAGCTCAGAAGTTTGAGACAAGAGAATCAGGGGTTAAAACCAGCCTCAAATATGTGACAGTTCAAGAGCAGCCCAGGGAACATGAGACCATACAACAAGCTGTGAGCCAGAACTCTACCCTAAAACTCTTGGACTATTTTCTGCTACCCTTTGAATAGAGATAACAATGCATGTTGACAAAGTTTTTCAAATACTAGCATAAAGTGTCACAACAATTAAGAGGAGCTATCCTCTGAACAAGGCCATCAGAGAAGGCTTCTACAGTGCTCCGTGACAATATAGACCTTCAGGGATGATTGAATGTCCAATAAGAGAAAAGTACCTCCAGTGCCATAAAAATCATGCTGGGAACCATTTTTTTTCTGTTTGGAGAGCTACTATACTTTGTTTTCAACACTGGTAAAGAGGAGATCTACTCTTTAAAATGATTAGACTTAGACAGCTTATGCCATTAAGTAGCAGCATTCATTTTTCTCAGACAGTGCAGTTCACCTGTCCCTCTGAAACACATTATCAAGCCATCACCATGTAAGCATCACTCATCTTGAATTTTCTTTTCAACTTTATATCTACATCCAGTAACACCTTTCCTTCAAAGACCCTAAAGCACTTTAAAAACAGATGATATTATTACTATTTTACTGGCAATGATACAGAATTGTATCCACTATGTCAAAAACACACTGTCCCCAGAATGATCAACATGTACTAGTGATAAAGTTTATTCTTTGTAAACATAAAAGGCACATGTGCAGTATGTCTTCTTGGGTACTGAAATAGGCGGAATGGTTTCATAAGCACACAATTATGCAATTATTAGTGAGTAAAATCTACCATAACAACACATCAGTGTCTTAAAAAAGCAGCTTAACTTAGTGTACCACTTCTTTCAATGCGGAATCTCTCTTGTCAACTTTTAACAGACTTCCCCAGACACCAGAAAAAATCCCAGACCCACCAGTATGGCATGTAGAGTTCCTCCACCATTTTACTATAAACCGAACCATAACATCTCCCAACTCCTTCCTATGTGAACCTCCACTAGTTGGCCAAAATAGAGTACTTAGTGACTTTCTGAAAAAGCCAATGAGATTATATGATCAGCAGGTCACCATTGCCCTCTTTCCCTCACAGGTTCCACTACCCAGCCCCCTATATAGGTCTCAACTATAAATATGTCTATGACTTACTGTATATGACCCACATAAAAGAAAGAACATGAGCTGTTAGTCTTTCAGAGTCTTGTTTGTTTCTTTTGACATAATAGTTTCCAGTTCTATTTTCCTGCAAATGCTAGTTCCCCTTTAGGGAAGAGGGCAGGAAGGCTCTGAGAGCAACAGTACAGTGAGAGAGTGTAAAAGTGTCTGTGAGAAAGTGACTGTGTGTGAGAGAGAGAGAAAATGGATGTGGAACATGTATTTGAGAGCATAATGCATATGAGAGAATGAATGTGTGTGTGATGGGTGTTTTGTGTAGCATATAAGAAAATTTGTGTGTGTGTAATGAGTATGTGTGTGTGGTATAGTCTATGTTTGTGGTGCATAAATATGTGTGGGCATGTATGGTATGTGTAATATATGATATGAAGTGGGGGATGTGGTGTGTGTCTGTGTGTGTACTTTGTGTATGATATGGTGTGTTGTATATATGTAGTAGGAGGTTTCTGGCCCAGACTTTCGGGCCTTACCTCAACATTTAGACTCACAGACCCACAGACCCACAGAGACACACAGATGTTTATAATAGTTTTCAGCTGATCAGCCTAAGGCCCAGGCATATCACTTGCTAACTCTGTACCCTTAATCTAACCCATGACTCTTACCTGTTCAGCCATGGTGCTCAGTACCTTTTCTCACAGCAGCATGGTTGTCCTCTTCATCTTCTGGCTTCTCTCTGGCATTCTGCTTTGTGCTCCCTATTCTCATAGTTATCTGTCTGGTAGCCCCGCCCACACTTCCTGCCTGCCTTTGGCCAATCAGTGCTTTTTATTAAACCAGTTGGTGGGATAATTATTTAGAAGGAAGCAACACAATCTCCTACATATATGTATGTGTGTAATTTGTTGTGTGTCTCTGTGATTTATGTGTGTGTATATGTATGTGATCAAAGTTTTTGTGTAATGTGATGAGTAATAGTATAATGTGGTATGGAATGGTGGATGTGGTGTATATGTGTGTGTATGGTTTGTGTGTGATGTGATATAGTGTGGTGTGAATGCTTATGTGGTATGATGTATGTGTGGTATGTGGTGTGCCTGTTGGGGGACATGTGTTAAGATGTGATGCATTTGTTTAACTTCCTTATGTAAAGATGTGTTGCTGTTTTATCTTGCCTGCCTAAGGCACCTGATTGGTCTAATAAAACACTAAATGGCCAAGGGAAGTGGCTTGGGTGGAATTTCTAGGCAGTGAGGGTAAAGAGGAGGAGGAATGTAGGCCCGGGGAGAAGAAAGAAAAGGAGAGGATAGGAGATGCCGGGGCCAGACAGACAGACAAGGGAGAGGCAGGAAAGTAAGATACAGAATGAAAAGAAGGTAAAAAGTTCTGAGGCAAAATGTATATGAATAGAAATGGGTTAAATTAAGTTAAAAGAGTTAATGAGACAGGCACAAGCTAAGATCGAGTATCCATAACTAATTATAAGCCCCTGTATCTTTATTTGGGAGCTGGTTAGTGCCTCCCCCAAAATTCCACCTCTAAATGATACCCAACATTAGGCCCAAATTTCTCCATAGGGCCTGAGAAAGCTGGGGTTGGGGGGATATGACTCCTTTGAGAGTCCCTGCTGTGCAGCAGAGCACTTGAGCAGCCAGCACACTAAAGCAGTAACAGCAAGGAAGTAAAAACACCTGCCACAGTGCAGCTACCAACTTTCTAGAACTGGGGCTTAAATGTAGGTCTCAGTTAAACAAAGCACCCAGATAAACACAGGTTTGGCCAGACCTGCAGAGCATAGAGCTTGTCTCTGACTGACTGGAAAAGGGGATAGATCCAGCCACCAGAGACACATAGCAGAGGGTCTAGTTGTTGGTAAGCAGTTTAAACTGTAGCCCATATGGTCAGAGAATGCTACAAGTGCACAGTAAGTAGATCTAGACTGAAAAACACATTTAAACAGGTTACAGTGTGCATGGATGCTTAAGAAAGAAAAGAAAATGAGCATAGACAGTCATAGGGAAAAATAGTTTTAAAATAATTAAATAAAGTCTTTAAAGAAACAGTAAAGTAATATTTAAAAAAATAAGTCACGTAAAGATGAGAAATACACAGGGAGTCTAGATTCTATATGGTGTTTTGTTGAATTTGAATCTTTTGAATGCTGGTGAGTTCACCACAGCTGCTAAGAGACATGGGATTGTTAAAGGAATTGCTTAATTAAACCAGCTAGATACTTTAAGGATTTCTTAATCTTAAAATTAAATTCAGAGAATATATTACATCGGTGGAGAGATTACGCTTTTATTTCCACAGGAAAGGCTGTGTATTCCTTCAAACTTGATTAAAACCAGACCTGATTTGAGGATACGCCCTGAAGATCTTGGCTTTGGACCTATGAAGAAATAAACCTAGAAAAACTGCAAGACAGGTAACAAATATACTGCTTTCTCTACTATGAGGACGGCACTGAGACTGGATGAGACGAGATAAATTGTTTTGATTACAGAGTCCTCATGACTTATTACATGCCAACAACATTTCATATGGGATGGACAGGTGTGCTTATACAGTCCAAACACACTTATAAAGTTCATAGATGTCTTTTACCTGTTCAAGCATAAAACAACAACAAAAAAAAAAAAATCACCTTTGGCTGTCTGTGTACAATGCACAGTCCATAGTTGTGTTAATGCAGATGTGCATGTTACCTTTGAAAATCTGTGTGTTTTCAGGCAAACATCAAACACCAATGAAAGTGGGTGCCCAGGTGATTCAGACATTCAGAATGCCTATGTTGCAGTCTCCTAGAGGCCTGTGTTCAGAAAAACTTCAAGGCTTCTAGCTGAAATGGTCTCACAGACTATTCTAGCCAGGACTTAAGAGAAGCCTGAACTTTCCCATTAAACATACACTGGAAAACAAATGTTACAGCTTGTTTTATTAAGACTTAAACACTATCTCAATTTTCTTGGGGTTCCCTGGGGAAGCTATTGTCCCCCAAACAACAAGAAGCAGTCTAGAGAATACAATTCCCATGTTCCCAAATGGTGGGATGATTGGTTTTGGGTCATTCTGTGGGTTTTGGATGCTTACCATCATTAAGTGAGATATAAGAATACAGGATTAAGAGACAACTATTCACCTCAAATTTTTACATTGGAATGAATTTTTGTATATTGATAAAAGTTTAAGGTTATTTTTCTTATGCCATATATTTATTTCTACTCTTATAGAATTTGTATATGCAATTTATTTTAAAATGAAACATAAAGTTCTAGTTTTTGATAACTATTTTTATAAACTGGTTAGGATAATTTAATAATGCAATAGTAACTAGTTATTTATATCAACCAAATTTGCGGTCAACCAAATACCCAAATTTGTTAGGTATATTTTTAAGGTTAAACAGATATGTTTTAGATACATATGTGATCTTTAAATTCCTCAGAGACATACAGAATATGGCATTTAAGATGTTTAATAACTTAAGGCTTTTCATGATAGTGAGATATGTCTGCTCCTGGCAGCACTAATGCTTCATAAAAGGATGAAGGGCATCACATAACCTCCATATAGAGTTCTATTTCAATGTGTAAATGCTAACTACTTTTGCCTCAACCAACTGTACAAGCAGGACACAAAGGAAAAAGACTAGGAAACTTTGCCAAGGCAAGGTGGGACAGTCCTTCACAATTCCTGCTTCACAGAAAAGTCTGTCCAATACTCTAGGCCTGTAGGCCAAACGTGGATGCCCTAGCACTGAAGAGGAACCTTTGGTAACTACTGTCCAGGCAGTCAGCATTTCTATAGTTTTGTAAGTTGCCTGCTCAGCACTTCCTGTTTACTTGGGTAATATTATATTCTTGTCAGGTCTCTGACACAGTAAAAAATAAAATATAGTTTTCCTTGTTACAAAATACATTAAAGAAACTTACATAAAAGATGTATAGTTTATAAAGTTGGGGAGTATAAAAGCTTAAATTGTTTATCTAAGAAATTGTTTTGGGGTCAAAAAAGATAATTTGGATTGGTGATACAAGTTATGATAGAAAATAAATTAGGTACAAAACTTTGGACTCACCAAGATAGGATAACAATAGGTTAGTAATTATTTTAATTTGCCAACTGCTAATGGATGGCATATTATAAATGTAATTCTTACTTGATAATTGTTCTTAGTATATATAGTCTTACTATGTTAAAGCTAATACCTTTTCTTTTTAATTTGGACAAAAGTGGGGCAATGTTATAAAATATTTGTTTAGCTCTGTAAAGATATGTTGCATTTGTTTACTTATGTAAATGCATTGTTGTTTTACCTTGCTGACCTAAGATACTCCATTGCTCTAATAGAAAACAAAGCTGAGCAGCCCCTAGGGAGGGAAGAGGCACAGATGGAACTTCCAAGCAGGGAGGGGAAGGGGAAGGAGGAATTTAGGCTTGAGGGAGAAAGAAATGAAGACAGTGGGAAGATGTGAGGGGCCAGACATCCAGGTATGAAAGAAGCAGAAAAATAGAGCATATAGAATAAAACAAAGGTTAAAGAAAAAAAAATGAACCCTGAGGCAAAATGTAGAAGAATAGAAAAATGTTAAATTAAGTTAAAGGAGCTAGTGGGACAAGCCTAAGTCAAGGTGGACCGTTCATAATTAATAACAACTCTCTGTCTTTATTTGGGAGCTAGTTGATGGCCCAAAGAAAATCCCAACTGCATTCCACCTTAACCCTTCACTGAACTTGACAGTCACCATTCCAACTCAGCTAGGATAACTAGACTGTGAGCTTCTGGGATCTGTTTCTGACTCTCAATGTAGGCACCATAAGCAATCATGCAAAGCTTTTATATGGGTGCATGAGATTTCAACTTGCATCCTCATGTTTGTGTGGCAACCATTCTCATCAACTAAGCCATCATCTCCAAAGCCTTGTTACAATTTTACTGGCTTTTGTTCATTTATTTATCTTTTTCCTCTACCTTCTAGAAAATCTCAACCTGTCAAATTTCTATTTAAATATTACCGTTCTAACATACTGTGTACAATTCTCAGGGGCTCTTTCAATTTTGTTTTCTGAGTGTGCTTTTAAATTTTATCCTGTTTTTGTCCATATATCTGGTGGTGCTCAACTCTGCTTTCTAAGTACTTTATGGTAATGGCTTTGGCTTTGATGCCAAAGCATCCTTGCCCACTCTACAGAATCCCCTAAGTTTTGGGGTAGTTCTCTTCATTCTCTCCGTTGCGCTCGCTCTCTCTCTCTCTCTCATCTTTCTTTTCTTTAAAAAAAAGTCTTTTATTTAATATTTGTAACATATAGAACATGTTTGGTCAAACTTTCTTCCCCTCCTTCCAATTTGTCCTCTGTCCTTCCTACCTTCTTTCCTCACAACTTCACGCCTCTGCTTTACTGATTAAAGCCTTTCCTCTGGCAAAAGGAAAGTTGTTACTTATTCACATTATAGTGTGATTTAAGTGTGTTGTGGTGCTTGTGTGTGTGTATGTGTGTATGAGAGAGAGAGAGGGAGAGAGAGAGATGTGGGATTCTGTGAATATAAATCTATAAATTTTTGGCCATGGCAAGGAAAAGTAGGCAGGGAAATCAGCATGGGTAGGAGAAAGGCAGAGTCACAAAAACAGATCAAGCCAGAACCATGTAAAGAACATAGGTGATCCACGGGCTACGTTGCAGACAAATTAATGAAAATGGTTTAAGATGAGAGAGTTAACGATGTGCCTGAGCCTCTGGCCAAACAGCATGAAGATAAAATAAGCATCTGAGTCATTTGGGGGTGGGGGGAGTGGCTAAGCAGTGGTGGGAGCAAAGCAGTCTGAGACGGAAAGTCTGTGGATCTAGACCTCTGTCTGACAGGACCAGGAAACGTTAACGTAACATCTGTGTGTGATGGAGTGTGTGCTTTGAACAGCTATTTAGAAGCAATGTATTAAGGCATCATTTGTCAGTTGTTGAATTTGACATGTCTGGATCCTGTAGTAGCTTTCTCATTTTGGGCACAAATACCTAAGAGAGATTATTTAAAAGAAAAATGTTTTCTTTAGGCTCCAAGTTTCAGAAGTTTTATTCCATGTCCAGACAGTTCCATTGCTGTGATCCTGAGACAAGGCTGAAACACCATGTTCCTGAGCATGTGATGAAATATGGTTGCTCACCTGGCAAAAGCTAGGCAACAGAGAGACTCAAGAAGGATGGGGACTAGGTATGTTTCTCAAAAACATGCCCACCACTGACCACTTCTTCCTTAAATGGTTGGCTCTGTCATCACATTTTCCATTCACTCAGGGATTAGACCTCTCAAGAAGTCAGACTTTTTACAATACAATCACTTCCCAAAGCCCAAGACCTGAAGTACCTTTTAGAAGGATCTCCACCACCACCACCCCTTTACTTTTTAACCAAACACCCGATACAGCATTATTTACAATGAAGTAAGAACAAAAGATTTCTGGTTATTTCAAAACACTGAAGACAAAGGCAGGCACCATCTCATGGTAGACATAATTCTACACTGTGATGGAGAAACAGTTCATTCTGGGTTAGACTTCACACTCAGACTTGAGAGCTCCAACACTGCTATTGTAGCTGCAATGCTTCTGCCATGAGTAACATTTTGATTCAGTGACCATCTTCAACTGAGATGTGTGTATTGACCTTCTACACAACTAGAAATGAGGTAATGCACTCCATGTACCAAGAGAAAAGTATAAATTCACATTTGATTTTCACAAAACAACGATTATTCTTAAAGTATCAACATTTTTTCTCCATAGCTTCTTCTATGTGTATATATCTTTTTAAATTGCCCTTCCTCATTGGGCCATCATTTTAAACTGAGATTTTTTTCAAATATGTTATTTTAACTGCTGCTATCTTGTTTTATGTATTTTAATTGAAGTTTTAAATTTTGTGCTTGCACCCCATGGAGTAATAACTACAAAGAGCAGAATTTTATTAATTGGAAAAATAAATTTGAAAACAATGCCCTAAATAAGTTAGGTTACAGATGAACTTCTAAGAAATATATGGATATGAGTACATCCATGCTTCTGTGCATCTTTAAGCTCACTTTAATGTTTTTATACAGTAGGAACAAATAATATGGCAAAAATAAAAATCTTAACTACTTTCAGAATAGCATGCTATTCTTGGACCTGTTCAGGTATGGGTTGTTTTTTTTTTGGGGGGGGGGGCTGTTTTTGAGATAGGGTTTCTCTGTGTAGCCCTAATGTCTTAGAACTAGCCTGTTGACCACACTGGCCTCAAACTCACAGGGATTCACGATCACTTCTTATCAAGAGCCCTAAAATCATGAGACAGACATTCAAACAGTTTGAAAACAATGTAAATACTGCTGAAGGAGGAGTAGCTAGATATAGAATCTACAGAGGCAGAAGTAGGGGACCACTTCATTTATAAATCCAGCTTTGTTTACACATCAAATTCCAGGCCAACCTACAGAGCAAAGCTGAGTCTTAAAATGAACTACTTAAATGAAATAAAATCAAATTTAAATGTAAAAGAGGAATCTTTAGTTTGAGGCAAACAGTTAGGTTTTATACAAGAAGTAAAACATTCAGTGGGCTTGTTAGCTGCACTTGTCATCACTGAGAATTATCTCAGAGAAACAATTCAAAGGGAGACTGTCCTCTTTATTCCACAGTTTCAAAGCTATTACTCCATGGTCATCAACTCCACATTTCTGGGTTAGAAGGACCTTTCTACTAAGTAACAACAACCCGTGTCACTCTCCACATGTGTCCTGTACTTCTTTTCTCCTTACTAGTTACTGTTACTAGAAATCAGATCATACATGAGTTTGCCTTTTGCTTTCCATGAGACTGTGACAGCATTTCATATAAATCAAGTGGGCTAAGTTGACCCAAAATATCTGAGGGGGAAAAAAATGTAAACAAAATAAGATTTAAAAACATAAAAATTTCCAAAATGCCATTTGATAAAATCTAGAGTAGACTAAGAGGGTCATATGTAAGGAGCTGAACTTAATTTTGATAGAGTAAAGAAGAAATGAAATTTGCTGGTTTATAAAACTGAAAATGACAATAACTCTTAATTATATCCAGTCTTAGTTTTTGTCTCAGCTCTGGTTCCTTCTGTCTGCATGGACTGTTTTCTGTTGGATGCCCCTACATGGTAACAAGAATGATTATCAAAAAGAATGGACCTACTCTTTACCAAAATAGCAAGCTCAAAATAAAGTGGACTCTTCTTTGGTGATAGCAATCAAATTTAGACAAGCATGTCCAGAGTGTGTCAGTCACTATGGCTAAAGGGATGGAATATTTTGATTTGTGAAGTTTTGGTCACATATTTATTCGTCCCTGGATCTAGGTGTTGACACAAGTCCTACCCAAGTTGTAAGACTGACAGAATAATCTAGCAATACCACCTCTGCATATATATTCCATCAGTTTAAAAACTAGAGGGGTTGGGGAGAGAGAGGTCAGCAGTTAAGAGCACACTGCTCTTGAAGAGGACTTAAGTTCAGCTCCCCACAACTACATCTGGTGATCCACAACCACATATAACTCTAGCTTCAGGGGATCTCATACTTTGTTTTGGCCTGCAGACATAACTGTACTTCTATGCATATATCCATATAAGGATACAGATATATCTACATAAGTAAAATTAGATAAATACTTTTAAAACTAATACATACTTATCTTCATGGTATCAATATTCACAGTTGCCAGAAAGCAGATAAAATCTAAATGTCTGTTGAAAGAGGGTTAGCAAATAATAGTAGTAAATGTAGTGTTAGACTACAATAGAATATTATTTATCCTTAAAACGGAAGGAATTCCTGTCACATGCTACAACATGGATGAAAAGCCCTGAAGATACACTAAGTTAAATAAACCAGTCACAGGAAGGCAGCCTTGCAAGATATGTCTAAGTTGCAATAGAAAATGTTATATTGGTTATCACTATCAGAGTGGAAGTTTAATGTGTTTACAGCTAATTTTGCAAGATGAAAACATTGTTGCCATGCAGTATGTGCATATACATACTTTCAGTTTATGCAGTTAGAAATGGTCAAGATTATAAACTCCATGTTAACTTTCTTATCACAAAAACAGAAGTCTGAGCAACAGTGGATTCGGGAAACAAACTCAGTTAACTGAACCATCACTCATTTTTCTTCATTTTGTTTTTTATATTTGCTGTGACAAGTTCTTATGTAGCCTAGGCTAACTTCAATATGAGAGGCAGCCCATGCTCACCTGAAACTCTTTGCACCCCCTATGAATTCCATTTTTTCCCTTAATTTCACTGTAGTTTAGTTAATCAGGCTAATCAGTTAATGGGGTTGAAATAAATGATTGGAAAGAGTAAGAGGGAGAGATGATATTATAAATGACATGATATGATAGGTAGGGAGATAAATAACAGATAATAGTCCAAATATTTGTCTCCCTCAATTCATATTTTGAAATTCTAATCTCCATGCTTATAGTATTAGGAATTGATGATGTTATAATGCCACAGTCATCATGAATGGCTCTATTGCCCCACATGACACATTTAAGATCTCCAACTATGAACCAAAAAACAGGATCTCACCAAACACCAAACCTATATACACTTTGATATTGGATTTCCAGCCTCTACAATGATGAGAAATAGGTTTTTCTTCTTTAGAGACCACATAAATATGGGTCAAAGTATTACAGGGAGATCCCTCCTCCTGATTTCCATCTAGTCCCAAGTGAAGCAGAAGTCCCAGCCAGCTCTTGTGTCTCTAATGGAGAAGGATTCACATCAGACTACAGGTGGACAAGCAGTCCAGGCTTATTGTCAGCATGTAAATGGACAAAAAACAAAACAAAACAAAACAAAAACAAAAACAAAAACAAAAACAAAAAAAAAAAACAAACATAGCTTACCTTTCAACAGGAAGACAAACAGCCCATTGGCAACAGCAAAGCCTCCCTCTAGTATCTAAACAGCCACTTCTTTCCCTCTGGTCAGAGCTGTAGTGTATCAGGATAGTCCCGTTGCAGGGCAGTCCCTTCTCTGTAATAAACAGGCTTTCTAAGAAGTCTTTCCTCCCTCAGAGAGATCAGATACAATCAGATGTATTAGGTACAATAGGGATGAAGGTGTAACTACTAATAAAATGCATTTAGTAGGAGAAAAGTAACAGTGCCTTCCGGAAGCTCTTCAGGGAAATTCTCTGTGGGAACTGGCTGGAGCCTCCTATGCCAGCCTTGCTGATTTACTGGAGCCCTCTTTTTTCTTATCTGGTTACCTGGGCTGTCTCATTCCCCAGCTACAGGCTCTCTACCCTCCATCAGGATTTTAACCTTACTGTTTTAATCTTAACATTTATTTAAACCCAACAAAAAGGTTCCTGAATACATTTGTCTTGAATAAATTTTCTCATTAATTTTGTTTTAAATTCTCAACATATTAATTCTCAACATAACTGTAAAATATTTGAATTATGAATTGCTATCATTCCCAGATATTGTGAGGTTGAAACTAGTAAAATACTAACATCAATTTGTTTGATTTAAGAAGTTAGCCATTATTTAATGTGATCTTAATATACTTAATGAGAGTTAAGAAACACAAAAGAGAAAGGGATGCTAGGTGTGGTGACATGCACCTAATGTCCTATCACTCAGAAAAGTGAGTGAATCCAGAGGATCATGAGCTCAAGGCCAGCTTGAGCTGCACAGTGAAAACCTGTCTTTAAGATGCAAGGAGGAAAGCAGGTGCTGTGGTGTAAGCCTGGAATTCCAGCAGAGGGATGGAAAAGTCAAGGCCAGCATCAGCTCTATAGCAAGCTGAGACTTGCAAGTTTGAGGCCAAAAGTTATGTGAAACAAATATAAGGAAATATTTTCCAAGTCCAATAAAATTGCATGGGTATTTACAGCAAACTGAGGTCTCTTTTAGAAAAGCATTAGATGGCATTTTCATTGGCATGTATATGAGAGGGAACAACCATGGCCTTTGCAATGTATAAGGCGATGAGCTTTCGGAGAGATGAAACTGGAAAGGTTTGGGGGGCTGTATATAGAACAGAGCTTGGCTCTTAAAGAGATTTAAAAATGTTTGGAGAAACTGCTGCGTGGGATGAGCAGTGAGTCAGCAGGAGAGAAATAAAAGAAGAGCTGAGCAGAAATGATGGCTCGGCTAGAATGAATCTGTGGCAGGCTCAGTCAGTACAGCTTTCTCCAGTAACACTGCTCAGACCAACAAGGAAGCAATTGGAAGTTCAAGGTCAGTGGGAAGTTAAAAAAAAGACAGCTGAATGGGTAACCACAGAAAGCTATATTGGTTGAGATGAGATGGGTAGGAGGTTTGTAGACAAAAGAGCAAGACTATTTTTTAAAAAGTGAACTACAGAGTATATTTAGTAAATGTAGAGTAAGTGGTGTTAAAGAAATATGGAGAAATGGAACCCTTAGAATCAATGAGAGTAGACGTAGATGATGAGGTTCAGGTATGAAGAGAAACTGGGGATCAGTGGTATCACTGACGCAGACATAAATGGCCATCTTCATTGAGAAAGGACACAGCAGGTACAGGAGAATGAGTTGGAACGTTAGGAAGAGAGACAGCAGAACTTCCACAGACAGGAAAGTAATTCAGAATGATTAGTAGACATGATCTCTGTGCCCTTGTGGGACTGAAAAAGTGGCTCAGTAGTCAAGAGCATTGGCTGCTTTTCTAGAGGATCCAGGGTTCCTATAGAAGACATTTGTGATAAGAACATGGATGTTTTAGCTCGTTTTCATGACAATAGCAGCATTACCTTGGCTTGCAGCCCAAAAAGACAAAGGCCACCTCTTGGCTCCTGAGAATCACTCACATACTCTAGCCTAGAAGTCAGAGGTAAGTGTGGAATTACTTTGTCCAGCTAAATGTGATCAAGTGAATTATTTGCAATCTTTGAACAGCTCATCACCTATCTCTTGACCTGTGTAGTTTAGAAGTCTGTTTAATAACAGAGCTTCAGTGATCTGGGGCTTGGATGACTGAGAAATAGAACCTCCTTGCCAACCCATGGCACACAGTTTTGCATCAATGCAAAATAAATCTTTCTTGATTTGAGCCATTGAGCCTTGGGAGGTGATATTTGTTACTGCAGCCAAATCTATCTGACTGATAGGAACTCAAATAAATTGGGGGGGGGGGAGAGAAACCACCCAAATATGTATTGCTTGTGGTCTATTTTAAAAGACCAGAATTTTTAAGTTATAAAAGTTTTGCTAAGACACCCCCCACCCAAAAAAAAAAAAAAAAAACCATGCTAGTTAGGGCAAGAATGTGCCAAGATTCAATGGCCTGTACCATCAGCAGCGAAGTTAGGCTTTGTTCTTCCAGAACCCATCTCAACCCACCCCACCCCATCCCACTGTAATACAGACCCCAAAGAAAACACCGAATCACCTTGAGTGGGAGATGGGAAGCTAGGGCTGAGCTGGAGATGGAAGCAACAGCAGATAAGAACTATATATACCAGGGTGGTATGCAGAAAACAGAGCAAAACACAGCCAGCAAATGGGTCAGACAATCACTAGGCTCAGAATCTCATAGTAGGAAAGGCAACAAACTCATTTAATATTGGCTATCTGGCAGTGACCAAAGACGGCTTTAATAACTGTGGTCTCTTGAGGGATGATAATGTCAATGAGCAGCAGCATGGAAGGGTCATCAGCTTCCTGTGGGAATGTTTTACCTCTGTCAGTCTTTCACATACTAGAAAATGTGGGCGGAAGGATTTGGCGGTGTGAAATGGCTCAGGTATACTTGCAAATATCCACAAAACTCTCCCTCAGCTTATGACATTTTTGTTCTTAAAATAGCCTGGCAGGGATGAACCTAAGAAAAGAATCTGCCTCCTAGATCAAAGAAATACAAAACATATATTTAATTCATTGTTAGTCGATGCTTTCATTTCCAGGTCCACAGATTCTTGCTCATCTCCCAAACAGAGATATTTGATTATGTGTGGGTTCCTGCCTTCTAAGGAGTGACTCCCGCAGAAAGTAGCAGACCCCCCAAGCAGGATAGCCTCACTCAGAGCTGTCATTTATGGCTTATAATATATAGCACACTAATAACTTCGTGACATGGTTATTCCCTTTCTTAGCTGCTCAAAGGATGCCTGGCTCAACTGAATGACTAGCTTATTTTGTCATACTGTGTAGGTCATTCTGACCCTTAGAAACAGAATTGAAGAGAGGACGGAGCACCATGCAATTCTCACACCATTACTCCAAGACCCAGAAATGCAATGATACAGAAGTTCAGAGATGCAAAAGAGACTGCTGGGAAGGGTGTTGGCTCTCTTAAGTCTGACAAAGATGATTTCAGAGCTTATGGCTTCTAATAATAAGGTTTCAAATTGGCATCATTTTGATGTATGTACGCTATTGACAGAGCTCTCTTGAGGTTACAGTGAGGGCTCTCAGGAGTTAACACCACAGGTTACAGCCTCGAGGATAAAATGAGACACATCTATGCATTTCAGTAAGATGTGTATCAATGGGGAAAGAAACGGAGTCAACAGAGATTTTGCATTAGAAGATTCCGAATAAGCATTGCCTATCTATTATTGTTACCATTAGGTGATTTTCCATGTTTTAAGCATTTTCAAAGCCAAATGCTACAACGGGGCTTCTTTTGTTGACTTTACATCTTTTTTTTTTTTTTTTTTTTAATGAACAAGTAGGTCTGCCACCTTAATTACATAGAATGATATTTCTTCTCCCTTGTCATTTAAATTCTGTTTAAGCCATGCATCAGGTGCCACTTCCATTTAAACAAATTAGGTTAATGGAGTTTTGATAACTCTGCCACTTTTATTCAAAATAAGCCTAAATTAGACATAGGTGCTGCTAACTCAGAAGGGAGTTTTATTTGAAAAGTATGTCATTGGTTAGAGTAGGTTTTTTCCAGCTCTCACAAAATACTCACTTCTGACTTTCAATGACTTGTACATCTTTGTGATATAACACTTGGTTATGGCTGGGTTTTTCTAGGCAAGAAATGACAAAGAGAAACAATTTATAAGAACTACAGCCACAGTAAGAAATCTTTCTTATGGGTTCAGAGTCTGCAGGCCTTGGGGTTGCAACTCAGTCATTGCAGCAGTGACTCTTGAACTTCCAAGAGCTCCAGACTGTGGTGGGGCAGCCAGGCTGGGGGTTACTTTTTTTCATGCAGAAATATGGCTGCCTGTTTCATTTTCCTCCTCTTGATGCATTAGAAAAATTGAATATAAACACTTCTATTGTTCTCCAAGGATTATTTGAAAGTCACCATCTTCATGAATGAGAGGAAGGTGACATCATAAACAGGTGATTCTGTTTTTAAAGTCTATTGAGGAAAAAATATATTCTTTAAAGCAGAGGCATAGGATCTAGAACAAAGTTAGAAGATGAGATCTAAATGGGACTCTTCATATCCAAAGTTTTACCTATTTTTCTAGCCCTATCCTAGTTCCTCCTCCATCTCTCCTTTTCTCCCAGGGCTCCCCTTAACCTCCACCTGTCATCCACTCCACTTCCTTTCTCTTCACAAAAGGGCAGGCCTCACATGTATATCCAGCTGTGGCATATCAAGTCACAGTGAGACTAGACACCTACTCTCCTATCAAGACTAGACACTCAGCAGGAGATAAGTGTGCCAAGAGCAGGTCCTAGAGTCCTCCTTCCCCCTCTTCCATGGATTTTCTGATTGTCTGTGGGTGTCACAATCAGTTGCTGGGTACAACTTCTCTCATGACAATTAGACTGGGCACCAATATGTGACTTTTTTTTTTTTTTTTTTTTTTTTTTTTTTGCTAGTCATGATTTGGTTTGGTTTCCTTTTGTTGTTAGAGAGATCATGTTCTGTTACAATGTAAATATTTGTCCCTCCTACTAGTTTAATAAAAAACTGATTGGCCAGAAGGCAGACAAGAAATATGGATGGGGTACTAGACAAAGAAAATTCTGGGAACAGGAAGAGCCAAGCAGAGACACCAGAAAGATGCCAGCAGAGCAGAGAGGCCAAGAGAGATTCCAAGAGAGAGGCCAGCAGAGGCAGAGGAAAGAAGACAGCCATGCTGCTCTGAGAAAAGGTACTGAGTCACATGTCTAAGCAGATTAATGAAAATAGATTGAGCTAAGGTGAAAGAGCTAGCTAGGAATATGTCTGAGCCATAGGTCAATCAGCATGAAATTAATGTAAGTTTCTGTGTGGTCATTTGGGACTAAATAGCAGCGTAGCTGTGAATGGGTCCAAACCTGGGGCTAGGCCTGAAAGTCCAGGCCAGAAACTTTGTATTACATTTTGGGTTTTTTTTTTTTTTTTTTTTTTTTATCCTAGGTTTCTGGGCTGTCCAGCCTCTCCTGGTCATCGCCTTCCTCAGTGTCCAGGTAGATTCCCTCTCATGGTATGGGTCTCAAGATCTATCAGTCATTTGTTGGCTACTCCCATAATTTCTACACCACCTTTACTCAAGATATTTTGTAGGTGGGGCAAATGGTAGGTCAGAGGTTATATAGCTAGGTTGGGTCCTGGTCCCTCCACTGGAAGTCCTCCTCCTGGTTACAGGAGATGACCAGTTCAAACATCATATTACCCCTTGATAGAGCTCTTAGCTAGGTCACCCTTATAGATTTCCATTGCACTGGGTTTCCAGCTCATCCTAGAGATGCCCCAGGTTCCAGTTGTCTCTCTCCAATACTCTCTCTCCTTGATCCCTCCCACAACCGGATCCCTCTTGTTCCTAATCCCATTCTGGAACACCTCCCCAACCCATCCACCTGTGCTGTCTATTCTATTTTCTCTTTACGGTGAGATTCGTGTGTGTGTGTGTGTGTGTGTGTGTGTGTGTGTGTGTGTGTGTGTGTGTGTCCTGTCATCTTGAGTCTCTTTTGTTACTTAGCTTCTTTGGGTCTGTGGATTATAGAGCATGGTTATTTTGTACTTGACTATGTCCACTTATAAGTGAATACATACATGTTTTTCTTTCTGGGTCTGGGTTACCTCACTCAAGATAATCTTTTCTAGTTCCATCCATTTGCCTGAAAATTGCATGATGCCATTGTTCTAAACAGTTGAGTAATACTCCATTGTGTAAATGTACCACATTTTCTTTAACCATTCTTCAGTTGATGGGCAACTAAGTTGTTTCTAGGTTATGGCTATTATGAATAAAGCTGCTTTGAACATAGTTGAGCAAGTGGTATGGCACAGCATTCTTTGGTGTATGCCAAGGAGAGGTATAGCTGCATTTTGAGGTAGGCCCATTCCCAATTTTTTGAAAAAAACCACAATATTGATTTCCAAAGCTGATGTACAAGTTTGGATTCTCATAAGCAGAGGAAGAAGATCCGCTTTGCCACACATTCTCAGCAGCATAAGGTGTCACTTGTGTTTTTTATCTTAGCCACTCTGACAGGTGCAAGATGAAACCTGTGTCGTTTTGAGTTACACTTACCTCATGACTAAAGACGTTGAACATTTCTGTAAGTGCTTCTGGGCCATTTGAGATTCTTATCTTGAAAGTTCTCTGTTTAGGTCTGTGCCCCATTTTTTTTTTAATTGAATCATTTGTTTTGTTGATGTCTAGTTACTTGAGTTCTTTATATATTTTGGAAGTCAGCCCTCTGTCAGATGTGGGGTTGGTGAAGGTGTTTTCCCGTTCTTTAGGCTGCTTTTTTGTCCTAGTGATGGGGTCTTTTGCCTTACAGAAGCTTCTCAGTTTCATAAGGTCCCATTTATTAGGTGTTGAACTTAGTGTCTGAACTATTGATGTTCTGTTCAGAAAGTTGTCTCCTGTAACAATGAATTCAAGGATATTCCCACTTTCCAGTTCATCATATTCAGTGTATCTAACTTTATGTGGAGGTCTTTGAGTCACTTGGACTTGAATTTTGTGCAGGGTGATAGGTTTAGATCTATTTGCATATTTCTACATGATGACATCCATTTAGACAGACACCATTTGTTAAATGCTTCCTTTTTTTCTATTGTACATTTCTGACTTCTTTATTAAAATCAGGTGTCCATATATATGTATGGGTCTTTGATTCAGGTCCATTGATCAAGCTGTCTACTTTTAATGTCAGTAACATTCAGTTTTTATTACTATTTCTCTGTAGTACAGCTTGAAATCAGGGGTGGTGATACCTATAGAAGTCCTTTTATTATACAGGAATGTTTAGGGATATTGTTTTTTTGTTTTGTTTTGTTTTGATTTGATTATTTGATTTTTCTTCCATATGAAGTAAAGTGTTGTGCTTTCAAGGCCTGTAAAGAACTGTGTTGGAATTTTTGATGGAAATTGTTTTGAATCTATAGATTCCTTTCAGTAAAATGTCCATTTTTACTGTATTAATCCTACCCAATCCATGAGCATGAGAGATCTTTCTATCTTCTGTTATCTTGTCCAATTTCTTCCTTCAAGGACTAGAAGCTCTTGCCATGCAGATCTTTCACTTGCTTTGTTAGAATTATACCAAGATATTTTATATGATTTGTAGCTATTGTAAATGGTGGATGTTTTTCTGATTTCTTTCTCGGCGGATTTATCATTTGTATATGAGGGCTACTGATTTTTCTTTTGAGTTTAGTTTGTATCCAGCCACTTCCAGAAGGTGTTTATTGGATTTAGGAGTTACCTGGTAGAATTTGGGGGGGGGTCACTTATGTATACTATTATGTCATCTGAAAATAGCAATACTTTGGCATCTTCCTTTCTAAGTTATATCCCCTTGATCTCCTTTAGTTGCCTTATTGTTCTAACTAGAATTTCTAGTACTATATTGAGTAGATATGGAGAGAGTGAACAGCCTTGTTTTGTATCTGCATTTTGTGGTAAGTTAAAGTTTCTCTCCATTTAATTTGATGTTGGCTGTCAGCTTGCTGTATATATTGCCTTTATTATGTTTATGTATACCCCTTGTTTCCCTAATTGCTCCAAGACTTTTACTATAAAGGGGTGCTGGATTTTGTCAAAGGCATTTTTTAGTATCTAACAATATGATCATGTATTTTTTTTTCTTTCTGTTTGTTTATATAGTCCTTTTTCCCCCCAGAGTTTTCTGTGTAACAGTCCTGGCTGTCCTGGAACTTGCTTTGAAAACCAGTCTGGCTTTGAACTCACAGAGATTCTCTTGCCTCTGCTTCCCAAGTGCTGGGACTAACAGTGTGAGCCATGGCTTCTTCTGCCTCCTCTGTCTTTCTATGCCTGCCTTAAATACTTTAAGGCATGGCACAACCACTGCCTGCCTGGGAGCCTGGAACTCCTTCTGTAAACTAAGATGACCTCAAACTCAGATTGGATTAGGGGCCTAGGTCACCACTCCCAGGATATTCCCTGTGCTGGGATTAAAGGTGTGAGTTGCCACTGTCTGATCCTCATAGACTGACTGTGAGTAGAGCCCTCTGATATCTCCAACTGTTTTTATTATATTTGAAAATATCCCCACATATAGTGGATTGCATTGATAGATTTTCATATGTTGAACCATCCCTGCCTCTCTATGATGGAGCCTACTTGATCGTGGCGGATGATTCTTTTTTAAGTGTCCTTGGATTCAGTTGGCAGGTATTTTATTGAATATTTTTGCATCAGTGTTCATGAGAAAAATGGTCTGCATTCTTTCTTTGTTGAGTCTTTGTATGGTGTGGGTATTAGAGTAACTGTGAATTTGGCAATGTGTCTTCTGTTTTTATTTTGTGGAAGAATTTGAGGAATATTAGTTTTAACTCTTTTTTGATGGTCGGTAGATTTTGTACGGACCATTCTGTAGGCAGAGGACCATCCTGTAGGCAGAGGACCATCCTGTAGGCAGAGGACCATCCTGTAGGCAGAGGACCATCCTGTAGGCAGAGGACCATCCTGTAGGCAGAGGACCATCCTGTAGGCAGAGGACCATCCTGTAGGCAGAGGACCATCCTGTAGGCAGAGGACCATCCTGTAGGCAGAGGACCATCCTGTAGGCAGAGGACCATCCTGTAGGCAGAGGACCATCCTGTAGGCAGAGGACCATCCTGTAGGCAGAGGACCATCCTGTAGGCAGAGGACCATACTGTAGGCAGAGGACCATCCTATAGGCAGAGGACCATCCTATAGGCAGAGGAATTTGTCTTAAAGTTAGCCTTTGGGAAGAGACTGCTCCTCAAGAAAAGCCGGGGCGGGGGGGGGGGGGGGGACTTAAAAGGTTCTTGGTCAGTTTCCTTCACTATAAAGGGGACAAACCTCTGCTGCCAGAATTCATTCAACTTTATTCAGATCCATCTATGAAATGACTACAAGCCTTGTGGCTTAAACAGCAAGTTTAAGATTGTTCTCTGCCTATAGGATGGTCCTCTGCCTATCAGATGGTTCTCTACCTATATAATGGTCCTCTGCCTATCAGATGGTTCTCTGCCTATAGGACGGTCCTCTGCCTATCATCAGATGGTTCTCTACCTATAGGATGGTTCTCTGCCTATTGCATAATTCTCTAGTGATAATGAGTCTGAAATAGGTCTTCTTACTTCCATCAGTACATTGTCTTCCACCTTTAACCTTCTTCTCTGGCATTTTTATCCTTTATGATTAGATGCAGGGACCCTCTGTATAACCCAGGATAACCTCTATATCACAAGATCTCCAGATTAATCACATCTGAAAAGGCTCTTTTGCCATATAAGGAAACATTCCAGGTCCCAACTGAATAAGACAGTATATTTATCATATGACATCATCCATGTTGTTGCTCTATTCTTTGTCACCTAACTGTGATAGTATTGACTATAAATGTAACAAAATCTAGAAATAGATAGAAGATGGAGGCCCTGGGCATGTTTCTGGTGGATTACCTTGGTTGCATTAATTGAGATGGTAAGATCTTCCCACTGTGAGGGTCACCATTCCCTAGAAGGGATCCTGAACTGTATGAATGGAGAAAGAAAGCTAAGCATTCAGATTCATTCATTGCTTCTGATTGTATATGTGATATGACCAGTTGCTTTAGTGACCCATGGCCTATAAAGGGCCAGAGAAAACTCTTTCTCCCCGAAGTTGCATATGTTAACATGGTCTACCACAGAAACAGGAAAGAACAGTCACTACTTTCTTTTATAGACACTCTTACCAACTCATATAGCAGCTGACAGATGGCGGTTTCCTCATGTATCCTCAATGTCACTAGAATTGTCTTCAACATAAAAAGAATATTCACTCATTCAAACTACAAGAAACTGGAACAGTAGAATAGTAGAGGAAAAATCACCTGATTGCTTAAGAGAAGAGGAACAGAGAGTATGACAAGCTTAGAAACCCCAAGCAGAGACAATAGTTAGAACCTCACTGACTTAACATCATTGACTATGTGCAAGAGAAGAAAAGAAATATTTGGGACTGGAGAGAGAGCCAAGTGTTTAAGAGGACTTCCTGTTCTTACAGAGGACCTGTGTTTGGTTCTCAGCACTCATGCCAGGATCTTTAAAACTCCCTGTAATTCTATTCCCAGAGGACCCAATTCTCTCTTCTGGCCTTAGCAGGCTCCTATATGTATGTGGTGACAATACAAATAAGCAAGTAGGCACATGCATGGGCGAACACATGTACACATGCATGCATGCATGCGTATGCACACACACATTAAATTTAAAACATAAGAGTCAAATTAATGCACAAAAAACTCTAATAATAAATGATTAAGGCAATTTATGAGTAAGATTCTGGTGTGCAGTTCTAGTATACTAATAATTAATTTCAATACCTGCAAGTCATTAACTGGGAAAATGCATGCTATTTAAAGAAAATATTTATTTTACTATAGTTAATATTGGAAGAACCCACACAATGTACACATAATCATATCAGTTTATACCATTGCTACACATTAGCTTTGGTTACCCCACAACAGTTTTGTTTGTAGATTCCCATGTTTCTTGAATCTCTTTCTAGCAGTAAAGTGGTCCTGTGCTCCTTACCATAAAAAAAACAAGCCTATTATTGTGCCTGCATTTCAGTAACATCAGACTCTTTAAAAAGCTCAACACTCAAGAAAGACAAGCAAAAGGTTATGTTTGAAGACAAGACACAGCATCTTATCATAAACTTTATTAGGTTTTTAAAGAGAAAGATGATAATAGATCCATGAAATCATAGATAGTCCCAGAGGAGCTACAAATGGAGATACATGTGAAGGGGTCTATCCAGGCCATTACCGGTGAATACACAGTGTCAATAGTTTATAGAAGGAAAATGTATTCAGGAAAGAAATCCAGCTCCATATTAAAGTTGATATCATCTACTGATGCCTAATTCTTAGCAATGATTTTTTTTATTGATTTCCATGTTGTAGTAACACATGCAAATAAAATGCCTTCAAACCCCAGAGACATACTTATGGGGAAAAAAAAGTATTTTTTCCATCAAAATATGCTATTAGGATAGCTTTTCATTTACTCATTTAGTCACTTCTTAAATAAATCATAATATATGCTATAGGAATATAAATATCTTTGCTCATAATAGATGCTATAGTAATCAATCAGTCATCCATAGAATAACAGCTTATGTGACAATTTTCCGGGTACTATTCCATTTAACAGCTCCACATAGCCTGTGAGATGGACATTTTCATTCTCCCTTCAAAACCAGGAAAACAAGAGGCCCATACTATCAAGAATCTTCTCACAATTCCTTCCTTTTGGGAACAGACAGAAGAGCAACTCCATCTCCATTCCCTGCCTCTAAAGCCACACAACATAATATGACTTCCTTCTTGACTTCTGGAAGCTTATTTTCTCTAAATCATTATGCATAAATAATTGTAAAACGTGAGTAATTATAATAAAAATAATACCATTATCTCAAGAATATGTAAGTATCTTTCCAAGTGCCTGAATATCTGACAAATTACATTTTCTGGAGAATTACCTCTCTTCACCCACTGCCTCTCCTCAAACCAAATTTCAACCTTAATCTTGAGTTTTATCTCTCAATTTATAGCCATTTTCACAATAAAACACAGCTTTTAATGAGACCACAAAAGTTACTACCTATGTTACACAGAAGAATAGTTAAGCCTCACTGAAGACTAAATCCTAAGTAGACCATGACTTACTCAGCAGTGAGAAAATTCACTGCTCACCCTGCCAGCTTTCCAGCTGATAAGATTTGGATTGCACTTCGGAAATGTTGAAGATGCCTTTACATTGCACATTGGTGTCTTATGAGTAGTCTGACTTCAAATGGTATGTCCACAAATGGGTAAGCCTCTATAGTGTACTGAAAGTCCTGTGAAAAATTTTTTCTTAAGATCATAAAAATAAACCGTAACTGATGGAGAGGAAGGAAGAAAGTCTCCTAGAGAAAGCAACTCTAGAGCTGAGCATTGATGTCAGTGTTGGCATGCAAGGAGATAGTGTAGAAAAGAGAAGCCAGCAGGAGAAAATGTCATATGCAAAGGCAGGCGTGTAAGGGTGATTTGGGTCTGTTGTGGATTAATTTAACAGCCCATCGAGAGAAGTATGGGAGACAAGCAAATGGAGCAGAACGATATTAACTTCATTCACTACCAGTAAACATCACTTTAAGTTTAAGGCCAGGGCCGTGGAGGAGTGCATTTGGAAGAAAAGTTTCTGAGAATGTTCTCAGCCTTCCTCTTTATCACTAAAGAAGAACAAAGACTAGAAATAGCATCTATTCACTGTCTTGACTGTCCTTATACCAGGACGGAAGGAACCCAGACCTGTCCTTATAGCAGGACATAAGGAACCCAGACCTGTCCTTATACCAGGACGAAAGGAATCCAGACCTGTCCTTATACCAGGATGAAAGGGACCCAGACCTGTCCTTATACCAGGATGAAAGGGACCCAGACCTGTCCTTATACCAGGATGAAAGGGACCCAGACCTGTCCTTATACCAGGATGAAAGGGACCCAGACCTGTCCTTATACCAGGACGAAAGGGACCCAGATGAGAAGAAAAGTCTTGGCAGTTACCTAGGAAAGCCTCTCTTCCATGATGAAAAGAGAAGAATCATATATTCTTCTCCTCTTTCCTATTCTTTCTAAGAGAAGACCTTAGAGATGTTACTAGTACCTTCGTGTCCAACAGGAAAGGTCCATAGGCAGTTCAAAACTATGGCATTGAACTTCTCAACCATTGAAGCCCCTCCTTCTGATTTCCTTGAGATGGAAAGAAAACTAATTTTATGTTCCAGGAGCTACCCTGGCCTTATCTTTCTTTTGCTTCCATCCATAGGAAACTGATATCAGAAAATAATGCAGTGATATTGGTGAGAGCTGGCAAATTTCAGGATGCTGTCAATGGGTCTAAAAGCCATGCATTCATTGTAAAAAGTTTCTGGCCCAGACTTTCTGGCCTAGCCTTGAGGTTCAGGTCTACAGACTTGCAGGCCCACAGTCCCACAGAGACACACAGACACTTACATTTATTTTATGCTGATCAACCTAGGGCCCAGGCATATAACTAGCTAGCTCTTGCTCTTAAATTAATCCATGATGCTTATCCTGTTCAGCCATGTGGCTTGGTCCCTTTTCTCAGAGTAGCATAGGTGTCCCCTGCATCTTCTGGCATCTCTGTCGCATCTCTACCCTGTTCTTCCTGTTCCCAGAGTTTTCTTAGTCTGCACACTTCCTGTCTGCCTTAGGCCAATCTGCATTTTTATTAAACCAGTAGGTGGGACAATTATTTACAATATAACATAATCTCACTACATGCATGTATACAGGACAAGTAGAAGAGGTCAAATTGATAGAAGTCTATAGAGGATTGGCATCATTATCCACAAGAGTTCAGTCATACTAAAGTTAAGAATCATCAACTGTGACAGTAGTTATTTTTTTACCTTAGCAAATAAAATAAATTTATTCAAATGTGTGGATAAAAAGATGTGGAAGCCTCTCCAGTATATCCCAGAATGATAGTCTAATCCAGAATGGTAACTCAGGAGCACAGGCCCATGATAGAATTATTTAAAAAAAATAAATAAGAAGAATGTTTTAACTTGATAACTGGGTTTAATCTGTTTATATTTTTAAAATTTGTTTATTTGAAGTGAAGAGTGAGGCTGTGTTCCTGAGGGCTCTGGACAAGGTCTCATACCTGAGAATATCTACAGCCAGGTCTAATGGCTCCCACTACGTTCACCAGGCTTTAAATAAGTTCGAAGTCTGATCAGAAAAGCCAGTATTCTGTTTTAATTACAAGTCCTCCAAAATGTCAGCAAAATAAAAACAGAGAACATGGGAAGGAAAACAGAGTCAGCATTTGGTAGTTGGAGGCAGGAGGGCCGGAAGTTCAAGGCAGGCCTCTGAAACAGAGAATTCAAGGCTAACCTGAGCTACATGAGTCCCAGTCTCAAAAACAAAACAAAGTAGTAAAATTTATTCTACAGTCTTCAGGCTAATTACTACAGAATGGTGCTAGTCTTAGTAACAAATATAGATTTCTGAATCAGTGGGGATGTGGAGCTAGGAAGTTAACCTTGAGTTGGAATATGCCAAATGTTAAAGGCAAAAGAGAACACCAATTGTGTAAATCTTCCTTAAGCTCACAGAGACATGCTGATTGGGAGCTGTGAAGTAGTGCGTATCATGGGAACTAGATGAAAACCAAGGTGGGAAGGAAGCTCACATTTGCACCCACCAAGTTTTGGTCACAGCCTTTGCAACTGAGTGTCAAATTCAAGATTATCACAATACTATGAAGAAAAATCTACAAATTCCATGTGTATGAAAGCAAAAAGGAAAGGTGAGGTCCCGTGAGTCTCAAGGTCCAAATAATAGGCACAACCAGTATTGAAATATCGGTACAAAACACAAGCCTTTGTGAGGTAAGCTTTCAAATAGAGTTGAAGATTTACTTCTAAGCTTACCTCACAAAGGCTTGTGTTTTGTTCCGATATTTCAATGATCACAGATAAGTTATCATTTCAGATATTTTATAAATATGCATGAGGTTGCATATAAAACCACTCAGTGAATCACAAACCAACAACTCAGTTACTAGACCCTTCTTGTGTGTGGAGAAGGATGCACTAAAAGCCTAGAGAAGACGACTGTTAAAAAAAGACAGACAGATAGAAAGATACTAGACATAAATTTCAAAATCTAACAACATTTGGTGGTATAGGATAAGCTATTAGATTGGGATATCTGTATTTTTAAATAATTACCTTCAAGTGTATTCCTTTGGCTTTTAGATTGTCATCTGTATTGAATCACTAAAGGAAGATTTGTAGCATGAACTCTGGTTGGATTAAAGGAAACTCAGAGTCAGATATCAGGGAAATGCTGAAATAACAAAGAGAGGAAACACCACAGTCAAATCTCACCCAGCTGTCTTCCAGCTTCCTCAGCCTCGCTCCTCATGGCTTCTACTGCCTCATCTATCTTCCTATCCTGTCTTAAATACCCTCTTCACCCATCCAGGTTAAGATTAAAGGCGTGGGCTACTAATATTTGGTAGTTAGCTTTGAACTCACAGAAACACAGAAAGATCTTCTCTGTCTCTGGATTTAGGGGATTAAAGGCTTGGCACCACCACTGCCTGCCTGGGAGCCTAGAACTCCCTCTGTAAACCAAGCTGTCCTCAAACTCAGATCTGCTGGGATTAAACGTGTAGGTCACCACTCCCGCATCTTTCCCTGTGCTGGGATTAAAGGCCTGAGTTACCACTGTCTGATCGTCCTGGATGGACTGTGGGTGGATCTCCTCTGATCTTTCAGACTGGTTTTATTAAATATACAACGTATCACCACAAGCATTGTTAAGAGTAAATTTCTCTCAGCAAGTACACTTCAAATCTGTATTGATTTCCCATGTAGTATTTTCAGGAGAGTGGTTTAAAATATGGGGAAAAAAATCTATATTTTCATGGAGCATTTGCATTCACTACACTGTATTTATCTATTTAACTATGCCTATTTACTCTTTCTTTATCGCCACTAAGCTATTGATTCACCAAATCATGGAGTAGGGGGTGTAATTGAGGTATGCTAGACATCAGTACAGATTTGGAGACAAGTCGGAGAATAAATAACCTTGCTCCCGAGCGAATCCTGGGACACAGGGGAACAGAGCCCCAACAATGACAACACAATTCACTAGGAGCATTCGAATTTACGATAAACAAGCATATCTCCACTGATCACACTTGTAACATGTAAGAAGCATAGGCATGCACTATTTCACCCTGGGAAATTAGACTTCTAATGGGGACCAATAGGAATGAGGTGCTAAACTGAAGAACTAAAGTCTGGTGTTGTGATGGTTTGAACACCAATGCCTCCCACAGGCTCATAGGGAGTGTCACCATTAGGGGGTATGACTTTGTTGAAGTAGATATGGCCTCATAAGAGAAGTAGACTCCTGGGAATAGGGTTTAAGGGTTTAAATGCTCAAGCAAGATTAAGTGTCTCTCCCAGCTGCCTGATGATTTAGATGTAGAAATCTCACTATTTCTCTAGCATGGTGTCTGCCTGTGTGCTACCATGCCTTCTGCCATAACGACAGTTGACTAAACCTTAAAACTGTAAGTCAGCCCTGATGAAACACTTTTCTTTATAAGAGATGCTATGGTTGTGGTGTCTCGTCACAGCAATAGAAACCCTAACAAGATAGAAGCTGGCTCCAGGAGTGGGATATTGTTATAATAGGCCAAATCATGATTTTGTTTAGAGGAAGTTTAATGCTTTAAGCGGGCGTAATGGGTCATACTAGTAGGAGCATGGAAAACAGTGTTGCTGAGGATGATTTAAATTGGAATGCAGAGCTGGCTCATGAGGTTTTAAAGAAGAAGAATATTGTTTATGTGACCTAGAGATTGTTCTTGTGGTATTTTGGCAAAGAATGTGGCTGCTTTCTGTCCTTGTCTCCAAAAATCTGTGTGAGGCTAAATAAAACTGAAGAATTATGAATTAGTAGCATTAACAGAGGAGAGTTTTAGACAGCCTTGCATTGACTGCTTTACTTGATTATTAGAGGCCATGCTTATGCAGATCTATAATGACAAGGAGCAATCTGAACAAGGAAAAATACAAAATGTACAGTTTGAAAAGAAAAGGATCAGTAAGAAGTTTAATAAAGCTAAGTCAAAGTTCAAAGTGATAAACAGATTTCTTTAAGCCTGACAATAAGTGGAATAAAAGGGAATGGTGAGCCCAGGACAAGATCTCACCTAGCTAAGCTTCCAACTTGTGAAAAAATAAAATTAAAGAAAATCTTGGGGCCTCATGTGATAGCGTGTGCCTTTAATCCCAATACTCAGGAGGCAGAAGCAAGAGGATCTCTAAGTTTGAGGCCAGCCTAGTCTACAGATCAAGTTCCAGGACAACCGTGCTTAGGCAGTGAAGGAAATCGTAGGAAACAGAAAGCAGAAATCTCATGTAAATGTGTTTAAATGTGCAAGTCATGTTCTATCCCCAAATAGCAGCAAAACTTAGCAGCTTCAGTCATGTGCTTCTGGCTGTAGAGTCACGGATATAAGAAAGGGGCTATGGCATCTCCTATGTGACTAAGGAAAGCCACAAAAGAAGCCATTGCATGGGTTGTAAAGTAGAAACCTGAATTGCTTTGGAGACCATCCCCTAAGATTTTGGAGATGCCAGAGTCATGGGATACCTGTTGTGGAAATTGGCCAACAGGGAGTCAAACCAGCCCAAGAATAAATGGGAAATAAGATAGAGATCAAAAGGACTTTAACATCAGACATGGAGATGCAGAGTTTGGAGCTCACCCAACTGATTTTCAATCTTACTTTGACCTGGCATTTTTTCACTATGCTCCCTTTCTTCCCTTTGGGAATGGAAATACATATTCTGTGCCATAGTTTGTTGGAAGTATGTGAACTGCTTCAATTTTAATTTTATAGAGGATTATGGTTAAGAGATAACCTTCATACTCAGAAGAGGCTTTGAACTTTGGACTTTTAAATATTTTTTAATAAGATTTATTTATTTATTATGTACATGGTGTTCTGTACATAATGCGTGTATGCCAGAAGAAAGTACCAGATCTCATTACAGATAATTGTGAGCCACCATGTGGTTGCTGGGAATTGAACTCAGGACCTCCAGATGAGCAGCCAGTGCTCTTTATCTCTGAGCCACCTCTCTAGCCCATGGACTTTCAAATATTTTTGAGACTTTGATAGACTATGAGAACTTTCAGACTGAATGCATTTTTCCATTATGATTTTATAAGCATGTGGAAACCAGGCAGAATATGGTGGTTTGAGTAAAAAATAGCCCCATAGGCTCATAAAGAATGGCACTATTAGGAGGTATGGTCTTGTTGGAGGAAGTGTGTCACTAGGGGTAGGCTTTGAGTTTCAAATGCTCAAGTCAGGCCCAGTGTCACTCTCTCTTCCTGCTACCTGCTGATCTTGATCTAGAACTCTAAGCTACATGCCCAAACTTCTCCATGACTGCCTGCATACAACCATGCTTCCTATTCTGACAATGGACTAAGCCTCTGAAACTGTAAGACAGCCCCAATTAAATAGTTTTCCTTATAAGAATTGCCATAGTCATGGTGTCTCTCCAAAGAAATTGAAACTCTAAGTAAGACGAGCATATTTCCTACAAGACAAATAATTTTTAAAAGAAGAGAAAAACTTTACTTCTTTTTATAATAGTTTAAGTTACTCCTTAACAAATATGGTAGTAGTTGCTGATAGGATCACATTTACTTATAAATTTGAAAGATAAAAACATGCATTTGCATGTGTACAACTTCAAGGACAGGAAATTTGAAACAGACATTTAGAAGCAGTTAAATAAACAACAACAAAAGTTGGGTAATATACGAGCAAGATTCTGTAAATATATCCATCATGACAATGTTAGAAGAAGTTCCTAGAAACCTAAGTCAGACTTGCTATATAGATATTTAATATCAAATGGGGTCTGTCACTCACATAAAAGAAAAACTACCTTTGAGCTCCTGCAAAAGGAATTCAGGAGCTATATCTATAACTCAATTGGTAGAATGTTGGGAATTCACGAGGTCGTGAGTTTAATTCCCAATACTGCATGTTCTGGACAATATGCCACCCACCTCAGTACTCTGGAGGTAGAGACAGGAGGATCAGGAATTCAAGATCTTCCTCTTCTATCCAATGAATGTGAGGCCAGCCTAAGATATATGAAATCCTTATTAAAAAATAATTGAATAAAGACTTCACGTAATAACAGAAAATACCATGGACTCATGCTTGACCTGTAAATGAGTGTTATAATTTTCCAATTATTTTCCTTGAAACAGTGTAGTTAAGCAACTTAGTACAAACCCCTCCCTCTTCTTCAAACTCTGTTCCTCTCTCCCATTAAAATGATTTCAATGTCTTTGATATTGCTTAAATTTCATACAAATAGGACTAAAAAGTCTGATGAAAAGTATTTTTATTATGTTGTTGAAAGGAAAATATAGAGGAAAATATATTTAACTTACGGGAGTTAATAACTTATTAGGCAATTTAAGGAAATGGTGAGATATTTCTGGTCTAGAAATTTCAGGTCCTTCATGAATCATACACACATTTGTATAGTTTCCTCCTCCAGAAGTCTAAAATATTCAAAGATGACATAGGATTAAGGCTAAGTTTGTACAACTTCTCCGTAGAGCACATTTGGAGAGACTCAGAAAGGTCAAATCAGTATCATAGTTTCTGGATTTCCTAGAGTGCTCAACAATAAATAGTCTACACATTCTTTTAAAAAAGTTAAAATGCCCAAAAATGCCACTATGTTGGCCAGTTTCCCAAATGATTTCTTATACCTGAAACAAAGATGTTATTATTTGCCCTCCTAGATATCCCGCTGGGGGCTTAAGCCCCCATTCTATATGGCTTCTCACAGTAGAGAAAGTATAGTGAAGAGCTCTGGGTTTGATCAGCAGAAGAAAGAAGAGGTGGAAGAAACGTGGAAAAAGGAAGAGAAGGGGGAAAACCCACAAGCTTAGAGCATCATGGCCCTGTTTCCCTGGTGCTCTTACAGCATGATAAGGAACTAGCTGTCTCGGAAATTTATATAAAGATAAGCCAAAACACCCTAGTAACTGTAACTTTAAGTTTTCTATTAAATCTACTTTGAACTGTTGAAATTATTATAAATTTAATTTCAATTACCAAACTGCAAAATTATAATTTCAATGATCCAAACAAGAAGGTGTGGTATGAACAGATAATGTGCAGACACTCAAAATTCAATCAATTTAACTTTCCTTAATGATCTGAAGGAAAAATAAGATAGATTAATAACACTTGCTGAAAAATATTAGATCTTTTAAAGTAAAATGGTACCAGAAGCAAAAGAGAATAATAAAGGAGATCAAAGAAAAACCTTTCCATCAAAAGCATATTAAAACCACGTCATCAGGGACTACAAGGTGGGGCACTAAAGCGTGTATACACATGAAAAGCAGTAATGGACTCGTAGTTGGTGGAGTGAGTTAGTAGGAAACATAACCGCATCTTTCCCATCTATCATCCACTTGATCCTTGCGTACCCAGCACTGTCAACTTAAAGTATATTTTCACTTCCTTTTTACCCCACACGTTGTGGTGGGGCATGAGGGTGAGACATTGTAATCAACAGGTCATGCACAGCGGGGAAAAGCATGTGAAACAGGAGCACCGTGTGTGTCTCCAGGACACAAAGTAAGCAAGTGGGAAGTAAAAGGCCCATTCAGGTGCTCTGAGGCTTATCAAATTTAGATAAAAATTATAAATTCCTCTGGCATTTGAAGAGATGCATGTATGTATGTAAGTAATACTATTAATAATCTCTACCCATATCTGTTGGCGTTAAGAAAAATTCAAACAAAATCCTAATTAGGAGGCCTTCCTGGAGTCATACAAGCACAGAAATCTAAGAAAGACCATGGCCCTTGAGTACATTAATGACATCAAGGCTTATACTCCCATCTTAAAATGACTCCAAAGCAGGGACTCGGGGGTCTTTCTATATGGTCCAGCGTCTTCTCTTGACCACTGCCTGAAAAGTTCTGTACCTTAAAAGGAAAGTTGCCCTTGTCTGTTCATTCACACAACATGTCAACCATGTTCTTTCTGTCTATTCTGGGGAAGTCCTTCAAGGGTCAAAAAACCCAACCCTTTCCTTGGATTTAACTCATAACATCCATGTCTATCCCTCTTTCCCTGTGAGTACTATTGGATATATTTTTAATACAAGAAAAAAATGAGTAAGAAAAAGCTATCAAGAGCATAAAGTATCTTTAGAATATTATGACTATTTAGCCATGCAGTTTCTTGTGTAAACTGCAATAAAGGAAATATAAACAGGCAACCAACAGCTTGAGAGCAGTTTTACTATGTTAAAACGTACAAAGTGGTCAATTTCTGCATCCTGTAACTTTTTTCAACGATGTTATTTGACCTAATATTTTTAATACTATTTTCTGTTATATATGTTTGAAAAATGAACAATGCTCACCAAATTGATTTTACTTTTACAGATCAGTTAGCTGTTTCAACCCCTACCTCAACCTATACAACTGTACCCTAGAAGTGATCACTGTCTGGAGTAACTCTCCTAAACAATTAAGTGTATGCTGTTTGCCCTCATGGATCCCACCTGTGTGTGGTAAGTACTGTGCATGCAGTCTTCCTATGCTTAATCATCTTAGATGCATTGTCACAACAGGCCAGAAGAAAGTCAAAGAACAATGGCATCCAGCTACTCAGGTGAGCTATATGTTTAAACATTTTTGCAACCCATGTGAACCTCAGAAAGTAGTTTTAAAAGTATTTATAGATGAAAAGAATTTGGTAGATTTCCATTCACCTTGATAGCATCACAGTAATTTATGCCATGGCAGGGGGGGGGGTAAAACCTGAAAAGAATAAAAAGAAATTAATTTATTGCTGATACAATATACTTTGATTTTTCTCAAGAACTAAATTATCTTAATAATCTTTGAAATCTTTTATTTCAGAAAGAAAAATCTCAATTCATTTCCAGTCAATCCAAATGCCTCATGATTTTTCCTAGGTAAATAAATAGCTTTAAATTTACTTGATACCAGGTTGTGGTGGCACATGCTTTTAATCCCAGCACTTGGGAGGCAGAGGCAGGTGGATCTCTGTGAGTTCAAGGCCAGCCTGGTTTACAGAGTGAGTTCCAGGACAACAGATAGGGTGGTTATACAGAGAAACCTTGCCTTTAAAAAAAGAAAGAAAGAAAGAAAGGAAGGAAGGAAGGAAGGAAGGAAGGAAGGAAGGAAGGAAGGAAGGAAGGAAGGAAGGAAGGAAGGAAAAAGAACGAAAGAAAGAAGGAAAGAAAGAAAGAGAGAGAGAAAGAAAGAAAGAGAGAAAGGAAGGAAGGAAGGAAGAAAGGAAGAAAGAGAGAGAGAGAGAAAGAAAGAAAGAAAGAAAGAAAGAAAGAAAGAAAGAAAGAAAGAAAGAAAGAAAGAAAGAAAGAAAGAAAGAAAGAAAGAAAGAAAGAAAGAAAGAAAGAAAGAAAGAAAGAAAGAAAGAAAGAAAGGAAAGAAAAGAGATTCTTGTATTAAGGAAGAGGAATTTTATTTTTCCTTGAGAAGCTTGAGAAGTCTGAGTGAGAAATCATAGGCAGGGTCCATAAACTCTCTCAGACTGGACAACCCTGTGCTGGTGGTCAACACCTGGAACCAGATGATCTCCTCCAGTTCTAGTACTTTCTACAAAATTATACAAACTAGACTCACATGGACAATTTAATGACGTTTTCCCAAGGCCTCCCAGGATGTTCTAAAGTAGCGTAGGATATAAAATTTAGGAATTGTTAACCTCTGCTTTTATGCATATCAGCCACATCTTCTTAGACGGACCTTTCAGTGTGTGTTGAGGGGAGAAGAGGACTCACTGTGGACACTGCTGCTTCTAGTTGTTACGGGGGAACTGCAGGACCCCTCCTCTTTAGGCTCTCTGCACACAGGCCGTGTTTGTCTTGCCATCATAAGTCTCGAGTCCCAGAACTCATCTACTCACACATATGACACCTTTCTCTAAGTCAACAGGCCATGCCATGGGCAGGTCAGCTGGCACATTTTTTATCACCAATTTTCTATATCTCTTCCTGATGGGTGAATTTACTTGGGGGAAAAATGTGAACAAATTCACTCCAACCAGGATAGCAATGATAAACAAAAGAACTGATTCCACTCAAGTCCAGTTTGGCCAATTTATTTGAGCTATAATTACAGGAACATGGTTGACTCAAAGGCGACAGCATCAGGAAAATCCAACCTCGGTATGAGTGACTGAGACATGAGAGCAGCATTTCTGCAGCTATATAGACAACTTGCAGGCAGCTACACCAAAGACTCGCTACCCCTAGCAATTGACTGCTTATATAACCTGGAGATGCTGCCTTATGAGTGTTGTATCTTTCTTATGAATTCTGGTAACTTTCCAGGGAGTTTCCTAATAGTCTGCTCTCCCTCTAAGACTGAATCTAGAGAACGCAGGTGCACAACACTTCCTTCCTAAATACTTGTTTTGCCCTTAACATATAGTGTTGACAGTTTGACAACATGACCATTTACAAAAGAAGGAAAGCAATCGGTTCCCCCCTAAGGCTTATGAGCTCCCTAGTCATAGACCTCTCATTGGGGTTACAATACCAGCCAGGAAATCCCTCCTTTGAGGCAGTTTTACAGGCAATAAGAAAGCATTGATACCCTCATAACTCTCATACACACTGTTGCACCAAGGTAAAATTGTAGTATTCGGGGTCCAGGGCTGGGTATGAGTGTTAATTTTTTTCTCCCCTCAATAACCTATATAGCACATTCTAGAACTATTCAAGTCTACATATTTTATGGGTGCTTTGTACATACAATGTCAGAGAAAATTCTTTCTTTGGGGGATAGTATTCAATTGAGAGACTCATAAATCGTTAAAGTGCTGACTATCATTATGAGCACCAGTTGGGAATGGTTCCTCCATACCTACCTCCCCCCAAAATCAAAGTCAGAGAAGAGGCATAAAGAATGTACAAGCTAGTTGACGGGAATAAGAACTATAAATTACTGACTTCTGGTCATAACATAGCTGACTTAGCAACTCATGAAAGTGGTAGTGACATACACAGACCTACATAATATCAAGCCAGTCAAAATTCTAGCAGGGATAGAGGAGTCCACAAAGCCCCACCCCTAGTAGAAGGGTAATGAGCAGTTAATTGAGCTGAGAGGGGAAGAGTCACTTTCCTTTGGGGATGAGGTCACTAGTAGTTGCCTATATCCCAGTGGATGATCCTACACCCATGTATACATGCTTGTACCAATTGGACTCAAGGAGTGACTAATACCAAGTTTAAAAGGAGAGCTTAAATTTAGAGGCAGGTAGAGTGATGGCCACTGGGGAAGAGGGAAGAAGGAAGTGGTGGATAGATAAGATCAAAAGAAACCGTATGTATATAGAGAATTTTCAATAAATAAAAGTATTATTGAAAAGTATATAATTCCTAGCTATTATATACTTAGAGAAATCCAAACCAAAACACTTTGAGATTTTATCTTACTCCATCAAATGGGACAATTGGCAACAAATGCTGGAGGACGTGTAGGAGAAGGGAACGCTCATTCACTGTTGATGGATTTTACACTGATGCAGCCACTATGAAAATCACTGGGAAGGATTCTCAAAAGACTAAAAGGAAATCTACTCTATGACACACTCTCTATACCTCTCCTTGACACATTCCCAAAGGATTCTCTCTACTCTGCAGACACTGACTCAGCCATTTTCATTGTTTCTCTATTACAATAACTAAAAAAATGGAAACAATCCAAATGTCTCACAATAGATGAATAGATAATGAAACTGTGGTACATATGTAATATGGGATACAATTCATCTGTTAAAAAATGACATTATGAGCATTGCAGGTAAATTAATGGAACTAGAGATCATGTTGTGTGAAGTAACCCAGACCCCCAAAGACAGTTCATACTTTCTCTTATTTGATGCTCCTAGCTACAGATCTTCAGATGTGAGTGCATACCCCATAACAGTTATAGAAAACAGCAAAATAAAACTTCATTGTTTCCAGGATGGGCCTCAGGATCAATAGAGAGGGATAGCTGGTCACAAGAAGCTGATTGAGTAAGTGAGGAAAGGAAGGAGCATCGTGGGAAGGTAAACAGAAGAAGGTGGGAGACAGATAAAGTAATAAAAATGGCTAAAAGGTCACAAGGAATCATAATATTAACCATTTACCAAAAAAATTATAATGCATGTAATTCCACATATATGGTTTTAATGAGTCTTCCTCATCTGGGCTGATGCCGTTCCTGCAAGACCCAAAGGCCACCTAACAAACTCCCAGTACCAGACATGAGGTGCCATTTTGAAATGTTGGTCAGAGCTGTCACAAGAAACTCCCAAAAAACAGTCTATTGCTGTTTCCCCTGGTTACCCCTCAGAGGTGGATGCTAAGTCCCTATTCGTGAAGACACCATGCATTTCAGGAACCGGGACAGAGACCCACAATTTGGAATTGACCCAAAAGCTTCCTCCCTGAGGACTAGCTTTCAAGCTACCAGAAGGTGCCATGCAAACTTTCAAAAGAGGGAGGCTACAAGTCCTTTCCAGCTTATAACACCTATGAATCACATCAGCAATCCCCACGGAAGGGTTGGTCCATGACACCTGGTGCAGTAGTGGCACATACATTAGCATTAAGGAGCAGCTCTCTAACTGCACTTAAGACCTGATGAAGAAGAAATGGAATCATTCATGCCTGGTACTGGAAACCTCCCTGACTACTCAGTGCTAGTGAAGTCATGGTTACTGGAGGAGAAACAACCCCTAATTTACTAAACCAGCAGGATCCCTAACAACCATCTGTAAACATTTGTCCTCATACCCACAAATGAGTGTAGTCTTCACCCTTCACAGCGGAAACTTCTTTGTAGCAGATGGAGACCATTACAGAAAATCACAACCAATCAAAATGCTGAGTTTTTAAACACAATCTCAATGGATTCATCTCTAAAACACTCCCTCACTGAAGGCTTGGGGAACTTTGCAGAGGATGCGGAGGAAAAATAGTAAGATCCTGAGGATCAGGAAGTTTGCTGTGATATTGAGTCTCCAAATATGAGGTGAGCAAGGATGATAGCAATGGAAAGAGAGAAGCCCCTGAGGCCTAAACTCTTCGCAAGGAACTACAAACAACTGAGGAAAAATGGGAACAGGAGAGGTAAGCATCCTCAGGGAAGGGCACACCAGTTGGTTGTCCAATGCCAAATGATCAGACATATGTACATGTAACATTACACACACCAGTCAGGTTATATTTAAAAATATACATATACTTATAGGCATCAACTAAGGATTAGTAAAAAGCTGGGAGTGATGCTCACACCATTAATCCCAGCACTCAGGAGTCAGAGGCAGAGGAATCTCTGAGTTCAAGACCAACCTGGTGTATAGGATAGTCAGGGCTAAGCAGAGAAGCCTTATCATGAAGAAAAAAAGAGAGAGAGAAGGGGGAAGATAGAGAGGAGGAGAAGGAGGAGGAGAAAGAGGAGGAGGATGATGAGAAGAAGGAGGGAGGAGGGAGAAGAAAATGAGGAGAAGGGGGAGGAAGGTGAGGAGAAGGAAGGGAAGGAGGAGGGGGAGGAGGAGGGGGAGGAGGAGGGGGAGGAGGAGGAGGAGGAGGGGGAGAAGGAACAACCATAGATTTAAAGGAGAGTGAGTGGGAGGGCTTTAGGGGCAGATTTGCAGAGAGGAAAGGGAAGCAATAATTATAATTAAGTTAAAATCTCAAAAATAAAATTTAAAAATGATTTGATTTTTTAAAAAAAAAATAAAGTATGAAGCTAATACATGTGGTTGTGTTACATAATCAAATAAAATTTTATTTATAAGAAGAGGTAGTAGGTTTGTTTATGCATGTGAAAGTGCTTTCTATATTCTAGAGTTTTAGGAAATTTTAGACTTACATATATTCAATATTCAAGGTATATTATTTAAAAACTGTGAAGAGGGCTAGAAAGATGGCTCAATAGTTAGGGCTTCTCTTCCAGACAATCCACATTTTACTCCTAGCACCAACATCTAGCGGATCATAACTGCCTGTACCTCTAGGTCCAGGTGACCTATTCTGTCCTCTGTGGCCACCTACATCCCCCCCCCACACACACGTACACATGGCAGACATAGACCCCCCACACACACACACACACAAGAGCCAGAGAGATGGCTCAACAGAGGATCTCTTACTTCTTTGCAGAGAACTATAGAGTTCAGTTCCTACCACCCACTCCCAATCTCCTGTAACTCTAGCTTCAGAAGATCCAAAGCCATCTTCTGCCCTCCATGGGCACCCACATACACATATGTACACACACACAGACACACACACAATTTTCTTAAATATAGACACACACATATACACAGACATACACATAGATACATGCATATATATACACACAGATACACACACATGTATATACCGAGACACATGTTAATATACACAAACACACACACACACACATATATATATATATATATATATATATATATATACACACAGATACACATGCAAACACATATATATACACACACACAGGCATGCACACATGTACATGTATACAGACACATTCATACACATAAGATTTTAAAATCAAATTTCTAAGTATCAAGAAAACTTCCAAAACTTCTTATTGCCATAAAAAAGAGTTTTCAATATTAGACAAAAGCTTAATCCACAGAAAGTCCTCACTCTCTACTCAAGACACATGTATATATACATGTTCATGTGCATATGCACAGAGTCATGCACAATTGTGTACTCTAAAAATTCAGGCCAGGCCAACAGAGCCCTTTAAAAGCAAAACACCATAAGCCGTGAGTGGTGGCCCTTGCCTGATCCTTAGCACATAGGAGGCTAGGACAAGAGAAACTCCGTGAGTGAAAGTGGGTTAGTTCTACATAAATGAGTTCAAGGCCAGCTGCACACTGAAACTCTGCCTTAACTCTCCCTTCCCAGACACCCCAAAATCAACTAAACATATATAACCATTATCTCTCATGGGCCGGGGTATTCCTAAAGTAGTAGTAGAATTAATGCCATGGAAAGGTAAACATATAACTAAAACCATTAGCAGTGGTGATATTTTTTAATTTTCCAACAGATTTCCAATCTGCATATACTAATTTTTCCATCTGCAAAGGACTTCATTCACTCATAAAAAAAAAATAAAATAAAAAAAAAAATATCCAAAGTAGCCGGTAAGATGGAGACAGAGCTCAGCAGACACAGGTTCTTAATGCCAGGCGAGTGGCCTGAATTTGATCCCCTGGATTTACATGGGGAAAAGAGAGAACTGAGTCCTGAACTTGTCTTTTTTTAATTTAAATTTCTTTAAAGTTTACCTAACCTGTGTGACTTTTCATAATCTCCTTAGATTAATTTAGCAGCACAATTGTCTCCAGAATTTTCTATCAAGATAATCATAGTAGTCATTTAATAAATGCATATGTGCTAAATAGCTGGGAAAAAAATCTCAGCTAAAAGGTAACCTTAATGAAGGCATTTAGACACTTAAAAATTTCTGACAAAACCTTGCTCGTCTTTATTTGTAATATCCGCCATTAGCATGCAAAGCTCTTTGGTTTTATGACGCTCAGAAGTTATGTTTCACAGCTGTGTTTTTGTAGCTGTGAAATTTAGTCCCCTGATTACTTCTTAGCTGTTTACATTTTAGCTGTGAAATAGGATTTTGTTTTTAGCTGGCTAACAAGAGAACTTCTGCTATATCCATTTCAAAAATGGTCACATCAGAAATAACAGCTCTAAACACCTCAAACTGCCCTTTACTCGTTCTCATGTGAATTGCCCATGTAATAATTAGTTATATTAAACAATTAAATGATGCTATCATTTTCTCCTTAGAAATTTCAGTTACATTCTGAACAACAAACACCCAATGTAAAGAAAATGTTGCAGAGTTCTGCTCCCTTTCTGTCCATGGTATCCTTCTTCTAAAGTGAAGTCATGTACTCGGCACAAAAGCTCAATGTGCCAACCAAACTAAAGTGCTGGGCAAGGCTGTTCAGAGTCCAGAGCATGGTCCTCAGAGAGGGTTGTGGATCATCATTGGGGGCAGGTGTAACAGGCTAATTCTCAGGAACCACACCAGTCAAATGTGCTTCTAACAACTTTGGGACATTGTGCTGGTAACACATTGGAGAATCTTGCAAACTGTGCCTTCACAGATTAGGAGCAAGACTTGCTGGTCACGGATGGTCTCCAATATCTATGCTCAATTTTGTGTCTTAGTCTAGTCACACTTGGGAGAGACATATTTACTATCTAATACTCATTCGCCGAGACTATATTTGGAAATCCCTTTTTAGACTCAGTACAACTCACAAAATCAATGTCATTACTTGATGGTTTTGTAATAGGCAGGCCCCCCCTAGAGCACCCCAAGACACCCCAAGACACCCCAAGACCACGGCTAATGACCACTGTTAACATTAAAGAAAAAGAGAGTTTAATGAATATGAATATGAATACCGGTACACACATATGTGTGGGCTCAAGGCACTGTATAGAAGCCTAGAGCCCCGAATATTTTTCGGGGCAGAATTCTTATACCCCACTCTGGGTAGGGGAGGGGGTATGGGCAGGCTTGGCATGGATAACAGGGCGGGGCAAAAGGTCAGCTTAAGACAGAGTTTAAGATTACAGGCAGGCAAGCTATTTCCTGTGAAACAATAGGGTTTGGGGAGCAGGGACCACCTGGGGATATTCATTTCCTGGAGCAATGTTCATGATGGGCAATTGTGCAAGTTTCAGAAAGTTCCTGCCTTGGCAAACAGTTAACAATTCTCATGGTAGGGCTTTCCTGGGTGGCCCCACCCAGGTTGCTACATCAGGAACCAGGAATGCAATCTCACCAGGTTGCTAGGAATGCAGTCCCAGCCAGGCAATGGGGGGAAGTATAAGCTTTTCCCAAGAAACAGTCATCTCAACCTTGGCAAGTTTCAGGGACCTCAGGAAAGGGTCAAGGGGGAGAGAGTTACAGGATTTTTTTATTTTCATAGTTTCAACTTTTTGGGACCAAACCCAGCTCTTATACAGATTTTACTCAGAACACTAAGCCAAATAGCACTGGGCTTTTTCCAGTATCAAACCTATTTTCAAGTATAAATATTTGCTCTCTTTGGGAATAGTAAAAAGATTGGTCTGGAGGCTCTGAAATAAAACTGAAGAATTTGAAAACACTTAAATTATGGTGGCACTATGATATTACAGGGAGTGACTCATTTAAAGAGAAAAACTCTCACTTATATACACAATTAAGTTGTGCTTGGGTGTTTTTTAAACAGAATGTCTCACTAAAGAGCTACCTAGCTGAAGGACCTGCTGAAGACTAAGTGGCACTTTGTTACTGCCTCTTTAACTTAAAGATGCCATGAAGTTTCCTATTCTGTCCTTTGGAGAAGAAATCTTCGTGAAGAAGGGAGATGCTTCTCCTGCCAAACCCTGAAAGGAAGCAGACATCACTTGTTTGCAGTCTTGGCCCTTCAATAACAAGCTCTATTACCAGAGGAAAAAAAAAAAAAAAGAATAGATCTTTTGTTTGGGGCCAGGGAAAGGGATGATGCCTGGCCCCTGAGGGGGAATCCCCAGAGGTCAGATGCAGGACAGTGGATGCTGAGAGGAGAGGATGATATGTGAAATAGATTGGAGTTATGGGAAAACCACTCTTACCCAAAGGATCATCTGTGAAGTAGAACATGATGACAGCTAACAATCCCAAAGCACGGGAAACATGAGGCACAGGGTTCCTTGTAGGAAAGGACACTTCCTACAAATGACTTCTGTGGATATTTAGGGTTCTGAAAAGGAAAGGGAGCATTCTGAGGCTGTGACATTGAAGTTCAAGCCCATTGAAACGATCAAATGTCAGCCAATTCTGAAGCACCTTGGAAACTGAAAACAAAGGACAGTGCCCACATCCTAAGTGTTGCAGCATACATCATGACAGACACTTTCTTGTCATGGCTGCAAAGTAAAGACTTTTTTAGGAACAGTTGTGGAGGTGATCAGTTTCATGAGGACCAAGTCCAGAAGTCAATAAAATATGAGGAGAGAGTAAAATAGCATATCCTTGACCTGTGATGTAGAATACAACAGTCTGATGAGGGATATGCAGTCCAAGGAAGAGGCAGTATGTGGTACCCATTCCATTGTTCTACTGAATTCTCATTTATTTTTCATTCCCCATACTATGCTACATATTAAGAACATGAAATGCACTTTATCAGTAGCGATTAGCTTCAGAGCATTGAAGAGAAAGAGATGAAAAAAACATAAACTCTGTAGGTCAGTCGAGGAGCTTAAAGCAAAGTGGGTAAGTTTATAAGTTTGAAGGTCAAGTCTCTGTAGAACTGTATTATCTTGTATTTTTGGAAGAGTCTTATAAAGCTTTTGAATCTCATTTTCTTTATCAGCGATACCTGAATTGTAGTATATAAACATTCACTAGATGTTAGTTGTTGCTGCTGTTAAAAATAAAGTATATATTCATGAGGTGATTAATTCTTTCTATATGGTTATAGAAAGCTTCAAGCAGAAGTGCATTTGAATTTTATTGTGTGGGATGAATGTGATTCCCCGGGTAGAAAGGAGAGGGAACAGCATTCCAAGCAATGAGCAACGTGAGTTAAGTCACAAAGACACCAAGGTATTGGGAAGGAGGCTGAAATGATAATAAAATGTAAAATGGGTTATAGGGTAGAAGACCACATAACCTATGAGCGATGAGCAACTATTGAATACCAGAGTAAAAAGGATGCATCAGTTTCTGATTTGTTACTATCAAGAAACCCTTTTGTCAGGCTACTTCATGAAGAAAGAAATTTACTCTGGCTTACAGTCCTGAAGTTGTAAGGTTAAGGGGCTGCATCTAGTAATACTTTTCAGTTAGAGGAATCGTGACAAGATGCAGACTGTTACAAGCCAAGAGATGGGCAAAGGAGGTATGGTTTCTGACTCTTCCTCCAAAGTCACGATTCAGTTATGGGGATTCCATCCTGACATCTAATCCTGAACACCTTTGGAAGGAAGCATCTCTAATCACCAAAGTCAAATGATGTTTTTCCTTCTTCTCAGCATGTTAATATGGAGATTAAGTTTCAACACGGGAATACCCAGGGGTACTCAAAACATCCAAACTGTAGCAGATGACCTGGCTGAGAGAGATCTTCATGGCAGCATGCAGACACCACCTAAGAAGAGAGCACGTAGATAGGGTTGGGCACCGAGCTCAAGAACAAGAGAATAACAGAAAAGAGTCTTAACATAAACTACAAAACTACAGTCTCTGGGCTGGAGGTGAGGAGATCAAGCAATATATGTCACTTCCTTTCTTCCCCTTCCATATATGCTACACCTACATATATATTACTGAATTGGTCATATAAACTCTTCACTATCTCCTTGGTCAGTAAGGGAAGGTAATAACATTATGTTGCAAGGGCAAGATGGATTAATCTGTAAATAGTGTCTAGCAGGTCAAAAGACCTCTAGAAGCACATCTTGCTCTTCTCCATAAGAGTAATCCTTCCTTCCCCTGTTTGGTTTAGCCAGTCTCTGCTTCACATACCAATTCTTTATTTAAAAATTTCAATTATATACTTTTAGGCTTATAATGTGCACGGAGTTTACAATTTTGACTCAACTCAACATTCTAAATAGTTCCTCTTATGTTTGAAAATTTTTGACACACAGGATAAAGTCCATGCATATAATGAAATTCTCTTCCCTGCCCTAAGAAAGATTGGGATTACATTGTGCAGAAGGTGATATGTGTACAACATAGTAAAATATAAGGTGAAATAAACCAAAAGAGTTGAGAGCCATACACCAAAATGCAAAGTAGAAAAGCTTGGCAGGGGGCTAGGAGACCCAAGTTCTAACCCAAATCTCTTAAGATAAATTGATGAACCTTTGATCAGCAGGAAGGGCTGGGGCTATGCAGTGGTATTCTTATCTGATTCTATCACTTACTGTGGTCTTGGTACAGATTAGTTTACTGCTCAATAGTTTTACCTACCAAACGAAGATCACAATAACAATATCTGTTCCCTATAGATGCAATATAGATTAAATTAATTAAAATATGTGAAGTGCTTAGAGCAAATATACTTAGCATCAAAAAAGACTTGGGAAGATGTCAGCCACCTAAAATACATCTAATCCTCAGTATCCTTCAGTATAAAATACAGACAATAATTATCGTACTGACCTGAATAGTAAGATTGTGGTGAGGACTTAAAAGAAATGAGATCTTTTATGTGAAAGTGTTTTTAATTATTGAGTATGTAATATCCAACTGCCCGGTGTTAAAGCTACTTTTTGTTGTTCCTTTGTTTGCTTTCATGAGCTCTAAGTCAGCAGATAACAGATACCTCCTCATTGTATCCTAAAATCCATAGGCTGTCAGCTACACATTGCTGGGATCCCAGTCAATGCAAATGTGAGACAGGGAGAGAAACAACAGAAGATGCAGAGCATCGCTTTGAATAGTCATTTGACTGAGCTATCTTAACCAATGAACCTGTAGGCCTTGATGACCACATTTTTTTATATGATATTAGAGTAAATACAGGAAATTCAATCTCTTAAATGTTATCCACTTGGGATGTCTGTTGACATTTTGCAAAGCAAACCATAAATGTACTTAAACCAATGAGTAAAACATTAAAATTAAAAAGCAGCCTCTCTTTTCTCCAAGTACCTTTTTCAAATGGCACAGAGAACTTTACACAAGCGCTGGGCACCTCTACATGTAATTCCTAAGGGCAATGGCATTCGTGGGTACATTAAGCAGCTTGATCATGTAGTGCTGAATCAACCACATTCTGGGACTTTCCTCACGTGAATACAGGACTGGTCTTAAGATGTCCTTATTCCAGTATCATAATGAGGCTCTCACTTATACTGCTTTAAAGGAGAAAGAATAAACGTTTAAAAAGTGGAGCCATTGGTTTATATCAGGCCTACTGTAACACTCTTGAACAGAATCTCATTTTAGAAGACAATGCCTTGAAGAAAAAGACTTGATTCACAATCGTGGGATTGCTGCACCTCTAAAAGATGTCTGCTTTTCTTTTGTAAATCTTCTTTCTATTTTTCATTAGGGATCAAATGTCGGTGCTAATAATACACTAGTTTATTTTTTTTCACAAAGCAGATCTCTTAATGAAGAGCTACCACCAAGTCACTGGTAGATGACTTAGCTTGAACTTACTTGTGCTTATGAGAGACAATTGCAGCATTAAGTGTAAAAGCTGGGGGTGATTCTAAATTACCTATTTGAATGAAGAATTATAAATCAACTTATGGTGTGTGTATGGGAGGGTATTTGTACTTTTTCAAATTGTCAAAGCTTACTAGGAAACACCAGTGTAGATATGCTATAGTTAGCGTGTTCTGGAAGATAGTAGACACTATGGCCAATACATTTGGCATGATTAATAAGTAAAATTTATGACAACAAACAGCCTAGAGTTCATAAAGGGCTTTTTACTGGAGAAATCTTCAAATCACAAAGAGCAGTGTATGTATGTACTCTTCTGCCTTTGCTAAGGGGTAAAATTATACTATAGGTGGACTTTTTCTCCAAGGTGGTCTACAGCCAAAACTTCTATTCAACATTTACATCTCTTGATTTACAGATTTTTTAACCTTTACTTAAGAATTTACCCAAAATCAACTTCTGGTGTTTTATTTCTAACTATGCCTATAGTTGAACGGATAGACATCTCCATTCCTAGAGTCACCTCTTGAAGGACAATGCAATTAAGAACTAAGACTACAGAAGACATTCTGAGGCCCATAAACAGCAAATGGATACAACCCTAAATAAAACTCAAGCCTGTTTTACTGATAAGTAGACCACAGCACTCTCTGAATCTCTCTGTTAACCACATTCCACAGCTAGGTATGTCCTCTGTCCACTTGGAATCACACTAGGAAGGGAAGCAGTCTCCTCACATTTGTTCTAGGCTTTCCTTCCCACCTGATACATCATTACCAAGATGATTGCTTGGTAATGGAGCTTGCAAGTAGCCAAGAGAAATGAGAGCCCTTTCAAATAAACCCCCATAAAGCTCTTAGCAGCAAAGAATTCATCCTTATCTGACTTTGGAACTCTGAGGCAGATGTAACTGTTAAATAACTATGAGCAAATTCAGCACCTCATCCATTCAGCCCATCTGTCAGCTTTTCAGGGTACCACGGAGAAATAACCAGAAGAAAGCTGAACCTGACCTTGTAGGCTGACCCCAGAGACTAGGTATAAACGTCATTACTGTGAAGCCTTCTAAGTGTTCAGGATGCCTTTGCTGGTGGATGCAGTTGTTCTGTATGGAACCTGTGGAAACCATCAAGATAGCTAAATGAACTCTGAGAGCAAAGGTCAACTTTTCAATAAACGTTTGAGAAACATCTGGCAGTAAGACATAGACCCAGACATGAAACTCATGCTGATCTCCAACCAGTATCACTGGTTAGTCTTTCTGCTCACCCTCTGCACCTGCAAAATACCTGGGAACCTAGTGTTATATATTTGGCTGCAGGTTTCAACATCACTCGGTATTTAGTACCAGATTATCAACTGAATATCTGGGCAGAAATATCTGAACGTTTTTTATCAGATATAACAATGTAATCATTTACAGGAAATTCACATTACACATGGAGAAAAAACTATTTTAAAGTCAAGAAAGTATGTCTCCACCGCAGCAGTGAGGTGGTGAGAAAGTTTAGGTGGCTGAGATTGCTCAGCAGACACTTGAAGCACAAACCTGGCCCACTGATTTCAAGCCCCAGAAATCCATCTACAGGCTGAAAGAGATCACAACTGGTCACACTAAGTTATTAAAGATCTCCTCATAAGTTCTCTGGAATATGTGTGTGCCTCTTGAAACACACACACTCAAGGGCCCAACCACCACAACAGCAATAAATAAATAAATAAAAACCTACATTCAGAACTTAAATGCCCTTTGACAAAGGATAAACAGTCTGGTACATCTTAGCTATAGAAAAAATAATACAGGAAACAGGAGGAGCAAAGTGCTGGTACAGCCAGCAACGCAGATAAAGATGAAGCTCATAGATGAAGCTCATTATACCACGTGAAGGACACCAGATGAGAAAGGCAACAGGCTAGAGCATTCCATTTATTACATGGGGAGCGTAAGGAGAGGTGTAGGAATGAAGTCAAGGTCAATGGTCTGTGTGTGTGTGTGTGGGGGGGGTGTTCAAGGGCAAGAGAAGGAGCAACCATGAAGACCCTCAAAGGAATTGGGGAGCAGCTGTTGTCTTCATCCACGTCAGTTTTCTGTCTGTGGATGCATAACGCTTACAGAGCCATGCATCCCAAAGAGTGGCTTTCACTGTACATACATCGAAATTTTAATCCATGGCTATACAAGCTTCTCATGGGCTACACTTTTCTTTCCTTCATTCAGGAAAATTGTCTTCTGAGTATTCCTATTTCTTCTGCTTATCGTATTCAAGATTTTAAGTTTAGCATCAGAGCCAGCCTTTTCCATAAAGGCTTCCCATGAGTGTGTTCCCTCATACTTTAGTTCTTTAAAAGGAATAAGCATTACTCATAGAGCTAAAATCTTTATGACTAAAGGCATCATCTCTACTGCAGTTTCCATACCTCATCCACGGACAAGTTTTTATGCCTCCTATCATGTACCTTCTGTGTTTCTGCAGTTTGCTACAGTGTTATGTTAATAGACATTAACATTGCATTAATATCGTATTCTCTTGTGATTTGCCTTTTCGTCCAACATTGTCTTCAGGATAGGCCATTCACCTTTAATTGCTGCACTGTGTTTCACTATAGGAATGTACCAACACTATTTCTCTGCCTTATGAGCTCAGAGCTGTTTCCTGCGGTGGTGGGAAGCATCACCTATGGTTCCCCTTCAACTAGCACATGAGCAACTGAAGGGCAGAAACCGTTCACAGCTGCCGTTCCTTTGCCCAATTTCCATGGCAGCTGAGAATTGCCCAGACACGTGATACGCGTCTCTAGGAAGAGACTGTTGGGTGCCCAGCACACAATACGCTTTCCATAAAAACATGTTCGGTAAATAATCTCAGCAAAGTGTGGTTTTAAGTTTACTGTGTCGTCACTTCTTCACGAAGTCAGATTTGAGGGGAAACTGCAGCAATTCCCTCTGGAAAGTCCTGAAAGCATTTGGGGTTGAAGTAGATCTATAAAACAAGGTCACCAGGCAGTTACGCTTCCTCCTTACAGGATTTCTAAGCACTCTGAACGCGCAGGTTTTTTTGTTTTTTGTTTTTTGGGTTTTTTGGGGTGACATTTCCCCCCACTTTTAAAGGACTCATGGTCAGTTCAGAGCAGTATTCAGAACTTGAATACATTTTAGGGTGTCTCGGAAGGGCTGGGGTTGAAGTCTGAGTACACATAATAGTAACAAATTGGCTTTGTCACAGAATTATTTTGTCCTTTCCGTGGGTCCTAAGTCTCGTTTCCGGAGCTGCCATTTAACTACCCACGTCGAGCAGGTCCTGCACCACTGCAGGCCCAGCTAGTCCACTTCCCACCCTTCCGGCTCCTAAGAAGATATAATACCCTTTGATCTCCTCTGCAGTGCTTTGTGGCTTAAGGAGCCTTGATGTGCAAGACAAATATACACTCTATCTATGGGCATACCGAGCCATCTATCTTCACCCTGCCTAGGACGTGGCTGGTACTTTGTGTGATTCAGAGAAATTAATCTGGTATTTAGTCGGAGAAAGCCGAAGCAAAACCAGGCTGCATGCACCACCTTCCTGCAGACCCTGCTGAACATTTTCACGCCTCTGGCTCGAGCACCGCAAGCCCCAAACTTGACCTTCGCGAGGATTTCAAAGACAGAGGTTTCCTCCATCTCCCTCGCAAACTCCTGAGGCGGGCCTGGACATCCTGTGGGAAGTAGCTGCCTGGACCAGAACTGGGAGCTGCACGTCTAGGCGCCCCGACCAGGCGGGGAAACACTAGTGGGCGGCGGAGTGGGGGCTGGGGTCTGGGGAGCCTGGCAGAGCTAGGCGGGAGGAGGAGGCGGGAAAAGGAGGCGGGAGGAGGGGTTTTGGGGGAGGATGGATCTGTCTGCATATGCATGATGCACCCAGCACTGCCCTCTTCCCCAGCTGCTGCTCGGGCGGGGGCTGAGGAGGGAGGAGGAGGGGAAGGGAAGGCTAAAATGGGGCGGGGCTAATCGGGACTGGGGTTTGGAGGACCGAAAAGGTGATTTGCATGGCGCCCGGTGATTGGCTGAGGTTCGGGGGCTGGGTCTGAGAGGCCGCCCCTGAATGGTTTAACGAGGAAATCTCCGAATTGTGATTTCTGAAAGTCGGGACAGCTGGGTCGATGCAGTATGCAATCAGGCCGCAAGGAGGCGCGATGCCCTATCTTTGTTCTGCTAACCGGCTCTTTTTCTGCCCTTCCTCAACCGTCCCCGCCCCCACCCCAACACGCAGACTCACACGCAGAAAGTGCAGAGAAACCCTGTGATCCAGTCAACTGGCACTGCCCCGTCTATTAAGAAAGATGAACGCTCCTTTCTCTTCCATCTCCTTCATGGGAGACCACTTTTCATTTCAGATTATCACATCAATAAATATTCTTCGAGGAACAAAAAAGGCACTTTGCCAAAAGATAAAAGAGTGTATGTGAAATGTGTGGACTGTAAAGAAAGGAGATCCACGGAGGCAAGAGAATAATAAGCGCACGTATGTAAATAACGCACATAATCACATCAAGAACACAAAACACGAGGGCAGAGACAGACAGGACACCCGAGGAGAACATGGGCTGCTCTCAAGGTCCTCAGAGGCACACATGCAGAGACACACACCTACTGACAAGCCCACGCGCTTCCCCAACACACAAGCGCGCACACACACCAAAAAAGGCATTCACACACAGTGAAAAGACTGCAGAGGAAATACTAAAGCAGAATTAAAATGGTTCATCCCCTCCCCCTCCAAAATATACTGAAGCAGAATGATTTTATTTGCATAATACTAATATACACAGGGCGCTGAAAAGGGAAAATGGCTCCATTTGAGGCACCCACTAGAGAATACGTGTATACAACACACACACACACACACACACAGGCACGCACGCACGCGCGTCTGCGGGCGGGACACACCCACAGGCTGGTCCTCCGCCCATGGGCACAGGCAGAGGACAGATGCCATCAGCAGCCCTCAGTACAATTGTCGGAAAAAGAAACCCACCCTACTCAACTACGAAACATGTTAGAGTACCAAGGATTTCTAATGCCCACATCAATACACTCTTGTTACAAAAGTGACTTGGATTCAAAGAAATAATTGATGCATCTTAGATAATTGAGTGCTGGAACGTATTTACTCAAACAATACTTCCATATGACTTCAGCCTGAAGATAGCTTTCTGAAATGCTTCTGGGGGAAAAAAAATTCTAAGAAATAAGACTTTCATTTACTATGCTTTCTCTTTGTTTATTTTTTTCCTTATTTTTCTCTTTCTCTATAAGAGGGGAGCTGGTTTTGTTTTGTGAACCCAGGAGCTTTCCAGTTGGCTGCCTAGTGAAGGAGGCAGCAGGGAGGGTCCTCTGTTCAGCCTCCCAGCCAGACAGCACCACAAAAGGCATTATTACACACCCCAAATTGCAAGGGCTGTCTATATATTTACGAATCTGTTCAAATATTTAACCTCTTAACTTGCTAAATACCCCCTCTTCTTCCCTTCTCTCCTTCGCTCTCCCCTCTCCCCCCTGTCTGTCTCTCCACTCCTTTCTCTTTCTCTTTCTAGAAAGGCATAAAAAGCACCGTTCCAGAGTCTTCGGTGTTGCTTGGACTATCCTGTTTTCCTATGGTTTCGTGTCCTAAAAACTGTAGGGGTTTTCCTGCTATCCCAGCGATAGAGTTTGACTCACCATTTACATTTCTTTTTTAAAGTAGAGGCACTGAGGTAGCCCCTTAGCTTGTAACAGCTCTTCAAAAAGGCTTTTCCTAAATCTTAGGGAGTTTTCTGACCCTCTAACTCTATCCCCACCCTCTCCATCCAGGATATACCTTTCTTCCACTACCTCTTTCCTGTCAAGGGAGGAGTTGGGGGGGGGGGGCAAGTGCACAAGGAAAGACCTTCCAAAAACAGTCTGATAATTTTGTCAGTGTGTGTTGACCTACCAAGGCCAGGGGCGAGGCGCACGTCTGTTGCTGGGATCTATTGGAACTGCCACCACTCTTCCTCTGTGGGTCAAATAATGCATTCTAAAAGGCAGGACAAAATGCGAAGGTATATTATACAATGGTGGGTCTTTATTGCAGTAGACGCTTTAGCTTTCAAAGACATAAGTGCTTTATGTTGATGGGTACAGCTTGGGCATTAGGAGTGTTGACTCCACCTTCCAGGCCCCTGCAGTACCCAGCTCCGCAGGCGGCATCCCTGGAGAGGATTCCCTTTGATGACCCACAGACACATCTCCCCCAGGGTGCTCCTGCTTCGCTTAGGACCCTTTCCTGTGACACCATTTAAAGTGGCCTGAAGGTGCTTCCCCGTGTCGTTGAGGGGTGAGACTCTCAAGGAATTGCAAGGGAAAAAACAAAAACAAAAAAACAGCGGGTGCCTGTAAAGTTAACACATGAAAGGGTATTGACTGTCTCTAAGGCGAATTTCCTCTGGCCTAAAAGCAAAAACTTTATTTATAATTTGTTGCTTGCTTTATTTTTGAGACCGTGAAACAATGAAAGCGCAGTTTGCCACGACAGTAAGAGGAGTTCCCACGTCCTTTGTTCAATGGTTGGTGCATACCAGCTTCCAATAACTTCGGAGTTCCTTCAGCCTGCTAGGTGACCCAGCCCACAACCCGCAAGCATCTTAGAGACAAACATCCTTCACCCGACGCTTGTTCTTAACAAACACAAATTGGGATCACACCTATCAGTGGTCCAAGAAACTCTCTCACGCCCAGCAGCTGGTTGAAGCTACTAAAATGCGCCCTTCGGTGTGGCAATGAACTTCGCTCACTGTAGCTAGCTTACCGGCATTAACTACTCCCAGGGCCACCGAAGCCTTGAGCAAATGGATAATGGATTTATTTTTAAGTGGTTTACAAACAAACAAATAATCAAACAAAAAAAAAACGTTTACACTTGCTAAAAAGATGGAAAGCTGTGTCAGAACCAACTAGATACACAAGCCAGTTTTCTTTGTGTGCCTCATTAGAGGTAAAAAAGGACAGTGGCTGATTACCCAAGGTGCACCCTTAAAATGTGTGGCTTTACAGGACTGTTCGACCATCCTCCTATTGCTCAAACCCCTAAGAAAACTGCCAGCGACTGGTGTTCTAGTTTCTCTTATCAGGTAAGATATTCATCTGGGCACATTGTCTAAATCTGCCTAAGAAGAATAAAGGCTGCTTGTCACGCGTCCTCCGTTTTCAGTAATGTGTGCCATCCAATTAGAAGCAATTTAGGCAATCAAGACCGTAGGAGAGAAGAAGGTGTTAAAAATAGGTTTCCTAAAGCCTCAGAACTCTAATTTAGAGGAAAATCTAAAATTACATATGTAACGTTTCTTTACATAAAATAAATACATTATCTGGTGTCTCTTGTTCCTTTTTCCCTGGGGCCCCTCTCTTCTTGTCTGCTTGCTTTCGGGGTGTTCATAATAGAAGGGAAATGTAAAACTCAGTAAAAAGGACTGGGGTCTCTAAATGACCACAAAAATCTGGGTAGGATGTGGTACAGCTTTTCCTTGGCTTGTCAGTGTGACCATGTCCCAGACATTGGTTTCTGACTCATCCGCCCTGGGCAAGGAAACCCCTGAAGAGTGCGAGAGACCAGGGACTCCTTTTCCACCGGGATTTAGAGCCCAGGGCCCTAGTGGATCAGGGAAACGGTCTGCGGAGGTATGCTCTAACTATTGGAGGAAAATCAAGAAAACCACCAGCCAGGAATGTCTTGCGGTTAGAAGTACAGAAAGGAAAAAAAAATGAAGACAGTGTATTGAAAGGGGTTAACAAATAATACAGGTGAGGAGAAAGCAAAACTAAAAGATAAAAAAGGAAAGAAAAAAGTGATTCCAAGTAATGTCCTCCAGAGGACAAGAGATTGGAGAACTTGGAGGTGTAAGTTGGCAGCCTTTTTTCTTCCCGCGTTCTCTCAGTCTGAGCGCTGTGGGCTGAGAGCGAACCGAGGGACCGGGAGCTCACTGGTGGACTTAGGCATATTCTTCTTTGCAACAAGACTGCATGCCCAGCACCCAGGCGACTTTTATTCTTCCTCCTGGGCTCTCATAAGAGAGCTGGTCTAGAAAGCGACCAGAGTAAAGTTGACATTACTTCTAGGAAGTGTGCAGTGACTGTCCAGCCCTGGAATGGGGTGGGTAGATGAGGTGGTTGGTGGAGTTAGGGCCTTTAATCCTTTTGGCTGCTTCAGGATCCCGATCCGAATCTCCGGGAAGCTGAGTAGTAATCAAAAGTTAACTTCTCAGAAGCTGAACCTTGTAGCCCCTAGATGAGGTTTGTGGACTTGGAGGAAGTTGAGCCATGGGCCCAGAATGTCAGATCACAGACAGACAGGCAGACAGACAGAGCGAGCAGGCTGGCAGGCCGGCAGGCAGAAAGCCTGGAGGAGTGGACCACAGCCCCCCAGAGTGGGGAGGGCTGCAGCAGTGGGGATAGCTCTTCAAGAGCGACTTGTGCATGCCACTGTTGTTTGAAAACAAAAGGGTCTCCAGAGGAGGTAGCCATGCCTCCACAGGACAGCTGAGGACCTGGTCTGGGCTTCTCAGACTGAGACACAGATGAACTGCCCCAAGCACCGGCAGATGCCACAGGCCCATCCCAGGCGGCTTTTCACTTCAGCGTCTCAGATGGCAATCTTAAAGTCCTTCCTAACAGCGCCTGATCTATTAGTTATGTGTTCTGCTTGTTTGTGTCTGACACGTGAATGGAAACCATTTGATTGCTAACAAATTTATCAATTCAAAAATATTTCCATTGTCAAATAATTTTCCCTGAAAATAATAAAATTTCCCCCTGGAAAGTTCTTTTTAAAAATCAGTAGACCACATTTTCTTTTTAACAAAGTTGAATTAGAAGTAGGGATATTTAAATATATGTATACATATATATAATATTTATGCTAATGAAATGTTCTGATTCAGTAGAGATAAGCAATTCTAAATATAATTTAATTCCCTTTTCTTCATAATATGCACTATGTTGGTATGCAAATAATTATGAATATTACTGATGAGCCACACAACCTTTTATCTTCCAGAGACACCCAGTTTTGTTAATTTAAGAGCTTAGACTAAATAAAAGCCACACTCTGAAAGTTATGAAGTCTTAAAAAGTTTACTTTAGTGAATTTTTCAATTAGATAAAATTGGTGAGGTAATAACACTAAATAGTTAACATTGTCTTACATTGTTATGTAATTAACACCAATCATTCTCTGTGTCTTAGCTCTCCACAGGGACTTCCTAACTAGACCATCACTAGCCACCCCTCTATGAGTCTGTGTACACACAGACAAGAAGACTTGAGTATCTTCACACACATCTTGTATATAAAGGGAGTGTTTAAGAACTGTTCTGTGGTATTTGAGACATTCCTAAACCAAACACAGCAATGGTCACAACACCCATACATCCACTCTTTAGATACAAGTAATCATTTTCTAAACACCTTGGAAAGCATAAGGTGACTAAGTTGAACATTAGAGAATTTGAATCCAGAACCCCAAGACCTCTTCTAAACATCTAGTGACCTTGAAAGACACCTTATCCCCATGAGCCCTATTTTGTCTATGAACAAATCAGACAAGATCTACATGCTATGTAGTCCAAAGAGTCTGTGAGTTTTGCATTTTGTGAGGAGTCAATAAGGTCTGTGGCCATTTAGCTGTTTTCAGAGCAAATATCATAAGCCCCTAATTTAGACAGGAAGTCCTTGCTGCGGGCTTCACTTCTGTGTGATTGCTGTTGGTCCTCCATGCAGCGTTTCCTTTGCAGAGATAAAAAAGGTTGTCTCTTAAAGTAATTTAAGGGCATCAAATGCAATGTGAACTTCTCCAATAGTGCTACTTTTAGTTGGAGAAAATGAAGTTCTCAGGAATGGTGTTATCTATAAGAATTCTGCAAGCCTAAAAAGAGCCTGCATTTTCCCTTCAGCTGTTGAAGTTGGTGTGAATCAGTCCCTTTGGTAATTTTATAACTTTCTTTAGGAGACAGCTGGTTCACCTCGACAATTATAAGAATCAAGAATTATATTGAAAATATGCTCTCTGATAATGTCCTTGAGGTTGTCTTTCTTTTCTGTTCCTAGTCTCTATCTACCTCTGTTCCCCAGGCCCAGCCCTCACCAAGGCCCTTGCTTGCAGCCAAGCTTACTTACCTTAAGGAACACTTTCAGGATTCAGCAGCAGATGACAATGAATTCTTTTTCCCAATTCAGTCCCAAGTCTATGAAATTAATTTCCATTTCGATAACCAAAAGGCTTCCCTAGGAAATATCAGTGACTAAGCAAGCCACAGACACATCAAGTGTAGGAAGGTGCTCCATCAGGTGAATGCAGTCCGGTTATGGTTACAATTGAAACAAGGTATTAAACTGTACCAGCATGTTCAGCGTTTTTCAAAGACTCCCCTCTCCCCCCTTTTTTCCCTTTTTTATACAAGCAGACACAAGGATAGTGGATTTCTGGCCCTAAAATTCTCCAAGGAGAAGGTGGAATGCTGTCGAGATCACATTTACAACTAATCCACTGGTACTCTCCATGCCATAACTGAATAAACACTGGAGAGTGGTTTTGGAACTTTACTCCCCTGCCCCCCAACACATACACACACACCACATACACACAATCACTCACTCACTCACGAATGCATGTCTGTGTTCTTTCAGCAAATTGCTGGAGGTCCTCTTCCATTCTTCTATAGGATTTTTGACTCATTCTGCTATACCTACTCATCACCTTAATTGTTGAATGTTGACATGTGACCTTAATGAGACTTAGACTTGCATAGACAGAATTTCTGGTATCAATCTGGATCATACTTCACCTAGCATTCACATGAGTAAGGAGCTCCACCACAAGTTTGGGCACCTTGCTTTGCCTGCCTCGTACCAGACACAGAGCACCAGCGCTAGCTTGCCAATGACTTACTCTTCCTAACACAGGACTCATGGCCAAGGAAGGCAGTAAATTAACAAGTGATTGAAAATATGTAGGACGACAATGTCTATGTGTCTACTTGGCTATTTGAACCTATATGTCTCTCTCTCTCTCTCTCTCTCTCTCTCTCTCTCTCTCTCTCTCTCTCTCTCTCTCTCTCTCAATCAGCATTTCTCCATGATTACTAGCACAGTTCTGTGTTATAAGTGCTCTTAAATTTGAAAATATAAATTGAATTCAATAAAACACTAGACACAGTTAACAAAACCAAACTTAGATTCAGTTCATTATCACAAAATTCCCAGAACTTGTGTTCAGCTCAGGAAAAGTAAAACCTAACCTAACTAGTGGAATCTAGAGAGCCACAGCATTGGGCTATGTTTTCATTCTTTATGTGGTTTATCTCACTCCGTCTCTGAGGAGAACTGTCTGAGGTAGGGGCTGTGACATTGAATAGGTGAGAAGCTAATGTCAAGAGAAGTTTCCTCCATGTTCTGATGCCGTTGGCTTGAATACAGTGGTGTTAGACTGAACAGAAGCATCCCAGCTGCAGAGGTGAGGGTCTGTGTTAAAATGGTGGTTACTAGATTTGTTGAAGTATTATGAACGTGATAGTCAGAGAATTAGCTGGCTCTTCGAAGGATTCAAAGACAACGGTTGTACTGCTAGTAGAGAGGCTAGGGAGTAAGTAGGTAAAGAAGAGGGGAGCAATATGGCATGGCATGGTGGCACAAGCCAAGAGTGTGCTGAGTTGGGTTTATGTCCATAACTACAGGTATTGACAATGAGGCCTTGAAAAAGGCTGGCTTTCCTAAGTCTGGATTCTTCTACTATTCATTGGCAGGAAAATTTCTACCTCTGTGTATTTATAACTACTATATATACATGTATACTTAAAACATTATTATTATCAGCTATTATTACATGAGATATACACTATCTGATTGAGATTAATTTGAAGTTTAAAGGCCAATCTTTAGTTAGGTTAGGATGCTTTCTCCCCAGGCGGCTTCCATAACATGCCAACTCTGTCTTTCCTAGTCTATTATTTTGAGAAAAATTTTGTTACACTCAATGAAGCCAACAGCTAGAGACTCGTATTTCTTTGCTCTTCAGAAAATGCCACCTTGTGTGAGAGAGAGCCCAGCTGGACAAGGCATGCAATGAGTAGTTTGAGGACAAACTTGACAGACTTTCTAGTCATTTATTTTCCTGTGTGGGAGGTGATTTTCGTTTCCATGATGCTTTACATATTTAACATTTTAAATTGTATCAAGATGAAGCATATACATGGCTTTACGATGGTGAAAAATGGCTTATAGTGAAAACCTTGAGAAACCTTCAGCTCCTCACTCCACTATGGTTTGTTTTTTGAGACAGGGTTTCTCTGTGTAGCCCCTGCTGTCCTGGAACTTGATCTGTAGACCAGGCTGGCCTCAAACTCAGAGAAAGATCTGCCTGTCTTTGCCTCTCCAGTGCTAGGATTAAAGGTGTGCACCACCCCCACCACCGAGCTGGTAATTCAGTTTCTTGTCATAACTTTCTTCTCCTCCATTATAAACCTTCATTAGAGTTATTTAAAAATTATAAGCTACATATGACTTCCCTTCTTCTGTGTCTTGCCTCACATTTCAAAGCACTGTTTCTGCCCTGTCTTTAATGCAATCAATGTGTTGTGGTTTTATGATGACCTCTGTCATACACAGCAAGGGACACGGTTACTGCCCATAAGATCAATTTTAATGACAGACTTGCATTACAACTTCCACCCTCGTGTTCCCTTATCTCTCTGCTCTCAGTTGTCAGCTTTGCCATTTTCCACAGAGCAGATTGTCCACCCCCCACCCCCGTAGCCATCTCTGGGTGGGTTCTACAGAGCAGTTACTTCAGTTCTAACCTGTTAGTAACCATTTCCCGTCCATTTTCAAGGAAGCTCTATTTTATTTTGCTTTGGTATGTATATGGGAGGGTCATTGTTACTGAAGTGCTCTTGGAAGAAAGACAAGGTTGTCAGGATCCCCGGGAGGAGAGCTGGAGTTAAAAGTGTAGGTGAGTGGTCTCCTTGGATGCTGGATCGGAACTCAGGTCCTCTGCAGGAGCCCCCTGCTTAATTGCTGAGCCCTACCTCAAGTCCCTCATACTTTATTTTTTTTTTTTAACTTTGAGAACTTTTCAAAGTCTCTTGCTTGCTTTTTATCATTTTTCAGATTTGAGTGTTTTATGAATTTTTATATGGTTTCTAATAGTTTATTCGTGTTTTAGGGAAGTACACTGAACCATATTTAAGCAGTAATTTGTTTTAAAGTTTTTAAAACATTAAATATAGTCATTTATTACTTAATACAACACCTTTAATCGATATCTATTGAAAATCATAACCAGTCAAAACCTGAGATTAATTTACTGGGCAGTTTGGAACACTCATTTTATTTCAAGATAGTTTTTGATTATTTTAGTAATCTCACCCAACTTCCAAATTTATGTTTATAACATGAAATAAATGTGAAACATTTCATTTCCTAGGACCCTGTATTTAGTGCTAAAAGCCTAGAGGAAAAAACCAAGTTTATTTTGATTTGTTTATTACCCTGCCTCTTTTCAAAAGTAATGCAAAATCTAGGAAATCCTTTTGTGTCACAACTGTTCAGGCCAACAAGCATCGAGCTAACAGTAGGTATAAGTTCTCTTACAACAAGGCTGACCCATATATTCCCTTGTGATCTACTTCGCAGGCCCCCCTTCTGCTTCTCACCATTGTGCCTAGCAAAACTGTTGCACATTGTGGTCAATGGGAAACACAAACACATAAATGTTGAATGAACACACATACTGACAAGGTTCAGAAACTGATACGTACAGTTAGAAACACGATGCACAAAAGACAAACGGAGAAGAAGCATTTGCACTTGAGTGTCTGTCATATTCGTCACCTAAGGTGAATGCAGTAACAGACGTTCAAACTCTGAAAAAGTGCATTCATCCACGATTACTAAATACCGGCTAGAAAATAAGGGATAGAATTTGGATAAATAGAAGAAAGGAGCATGGAAGAGGTTTGCAATTTACGAAGGACTTGAGTCAAAGTAAGATCCAGCATATGAAATGTCTGTACCCATTTACTGTATTTAATGTAAAAAACAGGAATCTCAGTAACAAGCATAAAGAAACAGCTCCCTTACAAATCATGGACAATAGAGGCTTGGCTTTTTTGTTGTGGTGGTGGTTGTTTTTGTTTTGTTTTGTTTTGCTTTGTTTCCTCCCCCCCCCAATCTATAAGATTAAGAGTTTAAATAGACACAAGGATATATTCATCATGTCATATAAAACCATGTTATTATGACACAGTAGAAGAGTTTTATACTATATCTGCTTAGTTTGGGGCATAGATTAAAATATACAATTAGCTCAACTTTTAAATTTCTTATTTGTGTTTAGGATATAGAGAAAGCATATACACAAATACGATCTAGAAATGCAGCCAAGACAGCTAAGTGAGGGAACTGCTCAGGAGCTTTAAAAGTTTGGGTTTATGGGCACTTGGATATGACTAATCAAAATGCAAAAATTTCTCTATAACAAACACAATCTAGAGTGACATTTTTAAAACTATAAATATTGTTGCAACATAGGTCTTATATTACAGTGGTACATTCTGAACTGTAAACGGAAATAGTGGGCAACGTCATGGTAATAAAAAACATACAGGTAAGTGTTGGAACATCATGGGGACTCCAGCCTTAGTTGAAAAAAGATTCACCGACTTGGGACAACCACACACAGCCAAGTTTCCCAGACATTTGTGATGTACTAGATCTTCCATCCTAAAGCTCTAGCAGATCCCTCCTGATAGGCTACGTCTTTGCCCTCTGTGTCTTCAGCTTTTTATGATGGAAGATGTCTCTTTTCCATAACCAGATAAGCTCTGCAACTGTCATTCTACGAGTACGATCTACTGTTTAGTTATCACACCAAGGGCTCACAGAGCACCCAGGATGTGTCTCAGCTTCATAAAACCATACAAGGCAAAAAATCATCAGTTCACTAAAGTTGAACTCTACATTACAAGTTAATATTTGAATTAGCTGTTTATTTTAAATGTCAGATTAAGGCCAAATATTTAACTAATGGCAAAGAAGAAATTGTTAAAACTTACTTTTTACAAAGCATCTTGGAAGCATCAACTTTTACGTGTTAGTGTCTTGTGTATTTCTCACATGTTTATATTCATCTAGGTACCAAACACAGAGCGGTACAGTTTAATCATTATTTCTTTTGTTCTTATTGGAGCAATTATGTCTTCTTCTGAAAATAAAGTAATAACAGAAGGTGTGGTGGATTGTACAGGCATGGTCCCATAGACTCATTTGTGTGAGTGCTTAACCCACAGGGAGAAGCACTATTAGGAGGTGTGGCCTTGGAGGAATTGTGTCACTGTGGAGGCAGGTCAAGTCTGGCCAGTGTGACAAAGATTTCACTTCAGTAGCCTGCAGATCCAAATGTAGAACTCTCAGCTCCTTCTCCAGCACCATGTCTGTCTGCATGCTCCCATGCTTTCCGCCATAAGTAACTAAATCTCTGAAACTGTAAGCCAGCCCCAGTTAAATGTTTACTTTCATAAGCATTGCTGTGGTCATGATGTCTCTTCACAGCAATATAAACCCTGAGACAGAGGGCTACCTTGGAGTTTACAGCATTAGCCCAAACTACACCTGTGTGAGAGCAGAGCTTTTGCTTTATTCCAATGCTGAGAACAGACACTCTATGCTGCTACTGACAAGAGTCTCTGTTCAGTCTATCAAGACCCCAGGGTAAAGGAAGAGACACCCTTATGACGGCGCTTGCAGGCCGCACATGGCTCTGTGGAGTCTTTCTGCTGCTGTCCCTGTCTGTCACAAATTGAAGCACTTTATAAAATGTGTGACTCTTTGCTAACTTTGAATCACTTTAAAGTGCTCATGCTCCAAACTATAAAGGTTTTCTTAACCACTGCAAATGTACGAAACGCACATCATCAAAATGACAGTAATCAACCTCAATTTTAGGCATAAAAATTTTCTAGCGCTCTCTCTCTCTCTCTTTCTCTCTCCTGCTTTTGTTATTTATCAAGAACAAAACCAAAACAAACAAAACCCAAAACAAACAACAAAAATTGATCATAAGAATATAATGCATAAAATCTTTATTTTTCTGCAGTATTAAGTAATTACATTCCAGAAAGTTCTTAGATGAACAAATATATTTCTTTTGGATAGGTCAAAGTGAGATGTCTATTGCTCTTTCTGTCTCTCTGTGTCTGTCTTCTTACACACACCCCCTCCTCTGTGTGTACACATGGGCACCACTTGAATGCACATGCACACCTGTCCAAGATCCTACATAACCTAAATGAAGCCAAGTAAAGGTACAAAGACTACTAATGTAGGCTTTTAAGACTATCTCTGAGATATGTATCATGCTGTCAAGAAGAGTAAAATAAGTGCTGGAGATGGACATGGTGTAGGCAGGTGGAGTTTGCTTTCTACCTGACCAGGACAGTGGCCCTCTCCTGCTCACATAGTAACATTTTTTCCTTTGTCTTTAAATTATGGAGTGGACCTACTCATGTTAGAATCTTTTATCTAATGCATCATATCAACTCTTGTTCACAACCAAAAATAAATAAATAAAAGCACCAGTTTTTCCATGAAAGTGTCATGAGTAACTTTTTATTTTTTTAAAAAAAATAACTGTTTTTCAATTTCAGGATAGCTAAAAATATCTTAATAAAAGCATTGAGCAGAATTTAAATATAGTTTATAGGGCTGGAGAGATGGTCAGCAGTTTAGAGTACTTTCTGCTCTTATGGAAGACCTAAGTTTAGTTCCTAGCTCCGACATGGTGGCTGACAACTGCCTGTAAGTCCAGTTCCAGTGTCTCTTTCTGGTGTCCATGGGCACCAGGCTCATGTGGTACACAGACATGTATGCAGACATTTTAAAAAATTAAATATGCTTAAAAGTATATGTAAAAATGAAGATAGTTTTTCAACTTTGAGGCTCTATGGACACACATTATTTCTGTTCTCACCTTTAGGTCTCATTGGTTGGCACCATCAGTTAGTTACATTGCTCCCTATATATGCAACAATACCCAAGGTGCCTTCAGCATTTCAAAAGGTGCATCAGGTGACACGGAGTGAGTGCTGTCCGGTTTATTTCCCAAAAGACCGTATTGACTATACAAAATGTGAGGTTTTATTACCACACTTGTACTGTGGTTATAATACCTTGTTACCCTTTCTTATCTTTCCCCCTTTGCTCCATGTTTTTAGTATAAGATTTTTGTTAATCGATAATACATATATATGATGTATTTTGCTCCTATCCACTCCCCACTGCTCCTAACTCATTCCAGATCCACTCTCCACTTCTTTCCTCTCCAAACTTCACATCCTCCTTTAGAAGTGATTTTTTTCTTCCACACTCTTAACAATCCTCTTTTACTCTTAGCCCACTCCACTCAGCCAAGTGTCCAAATAGGAGAGAAAATATATGATGTGTGTTATTTTTGAGGCATGCCTCTTTCTCAATATGATGCCATTCTTATTTACCACTGAATATTGCTCTAGGAACTACACATTTTTTTATATATCCACTCAATGAGAGCCACCTACACAGATCCTGAAACTGTAGCCAAGACCACTCCCACAGCAATTTTCTTACATTTAACATGTTTTTGAAAAACATTTAAATTGAAAATGAAATTTTTCATACGATATCTTTTGATCATGGTTTTTCTCTTCCCCATCTCCTCTCAAATCCTCTTTATCTCCCAACCCACCATACTCCATGCCTTATTTCTCTCTCTCCTTAGTCAATAAATAGGCAATTAAAAAAAAAAGAATTAAAAAAAGAAAAGTACAAGAAACACAGACAGACAGACAGACAGACACACATTTACACACACACATTCACACACACACAAAACAAAACCCATAAAAAAACAAAATCAGAAGCCTCAGTACACAAGTAAAAGAAGAGCAAGATTAAAAATTCCTAAACAGACCTTTCAGGCCTGAGCCAGCGGAGGACAAAGATGCCCCTTGTCCCCCTACCGTACTCCCAAACCAAGAGGCCACAAGCTGCTTAGGTGCCTCTGGCCCAAGGCTGTTGGGCACCATCATGCCAAGAGCTGCCTATGGTTTCTAGGCTAGAAAAGCAACAGCCCTGCCCCATTCCTTGTAGCTGAGGTGGGCAGGACTCAACCAAGTGTTAGCTGTGACTCAACCAAGATCCGTGGGGCTGGGCAGTCAGGTACCATTGTGGTGAGGGAATACACCAGGGTGGAGAAATGAAAGAGAAAAAGAGGCAGGCTGCAGTGAGAGGCAGATCTTGGAGGGGCGAGGGTGGTGAGGAACAGGTTGACATGAAAGGGCAGCTGGCCACTGAATTCTAAGGTGATGTCTGGGCTATGGCCAAGGGCCAGGTCATGGTCTGAGGCCCTGAAGCAGCAGCTGAGGGGACCTGTGTTGATGTCTGGGGCTTCTGTTGCCTCTGAGGGCTGTGCAGAGGCCTGCAGTCAGGCCCACCACTTGGGGTGGTATGGGTATCAGAAAGCCATGCTGCCCTGGGGTTCATGCCAATATGGGTGGCCTGCACTGCTGCTTGGGGCCATGGACAACATCTGGGCCCCAATGGCAGTACAGGCCGCCTATATTGCTGCCAAGGACTGTCTGGATCTGTGGTCCTATCACAGCTAGGGTCTGTATTGATGTCCCTGGTCCATGTTGCCACCAAAAGCCACATGGATAATGGATAAACAGGGTTTAGGTTGCAACCTGTGACCATGTTGGCGTCCAAGGGCTGTGCCTCCACTGGGGCCAAGCTGATTTAAATGGCAGCACTGTCATCCAGACCAGGGCTGCTGCTGAGACCTGCATCTGGTCTGTGGTCCTACTGTAGTCAGGTCTGTGTTGATGCCTGTGACTCCTGATACCATCTAAGCCATGCCAATGCCAGGAGCCATGTTGGTTTCTGAGGGCCACTCTGTCTTGGAGGATATGCCTATCTGAATGGTCTGTACTACTACCTGGGACCATGGTGACATTTAAGCCTGGGCTGCTGCCTAGGACCATGCCAAGATTCCTGGTCCTACCATAGCCAAGGTCTGTGTTGATATCCATGACCCATGTTGCCACTAAAGACCACACACATGCTCAGCATCTAGGCCTCAGCCTGTGACCATGAGACAATGATGATATCTGGGTCTGGGCCACTATCTAGGACCATGTCTGGGTTCATGGCCCTGAAGCTGCCAGGGTTCATGGCTCCTGTTACCACTGAGGGCTCTACAGATGCCCAGGATCTGGTCAACCACTTTAGACCATTTGGGTCTAAGGGTCATGCTGCTACCAGGCCATTCTGATCTGGGTGGCCTGTGCTGCACTGCTGGGTGGCCTAGCTGCTGGAGACTGCCTTGTCTGGGTCCATGGTCCTGCTGCAGCAGGGGCCTGTCACAATGTCCATGCCCTATTTTGTGAGCAGTGGGGCCATCTTTTCTAAGTGCATATGTAGGGACAGCTCTCCCCTGAGGGACAAAGCCAGCTCTTCTGCTGCAGAGATACAGGTAAGCCAGTCCTGAAAATGTGAGAGCCGGAGAGCTGACCTTGCCTCCCCCATATGCTTCCTACAGCAATAGGGAAAGAGGGTCCTGTGCCTCCCCAGGGCAAAACAGTACATCTGGCCATGGTGGTATGAGTGTAGGTGACCCAGATCTGTTACCTGAGAGCAGGAGAACTGGCCCTGCTCTTTGCTGCAGGCTGCAATGGGTGAGCTATCTGAGGCAGTGTTGGAGAGCTCACCCAGGTAGTGATGATGAAGGAAAGCTGACAGGGTGGTCAACCCAGTTACCACCCAGGCCCAGAACCACTACTATGAGTTGGTCCACCCAACATCCATCTCGTTATGAACTATTGAAGCAGGTGAAGGGGATAAATCTATAGATCCAAAACAGCAAGATCTCTATGACACAGGACAATAGCAGGGTATCCATAAGGAGCCCCAGTGAAAGACCATTCTCCTATATAGATGTAAGAGAAGCCAGAGACCTTGAGTCAGACCAGTGACTCATGGCAATGGACACTTGCAAGAATAAAGTGTAGTGGGAATATGTTCTGATATGTTATAAATATTTGTCCCACCTACTGCTTTAATAAAATACTAATTGGCTAGAAGGCAGTCAAGAAGTATTGGCAGGGCTACCAGACTAAGAAAACTCTGAGAACAGGAAAGAGTTAGGCAGAGACTCAACCTGAGAGAGACACCAGCAGACTCAGAGGAAAGAAGACAGCCATGCTGCTCTGAGAAAAGGTACCAAGCCACGTGGCTAAAGACAAATGGAAATAGATTGAGTTAAGATGAAAAAGCTAGCTAGCGATATGTCTGAGCCAAAGGTCAATCAGCATGAAATTAATATTTGTGTGATTATTTGGGGCTAAGAAGCAGCAGGGATGAGAGCGGTTCTGAACCTCAGGGCTAGGCTGGAAAGGCCTGACCAGAAACCTCTTATTGCAATAAAGGGTTAACTGCCTATTTTGATAGTCACAGGACAGCTTCCACAATGAACAACTTCTTGTTGTCCTCCTCCCCCTCCTCCCCCTCCTCCCCCTCTTCTCCCTCCTCCCTATTATCCTCCTCCCCATCCTCTCCCTCCTCTCCCCTCCTCCTCTTCCCCCTCCTCCTCCCCCTCCCCGTTCACCTTCTCCCTCACCCCCTTCTTCATCTTCTTCTCTTTCCATTGATCTGTTTGTTTGTTATGTTTAGTTTGGGGTATTTCTTTTAAACTTTGCCTGTTGGGGGTGTTGCAAGGACAAAGGGCAGATGTGAGAGAATGGGGAGATGAGTAGGGTCAGGATGCATGATGTGAAATCTACAAGGAATAAATAAAGTCAAAAGAATTAAAAAAAAAAAAAAAAAAAGCAAAACAACGTAAGACCAAAAAAAAAAAAAAAAAAAAATACCTGTAACACCACTGAGTTCATTTTGTTTTGGTTATCTACAAAGCATGGAACCTGTCCTTAAGTGTGGTTTATAAACTTTTTATTTGCAAATGATTGTCAACTGGAAATGGCTTCTTGATTAGGGATGCGGGCTCACATCTGTTATCCCCTTCCAGTGCTTGAAGTCCATCTGTTTGGGACCTATGGAGGCCCTGGGCATGCTCCCACAGTCTTCTCTCTGTGAGTCTGTATGTATGTCAGTCCTATGTATCTGGAAGACACTGTTTCTTTGATGACATAAATCCCCTCTGGTTCTTGTAATCTTTCTCCCTCCTCTTCTGCATAGTTGAGTGAGCCTTGGGTGGAGGGGTTTAATGAAGATATTCCATTACATTTAGTGATGCACATTCTCTCACTCTTTGCATATTTCCCAGCTGTGGGTCTGTATTTGTTCCCATCTACTTCAGGAAGAAGCTTCTTTGATGTTGGCTGAGTGAGATAGTACAGTATAATGTTATTAGGAGTCATCTTATTGCTCCTTTAGCAAAATAATAATATTTGGTTTTTACCTATGCCCATGTTCTATGTGGTCTCAGATTTTTGGCTACCTGAGCAGTGTCAGGATAGCTTCCATCTCATGGGTGGACCTTAAAGCCCATCACAGAGTGGTTGGTTTCTCCGACAACATTCGTGCAACTATTGCACCAGTGTATCATGCACACAGGTCATCATTGTAGATTTCAGTGTTTATAGTTGAATTGGCATTTACATTTCCCTTCTGGTAGCATAAAGAGTACTTTCCAGAACTATGAGCATTAGTTTGTAGGGGTGAAGGTGCTTGGTAGGCACCAGCTCAACTTCTCTGTGTTCAATGAGATTTAAGTGTTGTCTTCAGGAGTAGGGTCTTACCATCAGTTTTTGGGAAGCCAACAATAGCTTTGGCAATAGCTTGAGTTGTCTGGAAGTTTCCATGGAGTCGCTTTGGCCAACAACTCAAAATAGAACTCATTTCCAGCACTGGAAGTTTCATCAGTGGTGACAGATGTCTAGTTGGGGCATTATTACACCCAGAATCTTAAAACAGGAATTTTGTTTCTCTAAGCAGAGATAACCTTAATTTCTATTAAAATATACATATAATTAACTAGTCAATAGAACACATATTTTACGCATGGCACTAGCACTCCATTTAACATTCTCCATACAGCTGCTTCAGATGATCACGTATCTTTAGATTTTATGTTTCAATTCATTCAAGGAACATTTCAGCAACAGTGAAACTCCATTTAAAAGTAGCTTCTGGTTTGGGGGCCTCTGAATCCCAAATAAGATCAATAGGGAACATTTACTAGAGCAAAGAGGGTGTGACATTTCTTAATGAAAAATATTTTTTAAGTCTGCAAACTTAGATTGCTTATGTAAAAGGAAAGAGTGGTATCAGACCAATGCGAGTCTCCTTGTAAATCATCTGAAAGCCCAGTCATGTACTAGGAGTCACTATTGTATGAAATGCAAAGAATTCCAAGGGTTCTCAACTTGGGGGAGATACCTTACTGGGGTGTGTGTGTGTGTATGGGGGGGCAGCTCCTTGGTGGCAACAGTGAAGGGTAATTTGGGTTACAAAGCATCCATCAGTGTTATCACAGTCCTATCATAAAGACTGGAGGTTACTAATGTGCTTCACGAAGAACCACCAGATGTACAAACAGATACAAAGACTTAGGGTAAAATGAGAAAGCACTAGCTTTTTCTTACATTACTCTTCCAAAGCACAATCTCCTCTATCAAATACTCAGGCAACTGCAGACACTTCTGGGGAAAACAAAGAGATAAAACACCCCTGGAGACTGAAGGAATACAGGACAAAGTCAACAGTGTTTTGTTTTAATTTTTATTTAGATATTTAAGGAGTAGTCTTTTGTTCCTTCTTTTTTGTCTGGAAATGGAATCTTGAGGACATCAGATGGTCTGAGCGGGGTCAAGTGTCTATGTTCAACAGTTTGAAGAGATGTATCAACTCAGATTCCTAGGTTGGAACCTAAGACCCTAAGTGACAGCACTAAGAGGTGGGGCCTTTAGATGATTATGTCATGAGACTTCCAGCCTCACAAATGACGCCTTAATTAAATCAAGTGGACTCTTTTCCCTTCTACTTTTTTTTAACTTGTGAGGCTACTGTGATCTGATCTGATCTGATCTGATATGACACGATCCCTCATTTTACCCAGGGTAGCTGGGAAATGGCTATGGATGGAAACCTCATGCCCCATGTGGTGAGCAGCGGTGGTGGGAGGCATCAGGAGATACTTAGACTGGTTCTACATAGGAAGACTTTATCATCATAAAGAGAGAAAGAGAAATGTATGCACACACACACACACACACACACACACACACACACACACACACACACACACACACACACACACACACACAGAGAGAGAGAGACTGGGGAGGGATTGAGAGTGCACTCCCTCCTGGCAGGCAAAAGAAAGGAAAGACAACAGAGAGAAAGTAGGGCCCTGGGATCTTTCTTAATGGAATTTGATGTGAGAACTCAGGGTAAGGCATGGCTTCAGGGGCTAGAACAGCATCTTAACAGAGGTGACAGCAATACTACCATTGTTTCAACAATGGACATATAGGGCTCACTCAGACACCAAGTTACGACTCATCTTGGAGTTCTAGAATCCACAACAATGAGCAATAAATTTATGTTCTTTATACGTTTTCCATGCTACAGTGCTTTTTAGTAGCAGCACAATGGACTAAGACTTCATCAAATGCAGCAGTACACTAAACATGTCCAAGGTCATGGGAGTCAGCTTGCAAAAGGTGGGTAAATCTGGTACAATTGTATATGAAACTAAAAGTGCTCATAGCAGATAATGACCCAGAGCATCAGCGAGTCCATATGATATAACCAATCATCTTATTTATAAAAAGAACCAAAATATTTTTATTATTTCTAGGTATCACACACACACACACACACACACACACACACACTCAAGGAAACACCCAGTAATTCTAATCTAGAGATCATCCTACAATCAGTACATAGTCTTCAAAAATAGTGAAAGCCCATAGAAATCAAGAACAGGTAGTTCAAGACAAAGGAAACCTAAGAACTAAATTCAATTCTATACCAGACCCACAAAGGACACTATTGAGACTATTGGCAAAAATTAGATATGGCTTAAAACTTAGATGGAAATCAGGTATGCAGTGGGGTCACAATGGAACACCCTTATTTTTGTTTTTTCTTTTTTTTATTAAAAAAATTTAAATTCATTTTACATACCAACCACAGATCTTCCCTCTCACCCCTCCTCCCACACATCTCTACAATTTCCTTTTGGGAAAGGGTAAGGTCTTCCCAGAAAGTCAGAAAAGCCTTGTATATTCAGGTGAGGCAGTCCAAGCCCTCACCTCATGCCTCAAGGCTGGAGATCACCCTTATTTGTAGAAAATCACACTAAAATATTAGCGAGTCAAAGCAGTTTGCAGGCAACTTACTATCAGATTGATCAAAAAATATTTTGAATGTCCTACAGTCTGCATGAAAAGTAGGAGTTGAAAAGAGTAGTTGTTATGTTCAAGAGGTAAGGTCCAAAGAAAGTCACCCTGAGAAACTCATCTCCATAATGAGAATGCAAAGATGCCCAGAACTGGCCTCTGTTGGAGAGGGGAGCCAACAAACATCACTACTGGTGATAACTGTAAGACTCAGCAGACAAGAGGAGAAGAGGACTCACCCCTGCAAATCCCAACAGTCAAACAACAGGGCTGGTCTAGATTCAAAGTTAGCCGGCATGACATGTGACTGCCGAGCCAATTTTGGCTACAGAACGAAATTCTGTCAAAAAAACTGAACAGTGAAACAGAAATAAAACTCAACAGTCAATGTAACAAAGAAACTGACCAGGTATGATAATCCAGCATCAGCCCCAAAAGATACTAAAATGCAGATGTCAAGTGATGTGGGAATATCTTTCTGTATGCTGTGAATATCGGTCTTTAAATAAAGGAGCTGTTTTAGCTCATGGCAGGCACCATAGAAAAAGTAGGAGAAATCAGAGCATAGGTAGGAGAAGTAGGGCAGAGTCAGAGAGATCGAGCCAGAAGCCCAAAGGAGCAACATGTGAGGAACACAGGTGAGCCATGGGCCACGTGGCAGACAGATTAATGGAAATGGGTTGAGTTAAGATGTAAGAGCTAGCTAGCATTGTGCCTGAGCCATAGGCCAAACAGCATGAAGTTAATATAAGCATCTGAATCATTTTCTGGGGTCTGAGGCCCAGCTAAGGGGTCTGGGCTGACTGCAGGTCTGTGGGTCTGGATCTCTGGTCGTCCGGGACCAAGAAACCTTATTGTAACAGTCAAGTTTAAGCTTCTCGTAAATAAGAAAAGCCCAAGATTCTCGATAAGTATTTTAAATGTAGTTGATATTCCCATTGCTGATAGTAAAATTGTGAAAGGCACTGATAACTTGGTTTTTAAATAGCTCCTTCACTCAGGGAAATCAAAACTATTTTGACTTGAAGACTATTTTTTGTTGTTCTTTTTGTTTTGAGACAAGGCTTCTCTGTGTAGTCCTGGATGTTCTTTAACTTGCTCTGTTAACCATGCTGACCTTGAACTCAGAGACACTCTACCTGCCTCTGCCTCCTGAGTACTGAGACTGTAGGGGTGAGCCACCACACTCAGCTTCTAAACGTCCACTTTTAAGGCATCACTGTTAAATGGAGATTCAGAGCAAGTCTAGTTCAGCAGACAGCACTTACCTGCCACTATCAAGGTCTTGAGTTCAATCCTCAGCATTGAAATATGAGGACAAGTAGCTTATCATGATTATTCAATACTTGGAGAAACTGAGGCAATGGTATATATACATATATATGCATATATAACACACACATATATATACTTAAGTTTTTATTTATTTTTTGTTTGTTTTTCAAGACAGGGTTTTTCTGTGTGGCCCTGGCTGTCCTCAGGCTGGTCTCAAATTCATAGAGATCAGCCTGTCTCTGCCTCCCAAGTGCTAGGATTAAATCCCAAGTGCCTTGGATTAACATTTCAACTCTCATACTAAATTTTTTTTAAATTACTTGTACTGAAAATATATTAGTTAAATCCATAGACTCATGATACAGAAGGTGAAATATTTAATATCTAAACACAGAAGCAGATTAATAGAACAAGAAGAGAATTGAGAGATCTGGACTATATGCAGTGGTAGATTGCTTCCCAGCAGGCGTGAGGTCCAGTGTTTGTATCTCTAGCTCAAGGAGTACACTCAGCACAAATACAGTGTTACTTCATCTGTATATTATTGTTCCTCTTCTTCCAGAGCCCTTTAAAAAGATTCACTTATTTTATTTTATGTGCATGAGTGCATGCATATCTGTAAACCATGTGTATGGCTGGTGCCTTAGAGGTCAGAAGAGGGCATCAGATTCCTGGACCTTTTACAAAGATTTGTGATCCATCTGATGTAGGTGCTGGAAAACTAATTTGGGCCCTCTGCAAGGTCAGTTCCCAATCTTAAACTCCCAGGTCGTCAAAATGAGATTTAAAGAAAAGAAATACCATAAAGCGACTGTGATTTTATTCTCCTTAGCAGAAGAACCCATTTCTGGAAGTTACTGAGAATTGCTGCTGAGGGACGTGAATCTTCTCCTCCCTGTTTTCAGGAGCCACTAGTCAACCTTGTAAAGGAGGCTCAAAACGACCATCAGCATTATTTCAAAGAGAAAGTTACTGGACGGGGCTGGGGTTGTTTCAGTGGGAGAGTAACACTAGGTATGCATTTGTGAAGCTTAGCATTGGAGGAAAAAAGACAACATCAGAACTCTAACCTCAGAACAAAAAGTGCTCCTTTAAGTCATATCCATGGAGCCTCCTGAAAACTATAGTAAATTGTCCTAGAGCTGTTATCTGTTCCAAACGAGCAAATGCCATTAGACTATGAAACTTGACAGAGAATCTTCTTGCATCGCCTGTATTCCTGGAGCCCAATTCTTACACAAGTTAGATAAACTTTTAGATAAAATCTAAATAAACTTTTAGATAAATATATTATTTTAAAATTATTTCTTAGATATACAGAAAAAAGGAAAAGTAGTAGAGAACTGCATGTACCTGGAACATAGCTTTCCCTTATTAGTATCTTATCCAAGATGGTACCATTTGTATTATTGAAGGAACTCTGTATAGATATGTTTTATTGCGTAAATCCATACTTTCTTTAGATTACACTCTGTGGTTGTGTGAATGTAATTGGTCCACATAAGCTCAGAGGGAGTACTATTAGGAGGTATGTCTTTGTTGGAGTATGGGGGTGGGTACTGAGTTCTCATATATGCCCAAGCCACGCCAAGTGCCACAGTCTACTTGCCTTCTGATCATGTTGTAGTCAGCATCACATCTGCCTGCATGCTCCCCAGCATGATAATGGACTAAACCTCTGAAACTTGAAGTGAGCCAGCCCAATTAAATGTTTTTGTTATAAGAGTTGCCATGGTCATGATGTCTCTTCACAGTAATAAAACCCCTAAAACACGCATTCTCTCTCTCTCTCTCTCTCTCTCTCTCTCTCTCTCTCTCTCTCTCTCTCTCTCTCTGTGTGTGTGTGTGTGTGTGTGTGGTGTGTGTGTATGCATGCATATGAAGGGAGAGGTCAAAATGAGGTCTCTATTTATTTATTTAATTTGTTTTATATCTGGACAGAAGTTATCTCTCTCCTCCCATTTCCTTTCCCACCTCCTCTCCCCCCCTCAATCTACTCTTCATCTGCTTCTGTTCAGAAAGTGCCAGACCTCCCATGGGTATCAACTAGGCATGGCATATCAATTTTCAGTAAGACTAAGCACCTCTTCTGGTGCTTAGGCTGGACATAGCAACCCAGTACGATGAATAGGTTCCCAAGAGTGTTAGGGACAGGCCTGCTCCCATTGGTATCAGCCCCACAAATAGACCAAGCTACACAACTGTCACATATATGTAGAAGGATTAGGCTCCTTTGTTGTAAAGGCAGACACAGTGAGCTCCTATGAACCAGGCTAGTTGACTCTGTGGGTTTTCTTGTGATGCCCTTAACCCCACTGTCCACTATGATCCTTTCTTGTTCTTTTCAGCAGTATTCCCCAAGCTCAGCCTAATGTTTGGCTGTGGGTCTCTGTATCTGTTTCCATCAGTTACTAGATGAAGGCTTGTTACAAGTCTTTCTCTGGACCACCTGCTCTCAAATAATGATTCAGAGACTTCTTACTAATTATGAAAGGCAGGCCTTAGTTTAGGCATGTCCCACTAGCTCTTTTAACTTGATCTGTTTAGTTTATATTAATCTGTGTTTTGCCTAGTGGCATTTTGCTTTTCTTACATTCTGTGTATCTGCCTTCCTCCATGTCTCACTGGTACTTCCCTGTGCCTCAGTTATCTCTTCCCACTTCCTCCCTCTTCCTGGAAATTTTGCCTATACCTCCTGCCTAGCTATTGGCTGCTCAGCCTTTTCTTACACCAATCATAGCATTTTCACAGTGTACGAATATTCCACAACAAAGGCTCTCTGATGACAATTGGAGTAGTAACCAATCTGCTCACAGGTATTTTTTCTATTGTTTCCCACCTCCCATTTTCTATGTACAGCTTTTAACATGGGTGCTGGGTATCTGAACTCAGGTCCTTATGCTTGTCCATCAAGCACCTTACCCACCAAGCCATCTCATTTGCTCACAGACACTTATTTTTTTTAACCCACTATCCTGCAGTTCTGTTCTAAATGCTATCCTGTTTCCTAGAAATCTTATTTCCTAGTCTCTGCTTAGCTCTATGTTCTCCCCTTTCCAATTTTTACTGTCTTCATCATTTCCATGCAGATTTGTCAGATGTTTTCTAAACTGTCTCTTACTGGGATTTTAACAGCTTATTTTTATTTATGTGTTTGTCTGTACGTGGGTATGAACATGAAAAAGAAGTACCCATGGATGCCAGAAGGAGGGAATGCATCTCAAGTTAGAGTTATAGGAAGCTGTGAGCTTCTTAATATAGATTTTAGTATAAAAACTCAGGTCTTCTGCAAGAGTAGAACATGCTCTTAACTGCTAACTCTTAAGCCACTAAGTGGGATTAAAAATAACCCAAACATGTTTTTCATGATGAAGCTACTGTTTAGGTTTAGGAGGAAGACCACAGAGGTAAATGTCTGCTCTCATCATACCCCACCAAAGGTATACACACCTAAAGTGATATTTTTCAGACTCTGCCACCACATTCTGTACCTTTTGTAATGAATTTAGGGTGCATTCCCACTTTTTGGTCTCCTCCTTGAGGATGGGACATCTCTACAATTTGGAATTCATTGTAGTCGATGCTTAAATGTCCCTAAAGCTAATGTGTTTGGGGCTTGGTCCCCAAGGTGGTGCTTTGGGGAGACAGTGTAACTTACTATGGGCTATAGAATCTCGGTCCTTTCTCCATCTCTTTTACTTTCTGGTCATGAGGCGAGCCATTTTGCACTTCCATGTATTCCGGTCATGATACACAGTGCCTCATGTTGCTTAGGTTTATGACATGAAGAAGCTAAAAAGAGCCCTGTAAGCAACCAGGCAATTAAAAGGTTAAAATAATTATTGATATTTGTTCCTACAGCTACTAGATGATTTAATGCCATCTCTTAAAAGCAAAGTCATTAACCACACCACATTCAGGAGCAAGTGATGTGTTTTAACACTTTAAACTGATGGATTTAACAACTCAGAAAAAGGAAAGTCTCAGAACAGTTTGAAACATTTTGTGCATCTGCAACCCAACCACATTGCGCCTTAAGGAAGGCAGTAGGTATCCTCCTCGCTCTCAACTCTCAGGTAAAGTTTACTGCTGACGCAATTTAGGCCAGAAGTTTTCTTTCTGGGAAAGTTCTTAAATAATGAAGTTATTTTTTAATAGTTATTCAGATTTTTTTTCTGCTGCTGCTGCTCCCCCCCCCCCCCCCCCCAGTAAATTTGTTCATTTTATCTAAATTGTCAGACTTACTGAGTTAGGACTATTCATGATCTTTTCCTTCAACATTTTATCATAGATATTTCAAGCAATAGAAATTCTTGCAACAGGTTGCATTTTACAGTAAACACACATGCATTTCTTCTAGTAGACTTTACTAGCAGAATCTCATATTAAGTACATATCTGTCAACTCATCACTCATGATTCTAAGCATCTATCTTAATTTTTAGTGCATTTCAAGGCAGATAACACACATGGTGAAGTTATTTACTCTATGCATGCCCCACTAACTAGAGTGGAATAAACACGAGCCCTTTCCCCATTATTGTTTGGTGCTTTCCTTTAAGTAATATTCTCAATGAAATATACAAAATGTGAATGACCATTGAGTACTATTCGATACACACATTCACTTAATCTAAATTCTATCAAGATAAGTATTTTAGTTAGAGTTTCTACTGCTGTGAAGAGACACCATGACCATGGTGATGTTTTCTTTTAAACTCTTGAAACACGGATTTATTTTTTTCTTAAAGTTTCTAATATAGGGATATAAGGAAGTCATAATATTTAGGAAATTACTTTTCATATGAATGTTAAGAGGATTTTTATATTTTACAGTGAAACAATTCCTGAAGAAAGAACCAGACAGCTAAAGAGTCTGTAGAGGACACTGCAGGTGAGATGCCGAGTGGGTGTGCAATGCAGGTGAGATGCCGAGAGGGTGGGCACTGCAGGTGTATCCACCCTAGTTACATAAGAACAGTAAAATGTTGCTTTATGCTCAGAACAGGCATTAGCTGGATCAAGAGTAAATTATAGCTATATCATTTATAATACCTGTAATTTCAAATCTGGAACTACATTGTTTGAAAAAAATGGGCTTATTTAGTTTTGGGTCTACATGTGTGCGAGCCAGGTATAAGTCAGGTATTTTGCCTTGCACCTTGTATGTGTCCTCTGTCACTGCAAAGGGCACTTGTTATAGAATGAACTATTCTTTCAGTTCTATAACGATGTAGAGTATTCTGCATGTTCATATCTTTATATAATTTAACACCACTAAAGTGTCATGTCACTCATTTTTATGTTAATTTTATTTTTAATAATGTAATCAATGTCCTTCTACAGTCTGTCCATTTAGACAGCATCTTCACGATCAGGTACTACTTTGCTTAATCATCTTTGTTAACGTGTCTATGCTGTTGCACAGTATTTTATGCTAGGCTCATCCAATAATTTCTAAATAATTAATACTTTTTCTTTAGTATTTCTAGGGACTGAACACAGGGTTTTTGAACATTCTGGGCAATTGCTCTCTCATCATTATATACATCTCAAATGCAATTTTTTATTTTAATAAATTTTATTTATTTTACACTCTAGCCAAAGGCTCCTCTCTTTCTGAATCCCAATCCCCTCCCTCAGCCCCCTCTGTCCCCATCTACTAATACCCTTCATGGGAACTCTTATAAAGAAAACATTTAATCGGGGTGACTCACTTACAGTTTCAGAGGTTCAGTCCATTATCATCATGGCAGGGAGCATGGAGGCACTTGGTCCTGGCTACATCTTGGCTTAGAGGCAACAGGAAGTTGGCTGAGACACTTGGTGGTATCCTGAGCATAGGAAACCTCAAAGCTTTCCCCCATAGTGACACACTTCTTCCAGCAAAGACATAACCACTCCAACAAAGCCACACCTCCTAATAGTGTCACTCCTTATGAGATTATGCGGTACAAGTACATTCGAATGACCACAATAAGGAACATTCTTTTCCTCCCAGAAGGTCCCACATTTTCCCAGGCAATCCCTAATGCCAAAATTATCCAGAGGCAACCATTCTTTCAAAAGCTTTAACCATAGATTAGGTTGACTATTCTAGAAATTACATAAATGAAATTTACAGTATGCTATCCTATATAAGACTATCTTTCAGTACATTGTTTTAAAAATTAATCCAGGCTTTATTCGAATCAGTGGTATGTGTTTTCATTGCTGAATATTTTCTGTCATAGACATACATCAGTGTCATACTGTACTACTACTGAATTCCTGGACTGCTTCATGAGGACTATGAACATTAGTCCTATGAACATTATTCAGAACTTTTAAAGATGTTTTTCTCTTAGGTAAGCACAAGCAGGTAAAATTTCTGGTCTGCCGGATAGTTGGACATTTCCAGAGAAACCTTTCTCTCCAGTGTGTTCATAATTATTCTATAGAAAAGCTACCCATTTAAAAATTTTCGATTCACATTTTGTTGAAAGTGTTTACAAGTTGTAGAGTGTCGCATGAATGAATGAGACTCAGGGATAGATCTCTAAAGAAGTTGTAGATACTAGAGAGAATAAACACCACAGATCTCACCCAGCTGTCTTCCAGTTTCCTCAGCCTCGCTTCCCTTGGAATGGCTCCCTCTGTGTTTCAATCCTGTCTTAAGTACTCTTTTGGTAATTAAGGCATGACTCCACCACTGCTTGCTTGGGAGCCTGGAATTCCTTCTATAATCTAAAGTGACCTTGACTCAGTTGGGATTAAGGGCGTAGGTCACCACTCCCAGGATACTCCCTGTGCTGGGTTTAAAGGCTTGAGTCACCATTCTCTGATTTTCCTAGACTGACTGTGGTTAGAGCTCTGGGACTTCTGGAGCTTTTACTAACCCCCACGTAGACTGTGGGTAGATTCCCTCTGATATCGCCAAAACTTCTGAAAGTTTTATTGAATCCCCACAGTAGAGTTTTCTGTTGAAGGCTTTAGAGTTTCTTAAGTTTAGGGTCCTATGTGCAAGTAGGGATAATCTACTTCCTCCTTTGCTGTTTCTCCCTTTCTTTCTCTTGCATTTCTGCTCCAGCACAGACTGCAAGCACTATACTGAATAAACATGGAGAGAACAAACACATTTGTCTTATTTCTGATTTTTGAGGAAATACCTGAGTTTCTCTGCATATGGGGAAAATGTTGGCTACTGAGTATCATGTTGAGGTTTGCTGTTTCTGCTGTGAGCATCTTTAGGGCTTATATCATGAAGGAATGTTAAACTTTGTCAAGGGTCTTTCCTGCCTGTTTGACACGAGAATCTGGGGCAGAAGGGAAAAAGAAGAGGGGGCATACAATCCAAGTACACGTACCCTCGAGCTACGACATTGACACCGATAAAGTCCCAAATGACTGGTACTTTTTCTAGAGCAGAAATGGTGTTTCCCAAGCTCTATACTGGGACATAAAGTCTTGGTTGCTTTTGTGCTTTTCAATATTTGGGAATGACAGCCTTCTTGATTTCCATCAATTCAGTGGTTATTGCTGGAAGTTTTAATTGGCATCTTGATGGCTAACAATTTCAGTGGTATATTTCCTAAAATAACACGTGAACTGGAAGCCTGTCTGTGAATAGTAATGGGAAACAAATATTCTCCCACCTCAAGTTAAAACCAGGAACTAGTTATTATTTCCCTTCCACCTAAAAGGGAATCAAATGGACTACTGTACTTTTAAAACTAAAATCCACAAACATATTAAATAAAAATGCACAAAACTGAATAACTGGCAAAGTACTAGAAAGGAAAATAATGAGAAAAACACTTGGTTGTGCAAAAACACTCCTGTCCAATGTTATAAAATCTTGACACCATAGATAAATGTAGAGTATTCATCTGTGTGTTCATGGCTCAGTTATTAACATCACCAAGTGTAGAGCTGTGCTAACTAATTTTCATGAAGTCTTAAAACATAATGCCACTGTTTGGTGTAGTGATCTATCCAGGAAAAAATAGTGGCTCAGAATCTAGGAGTGTGTGTGTGTGTGTATGTGTGTGTGTGTGTGTGTGTGTGTGTTCGTTCCTTCTGCTACTGGGCTGTGGTGGAGTTATTGAGGACTTCTCCATTTTTTCTTCAATTTCTATCATTACACCATAGTTTTGTATTTTTCTTTTCATGAAGCAATCTTAATATGCTTCATTTTAGGCCATGGGATTCACGTGCAGTAATCCACTACTGATAGAGCTGTATGCATTTCCATTGCCACTGTTATGATTTGCACTGATATTCTTCATACTGTAAATGAACATTATTCTCCTTTACCCTTCCATTTATTATAAATTCTTAAACTAATTATTTTAGGATGTACAACATTTGTTTTTAAAGAAATAATAAACAATTCCTTTCACAAATGGCAATATTCTTTTAACTTCCTTTCCACTGTTACTATGCACTTTGGGACTGTTGAGTTTTTTAAAAAATGATTTTATGTGTATGCTGTATGCTCAAGTATAGTATGTGTGCCATGTGCACGAAGGAGTCTGAGAAGGCTAGAAAAGGCATTGGATACCCCAGAACTGAAGCAAAAGACCAGAGTGAAGCAGATGCTAGTCTGTCAGAGGAAGCAGGATGAGAAGGCTGCACTGAGCACAGGTACCAAGCCATGCAGCTAAGCATAGATAGCAATAATGGACTAACTGAAGGTGTAAGAGTTAGGAAGGAACAAGCCGGAGCCATAGGCCAAACAGCTTGTAATTAATATAAGCCTTTGTGTGATTATTTGGAACTAAATGGCTGCGGACCAGCCGGGACAGGATAAACCTATTGACTACAATCTATAGCATAATTTACGTATCTTATAGCAAAAATATACAAGATAGCATTTCATTTAGAATAATTGCTAAGACACCAAGGAGCAATGTTACCTCAGGAAAAAGCCACGGGTGGTTATTATTACCCAACCAGGTACATCATAAGTTTTTCTCAAGCCTTGGAAAGAAATCTCCATTTCTTACTACTGATCCCAAGGAACTTACATTAGTTTCTTGAAAAATAAATCATCTTAAGAGTCTTATATTCAAAAGTCACCATGTGAAGCCTTTTCACTTGATCTTTGAGACGTAGCAGGAAGAGGAATTATGCCACTGATGCCAAGGCTGTGCTCGCTAATACGCCGTGTGCTGTCCTGGAGGACACACTGCTGAAACCCATGCAGGAACACCAGCGGCCTCAGACTTGGACTCTATCAGGTGATTATCAAACACAAAGCCACCACCTTCACATTGACACGACATAGGGCTGTTTACTTAAAAATATGCTCCATGTAAGTCTTGACTAAAACTTTCATGTGCTTTTATATTAAAATTCCAGAAAAGAGAGTTAAGTGCCAGTGTGAAAACTAGAAATTTTTAACTATATGCAAAGTGCTTATGATTTCTGGCACACACTGAAACTCTTTTCCCATGGTCTGGGATCACTGAGGGGAAGCCAGCTGTGGCGGAAGACTCAGAGAGCAGCTCCACATAGGAGCTCACATGGGTAGGACTAGTTGAAATTGGTGAATTTAACAAAAAAGAAGATGTTGATGAAAGGGGTCTCTGAAATAAGGGAGAGGAAGTAAACATGACTAAAATACATTGTTTAAAATTCTCAAAGAACTAATAAATTTTAAAAAGAGTCATAGTAGAAAATAACACTTAAGAACATTATCTAGTTCTAACTAGGCAGTACTGATATAGTTAATCAGGGTTAAGCAACAGCACACATTTCTAGTACATGTGAGCTCATTTGGCACACTAGCATTTAAGTGCTAATAAAATGACCTTTAAACATGTGATTCAATTTAACCCACAAGTCTTTAGAAATTCACTTATCTTATGAGAATGAGTTTAAAAGTTAAATGTTACCTCAGGATCTCTCAAGTTCCAAGTAAAATTATAAAGCGTGTACAGCAGACTCTCATTACTTGGCACTGAGGCACAGTCCCCCAGTCGAGGACTCCTTGAGAAAGATCTGAGTGCAGACACTAATTCTAATCATTGGCTTCAAAGTGTCAGCCAGTCTGTGGACATTGGGTTTGCTCACTTGTTCACACTCTTCTGCAGATCCTCTCTCATCGCTCTCCCAGTTTCTTCTGAGACAGTGTTTCTTACAGCCCAGGTTGATCTTGAATTTAGTTTGTAGCTGAGGATGATCTTGAACTCCTGATTCCACCTCTCAACTGCTGGGACTTCAGGAAAGTACTATCATGCTAGTAGAGATTTTTCAATGGAATTTTAGGTAAGATCTGTCATACTCTGGACTCAGTGGGGGTAGCTAAGTCTATTTGATTTTCCTCCCTCACTTCTGGAACATGTAGTTGGGATATGTAGGAATGCACATTGTGTGTGTGTGTGTGTGTGTGTGTGTGTGTATTTAGCAGCTGGCAGAATTTCCACCTTGAGGATTCAAATAATTCAAGAATATGAATACAGAAAGTTTCTGTTCAAATTATTTTTTCCTTTTCCTTCACAGTGCTATTATTTTTCAAATTTTGAGTGAACTTTTAAAACTAGTAATTAAAATTTTAAGATAATTTTTATAACTTAGCTCTCTGATGTCTAGTCATAAAAGAACATTAACTATACGCCACTTATTCAAAGCAGTTATAAGAATTTCTTAGCATAATGGTAGAAATTTGAACATTTAGTAAGTATTTTATGCTTGAAGAAATTATTTTTATAACTAGGGAGAAAAGAGTAAGCATAAAACACATTCATGTAATAATTATAATTCCTATATTTTTTCATTGTTAATTTGTAGTTTCATATTTTTAATACTGAAAATTTTTATTCAAAAGTATGATTTATTTCATTGTATGATTACAGAATGAAAAATATATTACGAAAGTATGTGCTAAAACTAATTTTGGTAGACATTAGAAATAATAAAACTTCTATTCCTGAAAAAAATAGTGTTGGAGATCTAACTTACACATGCTCTCATTATGGTACTTAATACACTGCATGTAAATTAAAACATGTATTTATTTCCTTAGCCACAGAGCAGGCAAAGTCCCAGCAATCAGGCTTTTGGTCCTGTAGTGAGCGAGCCACAGCAATAATAATTCTAATAATCTATGTTTGTCCTTCAAGTACTGAGAAACTACCCTCAGTGACGTTCTCTGGACTCAGCTTGCTTAAAATTTATACTTTGTCTCCAACTGCACATCCCTCCACCCTGATCTCAACAGACCTCATTACTATTTAAAACACACCCTTATAAGACATATGCATCTGCTTATTCTCCATCCCTCTCTAGATTCCCTCCAAGACAATTATCTGTATTTAAGGTATTTAATTAGTAGAAATTGAGGGCCCAGTGGTGGTGTGTGTTTGTGTTTATGGTGTTGGTCGGGAGGTAATTATAGCCAGAAAAGGAATAAGATATTTTTATTAGATTAGTATTTCTGCAAAATCATGTTAGTTCATTCAAGAAAATAAACTGTGTTTTTTCTTTTCTTTTCCAAATGGGAGTTTTATATGGAAGAAATACAAAATGCAAAAACTAGCTGCTTTTTTAAAAACAGAAAAACAAAAGGCAGTCCTAAAGGCTGTGTCTTGTTTTCTTCAGTAGGAAGAAAACACAACTGAGTGAGAACATTTACTCTAATGAAAGGCTGGCATCAGCCTTCTAGGTACTGGTCAGTGACTATGTTATTTGTAAGTAGCATAATGCACAGTGAGAGTAGAGGATGGGTGACTTATGAGAGTTATATGTCTTAAAACCTGATTCTAAGCATCTTGAAGTTCTGTGAAGATAAAGAATGACATTTAAAAAAAATCACTTAGCTTTATTCTGCTGAATAGTCATATACCACAATAGTATTTTCAATTATGTGATGGCTCAAAAAATGTTTACAAATTCAGAGAATATTGAGATTTAATGCTTCTGAATACTGAGAATTTAAAGTTTCCATTGAAAAGAAGAAAATCTATCTAGTGATATTCCAATTATATATTTTATAATGAATTAGATTCATTGCTTCCTGGGCCTAGTAATCCCATCAATAGATGATTATTTCTTCTGAATCACGACTATAGGTAGAATTGGCAATATTTTTACCAGTGATATTTATTTAAAAACAAGGCCTATTATGCTCGCATGCATTGGTCACTCCACACACAACTGGGGCTGGAAAAAAGGTAATAAAACTGCATATAAATATTCAGATAAAATTATATGCTTTTCATTGTGAATTTTATAATGCATTAGGGCCAAAAATTGTCAAATGAATTCTACAAATCATACAAGGCAGTGTTACAAGGTTCCTACTTAATGTGTCAAACATAAATTAAAAAAATACTTGGCCTTTGAAACATTAGATTTTAATACAAAAACCACAACGAACTGTACTGGATTTAATTGGGGAATGTGAAAATATTATTTGGTAGGCAGTCATGGTGATACACATCCTTAATTCTAGAACTTGGGAGACAGAAGCAGATGAATTTCTGAGTTCAAGGCCACACTGGCTTACAGAGTGAGTTCCAGGACAACCAGCACTACACAGAAAAACGCTATCTCAAAAAATAATATTTAAAAAATAAGAAAATATTATTTGGTTTATATTAAGTACAAAAATTTCAATTAAAAAATATATTTTTGGCACATAGATAAGGTAGTTAAATATACTAGTTCAAATAAGACCAAAATAACTTACTTTTATAAAACATGCCTTTTGCTGGAGTCTATAGTGTACTTAGAGTTCTGTAAGTGAATGACAATAAAGCATTAAGTACACATTCTTCTATACAGTACTCTAGTATGTGCATTTTATCTGACATGCCACCATGCAATCTGTGAAACACAGAACAGTAACTTTCGTAGTTGCTGACCTTTAGTAGGGAATATTATAAACACCAGGTACAATTCTCTCCAAGATTAGCATCTCAGAACCTACACATCCAACATAAATCAAACTCTGGTATAATCTTGTTATAAGATACATATTTCAGTGATGCTGGTACAGTTGAAGATACATTTGAAATGTTTTAGAAATACATGGGATGTCTCATTACACTGTAGTCAAAATTCATTTCGGTTTTAGACATTAAAAACAACCCATTAGTCTTAAGATATCAACTGTTTCCAAGATATTTAGATCTATATTAAAGACAAGAATTTTATGTGCTGAGATTATTCAAATGAATGTGAACCATAAGCCATGAATATTAACTCCAAAAAGCACTTCAAACCTGCTGTCAACAGGACTGGAATACAATACAGTCTCCTGAGACAGCTGTACGCACGCACTCATGAAACAACCAAAACCCAAACATTTCCATTTAACGTTAACCTTCCATTTTGAGCTTTAGTTGATTCATTTTTAAAAAATCCGGATTATCTCATTTCTGGCCCATTAAAAAAGTGAGTATTTAAAATTTCAGAGACTAAAAATTTGAAAAAAAGTACTATTTAAGAAAGTATAAACATCTAAACTTGGTCAGAAAGAGTGTGACTTTTGAAAACAAAAAAGAAACTTACAAGCCATATATTCCAGAAAACAAGGAGGCTGACTACAGTTCTTCCCTTCTCCCTCTTCAAGTCTCATCCCCAGCTCTGTAGTAAAACACCTGTGGCAACCTTCCCTGGCCCCCTCCATCTCCCGTGGACTTTGGTCTAACCTCCCTCCCCACTCAGTGCTTTGTCCCAGTGTCAAACCGCTGCAGGTATCACATTTTAACCTAAGGGTGGGTCCCTCCAGCTAGGGAACCTTGAGAGCCATTCCCCCAGCTCTGTATGTATCAAAGAACCTGTAGTTTCCCTTTCCTCTCTGACCTCACCAACAAAAAAACCTCACAAAGAACATCTCCCCCAACCTTCATTCCACAACTCACCCCATTATCCCAACCTTCAAAACAAGCAGGCATTTACTGAAAACCCAAGAGCTGACCAGGGCCAGGGAAACATGTCCACAGATTTTTTTCTAACAGACAGAACACAGTTACCACACTCTCCTAAGTCCAGGGAAGAAGCAGAAAACAAGCAAAACAATCACCCAACAAAGACCAAACTAGGTATCATCACCCAGACCTAAAATCATCCCAGTCCCAGATGCCTAGATGTCAGATCAAAACATAATCAGTAACAGCCAAGACACTATGTCTCCACTAGAGCCCTGCCACCCTACCACAGTAGGTATTGAATATTGCAACATAGCTGAAGTCCATGAAAAAGACCATAAAACAGCCTGCATAAAGATGACAGTGGCCAGAAAAGAAAAAAAAAAACAGAAAAAAAAGAAAAAACAAAACAAAAACAAGGTTAAATCCCTTAAAGAAAACAGGAGAACACAAAGAGCAGAAGGAAATAAATAGGGGGGGGGGTGTTCAAGTGTGAACATGGACCATAGAAGCAATAATAAGGTAAGCAACAAACAGGAAATTCTGGAAATAAAATGTTGAGAATTCACATAGGAACTGCAGAGGTAAGCTTCACCAACAGAATACAAGAGATGGAAAAAAGAATCTCAGGCATTGAAGATCTGGCAGGGGAAAAAAAAAGGACAGTCAAAGGAAATGTTAAATTTTAAAATCTCCTGATAGAAAAAACACCCAGGAAATCTTGGACACTATGAAAAGACCAACTCTAAGTAGAGAAGGAATAGAAACCTAGCTCATAAGCCCAGGAAATATTTTCAACAAAATCATAGATTTTCCTAACAGAAGATGTTTATAAAGGTATAAGGAACATACAGAACCTCACCTGATGGATTAGACCAGAAAATAAAGTCCCCATGGCACATAATAATCAAGACAGTAGTTGTACAGAACAAGAAAGGGTATTAAGAGCTCCAAGGACAAAAGACTAAGTGACATATAAAGGCAGACCTATTAGAATTACATCTGGTTTCTCAGTGGAGACTAAAGGACAGAAGGTTGTGAAAGGTGTGCTACAAACTCTGTATTCAAGAGTCAGGACAATAGGAAGGTTGAGGACCACAAAGATGGCGGTGGTGGTGGTAAAATATCCATATTAACAAAATCAGAAACTAAAAAGGAGACATAACAACAGACACCAAGGAAATCTAGAGAATCCAAAGGACATTCTTTAAAAATGAACTCTACCAAAATGTAAACTCTTGAAATGGATACTTTTCTAGATAGATAGCATTTACCAAAGTTAAATCAAGATTAGATAAGCAATTTAAGTATACCTATAATACCTACTGCAATAGGAACAGAAATGTCTACCAACCTAGAAAAGCTCAGAGCTGACGGCTTTAGCACAGAACTCTTTCAGACTTCCAAAGTTAACATCAATACTCCTACAATTATCCCATAAAATAGAAGCAGAAGGCACATTGCCCAATTTATATTATGAGACTACAGTTACCATGATACAAAAACCACATAACGATCCAATAAAGAATTACAGACCATTTTTCCTTAGGAACATAGATGCAAAAATACTCAATAATAACTTGCAAACCTAATCTAAGAACACATCAAATGATCACCCACCATGATCAAAAAGGCTTCATCACAGGAACACAGGGATGGTTCAATGTATGAAATCAATAAATGTAATTTACCATGTGAACAAATTGAAAGAAAAAAACACACAATAATCTCATTAAAGAAACAGCCTTTAATAAAACCCAACACCCTTTCATGATAAAAATTATTAGAGAGATCAATAATACAAGGAACATACCTAAGCAAAATAAAGCCAATATACAGCAAGCAGATAGCCAACATGAACTTAAATGAAACCTCGAAGTAACTGCACTAAAATCAGAAGACAAGACTATTCATTCTCTACATTCAATATAGCACTTGAAGTTCTAGCTAGAGCAATAAGACAATTGAAGGAGGTACAGGGGATACAGATTAGAAAGGAAGAAGTCAAAGTATGTTTATTTGTAAACGATACAAAGTATACATAAGTGACCCTAAAAATTACATCAGGGAATTCCTACACTTTTCAGCGCAAAGAGGCTGGATATAAGATTAAATCACAAAAATTGGTAGCCCTGCTATATACAAATGACAAATGAATTGAAAATGCAATCAGGAAACAACACCTTCACAATAGTCTCAAAAAAAATAAAGTATCTTGGGGGTAACTCTAATCAAGCAAATAAAACACTTATATGGTAAAAATTTCAAGTCTTTGAAGAAAGAAATTGAAGATATCAGAAGATGGAAAAGATATCCCATGTTCATGAATTGGTAGGATTAACATAGTAAAAATGGCCATCCTACCAAAAGCAATCCACATTTTCAATGCAAACTACCAAAATTTCAACACAATTTGTCACAAATCTTGAAAGGATAATTCTCAACCTCACACAAAAGTACAAAAACCCCTAACTAGCTAAACCAATCTTAAAACAACAAAACTGTAAGTTTCTCCATTCCTGATCTCAAGTTGTACTACAAAACTATAGTAATAATAATTTTTTTTAAAAAAATCACATAGTAATGTCATAAAAATAGACAGTGATCAATGGAATCAAAACCGGATATACTGAACCTGATAGAAGAGAAAGTGGGGAATAGCCTCGAACTCATTGGCACAGGAGACAACTTCCTGAACAGAACACAAACAGTACAGGCACTAAGGTCAACAATTAGTAAACAGGACATTATTAAACTGAGAAGCTTCTGTAGGGCAAAGGACACTATCAGTAGAACAAAGCAGCAGCCTATAAAACGAGAAAAGATTTTGACCAGCTCCACATCTGACAGAGGACTAATACCCAAAATATATAAAGAATTCAAGAAACTAGATATCAAAAACCAAATAACCCAATTAAAAATGGGGTATAGATCTAAACAGAATTGTCAATACAGAAAACTCAAATGGCCGAGAAACACTTAAAGAATGTTCAGCATCCTTGGACATCAGTTTAATGCAAATCAAAACTACTTTGAGATTCCATCCGACACCTGTCAGAATGGGTAAGATCAATGAAAAAAGCCACAAATCATACTGAGAAGGAGGTGTAGCAAGGGGGGTACTCTTCCATTGCTGGTGGGAGTTCAAATTTGTGCAGCCGCTGTAGAAATCAGTATGGTGGTTCCTCAAAAAGTTGAAAATTGATCTATCTCAAGATCTAGCTATACTATTCTTGGTCATATTCCCAAAGGATGTTTCATATTACCACAGATACACTTGCTCAACCATGTTCATTACTGCTCTGTTCAGAAACTGGAAATAGCCTAGATGCCCATCAATGGATGAATAAGAATAAAGAAAATGTAATCATGCAATCTGCAGGAAAACAGATGAAGTAATCCAGACCTAGAATGAGAAATCTGGTATGCATTTGCTTATATTTGGATATTAGGTGTTACATTTCAGTGCCTTATTCAGACATCAAAAGAGACCCCCCCCACACACACACGAGAGAGAGAGAGAGAGAGAGAGAGAGAGAGAGAGAGAGAGAGAGAGAGAGAGAGTGAGTGAGTGAGTGAGTGAGTGAGTGAGTCAGGTACGCACAGCTTGAAACAAGATGTCTCCATTAAATCTGTCTCCTCAGAGCTCAGGGAATTCCACAAAAAAGACAGGTGGTGTTGGGAAGACGGGAATGGAGGACACAGAAGAACAAGGTCCTTTCTGAGCACAGCTCATATGAACTCAGAGACTGAGCAGCAAGCCCAGGGCCTACACTGCTCTGCACCAGGCCCACTACATATACTACAGTTTTCATCTTAGCACTTTTATGGGACTTCTGAATGTATGAAGAGTGGGTCTTTGATTCTTGACTGCTCTTGAGACTCTCTGAATTTTTCCTGTTGGCTTAGCTTGGTCAACTTCAATGTGATAATGTTAGTTTATCTTATTTTCTTCTGTTTCATTGCTGTGTCTTAGAAACCTGTTCTTTTCTAATGAGATACAGAAAGGGAGGTGGATCTAGATGGGAGAGGAGGTGGGAAGGAACTGGGAGCAGAGGGAAGGGAATCTGTATTCAGATTATACTGAGAAATGAGTTTATGCTTACTAATAGACAAAAGCAGAAAAAAAAGAAAAAGAAGTTTAATTTGGGAGAAATTACCAAATAATCCATAACATTTTAAGTACTATCATATATGTATAACAAATACATTCCACTCTGTTAAGCTTTAAAAATGTATTTTAATCTCATTCCAAATAAAATTTCTAGATACAAATACATCTCATTCAAATCATTTTTAACAAACATTCTGTAACTTAAAATATTATAAGGATTCAATATTTTCATTTTTATAACATCAATATATTATATATTTAATATATAATATAAACACAATACATACACATAGTCAGCAGGATTACAAAGTAATTTTTAAATTTGATCAGTATTGATAAATATTTTTAGATAAACATAACTATGTAGAAACAAAGAAATAAAATACAGCAGACCCAAAACAGCGAGCCTGCCATTATTCCAATCATTTGAGTGGAACATTTAAGCTGGTTGGCATACACTCTAAAACAATACTCTTGCTACGCTCAGGTAGCAGTACTTGTAGACATCAGGCATTTATATCTCATTCAGTTTAAAACGACTATGCAGCTTTTCTTACTGTAATATACAGTAGCTTTCTCTTCCTTCTGTTGGGTTTTGTTTGTCTGAAGACACTACCAACAGAAGTGACTTTATTCCTTTTCCTCCCTAGAGCATGGCTCAGTTTGAAGATTGCTCTATAGGCAGCAACTAGAGTATAACAGTACCACAACACCATGACGAGTAATCAGTAACTGGAGTCCTAGGAGTCTCACAGACTGTTGGAGGTTTGCACTGTAAACCAAGGTAATCAGAAGAAACCCCTGAAGATAGCCCTCTCCCATTAGTAATACAGTGAGTTACAATTCCAATGCCACAGTGGACCAGTGTAACAACCTATCCTGGGATTTTTAATTATTACAACATTAATTCACCCTGAGAATACAGAGGAAGCATTCCAAATAAGACACTCCAAAAATTCTTTTTCTCCTTTGTATTTGCATTCTTCTTATGTCAACCCTTCAAGGACACAAATATTTGAATTTAAAGTGTGACTTGGATATCAGTTTTTGACTGAAATTCATGCCACTGTCAGATACTGATGATAGAAAAGCCCAAAAAGGCTTGTAGCAAAGAGGCAAGCAGCAATCCACCATGTCAAAAATGACAGAAGTCCTCGGAAAAGGAGGGGGGTGAAGATGGTTTTCAAGCTGCTCAGTGCTACTGTGATTTGTGTAACAGCCACCTTCATCTTCCCATCAGCTGATGGCAGGTCAGAAGAGACGGAGCTGGGAGACAGGCTACCCACTGGCAAGGGAGAGACAGCTTCCGGATAAATCCCCCAGGAATGATTACCTACAATAGTAAAGACACAAAACATGATAAAACAAACACAAGGAAACCTGAAATCCCCAACACATAGTAGAAACTGAAGTGGTGTTTAGTGATACAGTAAATCCTTTTGTTGAAAATAAAGTAATAATTTTGCTATCTTTAAAAGATAATTCACTGCAGTAAAGTTTAATTCACTGCAGTAAAGTTTGGGTATCTATAAGGTATGAATCGGCCACCTTTGCTGTCAGAACAGATTCAGTAACTTCCTAGAAATCTTTTTACCTCTATAGCATCACAGCAAATGTCTTTCTGAGAAACCAAAGATGATGTCAATAGGAGCATCTACTAGCGGCTTTAGGAACTGGCTTCATCATAAGCCTTTCTACCTTTCCAGGATATGACTCACACATTATGACTGAGCTACCTGCCTGGTATGGGACACAGGTTCTAAGGCATATGCAGGCTTATCATCAGCTCCACGCTGAGTGAGCTTACCTAGATCACACTTGAGTTTTTCTTGGCACTTCCAAGCCCTGCACAATGGCAGGCTGCCCAATTTAAGAAAAGAGAAACAGGGCAACAATGGGCAGTTCCCAGGCACTACCACACAAGGAGACTTGACAGTCCAGACCTTGCTTATTCCCTGAAAATCCTTCCCCCTTTCTATACAAGTTACCTAAAATCCAACTCTGTACACGATCCTGCATTCTAGCCAAGTTTATAAAGACTTTACAATAATTTAAATGTTAGGCACTAACAAATTTTTAATTGGCCTGCTTTTACATTAACATCTAAACAAGTGCTTACCCACATTACTTGAGAAATTAACATGAAAATAAAACCCATATAATCAGAAAACAAACAAACAAACAAACAAACAAACAAACAAAACACATATACTGAGCTTCTAAAATCAAGACCAATCAACTTCTGGGAAGAAAACACCCCCTGGCTCCTCCTACAGCTACAGTGATGACAGTGGCAATGGCATGAGGTGCACTTCTGTGCTGGGAAGAGAAAAGGAATTAACTACAGGTAGAAAGAAGGGTGTTTCCCAGGTGCCATGGCATGCCTACCTAGTGTTTTCAAAAGCAGAGTTGTGTGAAGCAGCATTACCAGAGGTGCCACATACTGCAGGGCAATGACACAAAGGTAATAAAAGACTCGAGCCACCTGCAACCAACAACAGGCTTAAGTATCTAATACAACTGACATGTTACCATGAGTTAAACTTTCACAAGATCACCAACTGAAATGCTTTCATGGGGAAAATGCTAAATATTACTTATTTACATTTCATTATACAGGTAGCCTGACTTCAGAAAGGTTCAACCTGATGATAAGCATTTAGAATTTGAAAATATTACAAAACTTTTTAAAGAAACATTTCAAAGGTAAAACAAAATACCAAAATCTCTATGGAGAGCTACTTAAACATCATAGTAAATAACTGTCAGACAGACATTTATGCACATGAACTCCTCATAAATAACACAATCTTCATTCCATGAGTGTATTTGAAGTTAAGTTTTCATCAACACAATAATATATGAAACATAAAGAGAAAGTTGGGGCCCCACATAGTAATTCTAAAAAGAAAGACAACTGGACTGTGGGCCAACTACAATGATAACAGATTATTCACATTTTTTCTTCTATAAAATCTCTGCTAAGTACTTAAAATTCACATGGAAGAATATTAAAAGGAAGAATCCAAGGCAATGGATTTCCCACTCTTCTAGTCATGAGGTCGGGACAACATACTATAATGCCTTTCTGATTAGATGGGTCCCTGCTCAACAAGGCTTGCCACAGCTTTGCAGACCCTTCTCAGCACCCAAATCAGCTAAGCTCTCTAACCTGTTTACTGCAAGGATATGAGATGGCTTAGACCATCTTTGCTTTCATTTTGACCGTTACAAAACTTACCATTTTCTGCAGCTCAATAGTACTTATTCGTCCTGCTTCTTTTTTCATTTGATCCACACATTTCTGGGCCAAGTTTAAATATGCTTGCAGATGACTTCGCATCATGGCCAACCGCAAAGCACATAACAGGATTATTAGCCAGAGTCGCAGAGTATCGAATGTGGCTTCTGTCATTCTATAGATCAAAAAGTTGATATGGTGCTCTCAGGGACCACAACACACTAGCACAGCAGTCATGCTACTGTTCATTCCCTAGAGTCCCGAACAAAAGAGTTCCATTCTGCCAATAACTTATCTAATGGCTTCACTTGTGCAAAATAATTATGCAGATAAATGTATAATGAAAGCCCAAGTAACAACAGAGTCCCCTTTCTATCTACCTATAACCATGGAAGAAGTCTCAATGCTCTCAGAGATGAAAGAGTCCCCTAAGGGGCCTATAGGTGATCACTGGGGGAACTAATCAAGTCAATGACTGATCTATAATTTGCTATAGTTTTGTCTATTTATATACTTATTTGGTTGGAGTGATTTCAGTCTCTTCTGTTTCTAATTAGGACCAGCGAAAAATAAAAACATCTTCACATATTACAAAGATGCGAGATACCTCTCATTTCTCTAAAGCTACTTAATTAACCTATTATGTATGTTCTAAGCCTCACACCGAGTTTTCAATTTTAACACATCTTTTAGTTCAAAACTAGAGGGGGCTTGGAGGGAGCAGAAGACAGACACATCCCTCAAGCTCACTGGTCAGATAGTCCAGCCAAATTAATCAGCTTTAATGTCTCACTGACCCAGAAAAATGCTAGTGGATTGTGATCTAGGAAAGACACCTGATGTTGACCCTGGCACTCCATTATGTAGACATGTAGACATACACACATATCTCACACACATATACCCTACCCCCAGCACACACACACACACACACACACACACACCCTCACCCCCCCACACACATTTTCCCTTTTGTGTGTTTCTATCCATTGTGTTATCTATTTCAAGAAGCATTTTCTTTGTTCCAGCTCCTATTTGGGCAATCAGTGTGTGCACATCAACAGTCATGCCAAGTACCATGGGATCTGTGCTACAGATTAGAGTAGCAGCAAGCTTGGTCCAGCAAGTTTGACTACCACAAATTACTCACAAGGTAGCCAGCCCCCTTCAAGCAGAAATCACAGTTCTCACAAAACAACAAAACCTTTAAACACTGAAGAACACCAGAAAGGCTGTCCTCAGTACCAAAATACTTTTAAATTTTTTTCTATTAGACTAATTTCAGGACAGATGTCCTAAGAATGTGGTTGTCTTTTTATCTGGCTTTTTATCTGGGTTCTAGGGACCTGAACTCGGTTTTTTTTTTTGTTTGTTTGTTTTGTTTTTTTGCTTACACAGCTGTCAACTTTACCAAATGAGCCACTTCTACAGCCCCAAAAGATTAAAATGATAATAATAAGTACAATAATTCAGGATAGTTCTTCCCTAAACATGCTCCATACCAACCATCTCTTTGTCCAATAGCAAGCACCTGGGAAATGTACTAGAGGCCCAACATAGACGCTATGGAAAGGCCTGGTGTTGAACAGGAAAGGTAGAGGAGACACGAAAGTGTGACTGTATTTGTTAGAAATGGGAATGAGACAAAAACATGATTTAATTTTTTGCTTCCTTTTTCAAGGTTATGAATGCACATGGATATAAAACTTCAATTCAAAAGCAAGAAAACATGAGCACATACTTTTGTAACAATATATTTTCACTACAATGACAAGACACAAATGGGCCAGTCACACAGAAGTAACAGTATACAGGATAGAGGGGCATCTATAGCCTTCAAACTTTCCAAGGAATGTCCTGTTCCCTGGAATGTGGAACAACTGACTGGAACACAAGGAAGATGGCTACTTCACAGCCACTAAGAAGAAAGTTACTAGAAGAAAATGGAAAATGACCGACTCATTTTATAAGTCTAGGATTTGGTGTAACAGCTATTAAGTATCTTCTAACTCATACTAAGGTATTAGAAGTATCTGATAATGTGATCAGATGGGGTATCTCAGGAAAAAATCTGAGCTGGGGTCAACACAATAGGTCAGGAATAGGCAGAAGCAAAGTGATAGCTCTCATACCCTCACAGTAGTTTCTGGTAAGCCTGAGCTACATCTGAGACTCAGAGTGAAAAGGAAGCCCTGGTATGCGATGTGTGGAAGCAGAGGCGGCTGATCTCTTGAGTTCTAAGCCACCAAGGGCTACAGGAAGACCCTGCCTCAATCATTCAATCAATCAATCAATCAATCAATCAATCAATCAATCAATCAATCAGTTCATCAAAGAGAATGGGAATGGATTCTTCTCAGATTCCAAGATAATACTGGCTTTACAGTAACTTGATTTTCTCAAGCTATAAACACAAAAAGGCTGCACAGAGCCACACTTTACTTTTTCCGCTCTCTATCAGAATATACTCATGAATTAACAAATTTCACAGCTTTTGATTACAAACATTTTTCCAAATACCAACTTGTTTGTGCAAGAAAAATACCCATCACTTCCTTTTTGACTGACAGACAGTCTTTATTTAATCTACCACATGGACACTGGAATTTAAGTTATTAACTCACAATTAGAGAAGCATGAGACAGAACAAACTTAAGGTTATAATTCTGGCCAACTAAGGCAGAAGCAAAGATGAGACAAAGCAGAAAGAAGCTTCAGCATGAAGACCCCAGGCTCTTGTATATAAACAAAATGGAGAACAAATGTCAGTACTGCTGTCATCTGGAGGAGGAGGGGAGGGAGAGGTGGGAATCTCCCTCCCTCAGGTACCCACAGCTGGGATTACTAGCTGTGCACCATCATGCCTGGCTCCCCTCAAAATGGTCGAGCAACCATTAGCCAAACTATTTTACTTCTGAGTCTGCTACTTAATACAGAATAAGAACAGTAAAAACAAGTGATTGCCATACGGAGACCAAGATAAAATCTGTGACACATAGCATAGCTGGTTTATGACAAACGCTAGTTTCCTTGTTTTCCCTAATTTTATTTATAATTGGTCAAGTTAAAACTATTGTCAAGCTCCTTGTCCAGCTGAGGAGAGAGAGGAGGGAGTGTATGAGCATGAGGAGACTCGCAGAGATGGCTGACCAGAGCTTATTGGGAGCTCACTGAATCATGATTAATATTATGATCAATATTTGTTCAGATATCCCCACTTGACAACTGTGTTTTAGAAGAATAAGATGTCAGAAACAACCACTGAGGAACCTTCAGGGGAAGAACTATATCTCCAAAAGTAGATGACTGTCGAATGCAGTATGTGGAGCCTCTTGGAGTAGGACTAGACTATGTTCCTGTGCCTGTGCATGAACTGGCATCTTGGGAGCCCATTCCCTGCAGATGAACACCTAGCTCTGCCTTGATAGTGACATGAGGGACTTGGACCTATCTCAACTGGACGTGCCAGACAGAATTGATCCACCTTGGGCCTCCTTGCCCTCCTTTGGTATTGGATGGGGGGATGGAATAGGGGAGGCTGAGGGAGGACTGGGAGGGACTGGGAGGGACTGGGAGGGACTGGGAGGGACAACAATGGCAGATACGGAAAAAAACCTTTTTAAATTGAATGGAAAAAAAAAACCTATTATTAAGGTCTAGTTGGTTTAGTTATATGAAGGATAAACATTACTTCCTCAGTGGATATTTCCCTAGTTGAAGAAGATTAAGTTAAAAAAACATTGTCATGAGCTCACTAGTTCTATTCTCCAAGACAGATAAATATATACAGAATTTAAAAGAAGTGCATACTACATAATGCATACTGTGGAGTCAATGACTAGTCAGAATTTTCTATTTTAATTTTGATAAGATAATAATGAAAAGAATATTACTAACTACTCATTTTCAGAGACCAAGTAACAAGTGCTAGTTCACTAATTCCAGCAATAACCCTGAGAAAATATATACTTCACTTCATTATCCAGATGGGAAAACAGAGGCTTAGTACAGTTAAATAATCTGCCTCAAGTGACAATTTTAGTGAGGAGCAAAGCTAGAGTTCCAACCAGCTGTCTAAACCTTTCTAAAGCTGTAGCATAGTTCCACAACACTGTATCTAACACACAAAGTAGTTATTAATGTCCTTCAATGAACTGATTCTCTATTTTCTTGACATCTTATTCTGCTAAAACACAGTTGTCAATTGGGGATATCTGAACAAATATTAATCATAATTTTAAGACATTATTTTAAATTTTTCTAAGTATGTTGTAGATGAAATTTCTCATGTTAGAGATGAAAATTGTAGTAGTTATTGTATAAAAATGTTTCTACTTAATTTGAAAAACACTTTATCCAAAAACCAGGCACGAATCAAAAGGAAATGTTAAAATTTCCACGGATAAGGAAATGGATACCACTTATATTTCCACTGACATTACTTTTCTCCATAAATATTACAACAGACCAATAATAACAGCACTATGCAAAGGCCTAAATATGCAAAATGACAAGAAAAATGTAAAATGACAATTAGATATTAGGAGATAAATCTTAAGGTGTGTAGAGAAGTAATCAATAGCGTTCATTAAAAAAAGATTTAAAAAATGGGTTACATGATGGTCTGCATCTTCAGCTTCAGAACATTTTCAGCATTCCCATTAATTTGAAAAAATTACAGTACATCATGCTGGGTGGTATGGCGAATGCCTTTAATCATAGCAACTGGGAAGCAGAGGCAGGTGTGAGTTTCAGGCCAGCCTGTTAACAAATTGATTTTCAGGGCAGTCAGGGCTACACAGAGAAACCTTGTCTCTAAAAACCAAAAACAACAACAACAAACCAAGTACCTCAATTTACCCAAACAAACAAACAAAAACTAACTAACAAAATGTAAATACAAGGTAGGCATCACAGTGGAATATGTCTTTAATTCTAGTACTCAGGAGACAAAAGCAGGCAGATGTCTGTGAGTCCAAGACCAGACTGATCCACACAGTGAGTTCCAGGACAGCCAGGCCTATTACACTGAGACTCTGTCTCAAAAAGCAAATCTTATCAAAAATATAGTAAGTGACATTTAGGAAAGTAGCTTTGTTTATAATGAAAACAAACTCAGGCAAGGCTCCATACTTACAAAGGGACACTTTCTTTCCCCAATGGAGGGTTCATGATGTAGTCTTTGGTGATTGGTTTAACCCAGAGCAGAACCATAAATAAAGGTGCCAAGAAGTTGATATGAAGTAATGTTCTGAAAGAATACAAGAAACAAACATAAAGATTCTGAGACAAAATGTACCAGTAAAGTGTATATTATATTTTTAATCATTTACTGTTAATCTAGGTCCTTAAGAAATAAAATTGTCTTGGTTTTTCAGATGAGAACATGTAGAAAGGTAAATGGCTCAAGGCCATTTAACGGGTTAGAGGGGTATCTAAGCTAAAATTGAGATTTGTTTATTTCTACTCTACATGCATTTTGCAATCCCTTATTAAATCCACGATTCTACAAACTGATATTTTAATGATTCTAATTTCCTATACTCAGTAATTCAAATGGTAGATACACAGGAGTCATTTCATAATTTTCAACACAGATAAACAAGATGCTTGCTCATTACTCACAAATAAATGACAATGATTAGCAAAGTCATAATATCAGAAGGCATATGGCAAATAAAACACTACAACTTATAACTGAGGAACTTTGTAATATGTAATGATCATTTATAATGTTAAAATTATATTATCAAAATTACAACTGACTAAAAATTTGTATTTCTTCTTAGACTGTTAAAACCACAGCTGAAATTAATTTATCATATTCAAATATCAATAACTTATTTCTATTTTCAATTCTGTGAAATGACTCTGTTACACAGCCTAGATTGGCCTCCACTTCATGGTACTCTCAGCCTTGGAAGAGCTGGGATTAGACATGAGCCACCGACATCACACCCAACCTTGATTTACTCAGGGCAAGGCTATAGTCCCACTGAAGCAAAGGAGATTTGAGGACTGAGGTACAACACCTCAGTGTTAACTAGTGTCTAAATTTGTATCCTACCGACACACATGGACCCTAAAATTTATTGTTTAGGAAAAAAGGGCAAACTTGACAGATTGTTTTATTATAACATACTATTTCATTATTGAGAAATGATAGTTTACTTTCATTATTAATTAATTTTATTATCAAGAAACATAATTAAGCCAGAGACTGGGCTTAATTACAGGCTTTAACATACACACAAACACACACATTTTAACACGACATGACACAAACAAATAGTAGAGCTGGGTGTGATGTGAGGACTCAGGGCTGAGTCATGGACAGTGAGGTGACAAGGAAAGATGGGTACAATCCCTATTAGTATACAGTCCTAGTGCCTGCCACAGAGAAACAGTGCTGCTCCCTTGCCATTAAGTTACCAGCAGCAGAACTAGCTTGCTCCAATTGTGACCACAGAGTACTGTACTACAGCATGGGGCTGTAAGAAACCGGAACTAAACAAAGTCCCAAAGCTCCAAAGGAAAAACACTTACAAAGAAGCTACATTTTACTGAAGATAAGATATGCCACCCCTCTCCAACCACCACTAAACGCTTTATGTTTTATAGACTGATTCTTTTCTTCCCACAGTCTTGGAAAACTATGGAGGGCAGGGAAGAAAGCAGTATTAGGTATGCAGTGTTGCTAGGGAACACTCCAGTACCAAGGAGCAGCCCACAGTGGTTTCAGTAGTTTGTGAAGGGCTCCCCTCCACCCATCCTTTTCAGCTTATTTAAATCATAACACCAAGGTTAGTGGACTGCAGTGTGTGTGTGTGTGTGTGTGTGTGTGTGTGTGTGTGTGTGTGTGTGTGTGTGTGTGTGTGTGTAGGGGAGAGTGGGCGGACCAGGTTTTGTCTTAAAAGAAACCTTTAGAGAGAGATGGGTGGTGGGAAAAAGGCAGGACATAGTAAAGAGCATGCTGGGTTAAAAAAGCCAGGGGCTGAAGTAGTGGGTAATGTAGATGGGGCTGGGGGGAACTAGGTGAACTAGGTAAGTAAACACATATTAAACAAGTAGAATAATGATGTGAACATAGGTAAGAAATAAGAATGCAAAGGCAGGAAAATCAGCATCATTACATATAGTACTTTTAGAAAATATGATGCCTGGAGCTTAGTGATTATACACATATAAAATGGAGTGTTTTCAAGTAGGGCTTGTACTGTGGGAAGATAAGACCCTGGATCTAAACCAAAGCCCATGTAAGCACACGTTCTGTTACAACATCTCCATTCACAAACAAACACCTCCAAAACAACAAAAAACCAACCCCCAACTACAAAGAAAACAGCAAAGGCTTTGGAACCATAGGCAGAAGTTTAATATTTTCTCCATTTCAGAATCAAGATAGAATTTGGTGATCAAACTAACTTGCTATAGGACGCTGCACTCTCAAAATAAAATAGTGAGTTATTTTAAGTCTAACACATAGATTATCAACTTAAGGAAAGTATTTCTTACAAATTTAACTCTTAGGTTTAAAAATATTTAAATAGCTCAAGAATAATAAAATATTTTAATAAACATGTAACTTTATGTATTTTAAAATAAAATTTAAAAAGGAAATTTCCACAGAACTTGTTCCAATGCAGAGACTGAAATACATAAATCTCTGAATTAAAACGAATTAATACAAACCTTGGTATTTTCAAGTAGAAGCACATTTAACAACAAACGTATGTTTAATATAGGCTTGAAATTTCAAAGAGAAACTACTTATAGCTGAGAGAAAATGGTGTGACATCAATATTAAATATATTTTTAATAAAATAATTTATTTTATCACAATAATATACCTTAATTAAGATGGAAAACATATATTTATCTGCATGTGCTTATGTACATTTTCCGCTTACTGTGTAATTTTTTCTGTTGCCAAATTCAGGGCATCCAGGTGCATTTGAGCCAGCCGTAATCCAGGAAATGTCAAAAAAGCCCCAATGAGTGAACAGAAAATAGCCAGGAAAAATTTAAAAGTAAGTTTTGAAACAGGACCCCTAAAAATAAAGTTTAAAAAAAGGCTGATAAATTTTTGGTTAACTTACCAAGAGCCCATTTTTTCCATTCAATTAATTTAAAAATCACAATAATATCAGTACATTAAAGAATATAACCACAAAAATATCAATCTTATTCATAGTAGATCTTGGTGAATGATTTCTAAAATGACACCAACAACCTAAGCTACATATTTAAATGGCATGTGGTCTGTATATAAGTTCATTTCATCTTTGGAGATAGTGATTATAAAAGCAAATACAACTAGGAATTTAGTGTAAGATTATAACTTCACAACAGTAAAGTATGAGTAAGCTGTTCCTGAAGGGATGACTCGGAGCTGGAGATGGAGTTTGGGGTAAGCCCTTGCCTGAACGCATGCATTAGCCCCTGTGCTTGATCCCAAAACTGCAATGAGGGAAGGAGAGAAGTGAGTATTACAAGGAACTACTTTTACTGATTAAATCAATTAATTATATTTTTACTATAGTAAAAGCTGCTTTACTTAAACACAGAAAATGTTAAATTTACATAATGCTCAACTTTTCAAAAACTTACTGAGATTCTAAACCCTGCTTTTCAAGAAACTGCATCGCACTGTCTGAAAAATTTGTAAACCCTGTAGGAAAAAAGAGATTACTCTTATGAGGTTGAAATACAAACTCTTCTACAGCAGAACATCTTGTAGGTTAGTGACTAGCTTTGTTTGTGTGTATGTGTTAACTAGTGTGCTATAATGCAATAAAATAAGTTATTAGCAAGAAAAGTCTCTAAAATATCCCTTTGATACTTGTATATTCCACAAGCGTATAAAATTTGAATTAATTTTTTAGCATTACATAAATTAACTTTAAGAAAGAACAGTTGCAGTATTTTGGGGAAAAGGTTAGTAAAAACCTTAGTTCAAATAACAAAGATCTTTTTGAAGATTAATAAAGATTAACATAAACCAACTTCAATCTAAAATAATAGACACATAAATATATATAAAACTAAGACAAATACTAAAATCAAAATTATACTACACAAATAAAATTTATTTTTAAGGTTGTGTAAACCATTACCTGTTTCAAGTCCAAACTCCAGGTAATTCTCTGTCACTATCAAAACTGCCATCGCTTTAACGAAGAAAAAAAATCCAAAGGTGACACAAACTGACCTTTCACCACCGTCTTCTACTTTAAAATAGTGTGTAGTTAATGAAAATAGAACTTTGCTGCAGAAGGAAAAGTTCAGGAAAAACCACAAATAACTTGTGGGAGCTATGCACAACATCTCTACATGATGCAAATGTCAAAAGAAGTAAACATTCACTTTGATTCCATCAGTCTGTCAGATGTACTTTGGAAGTAAATACCTAATGAAAATCTTAATGGAAACAGAACAGAGACAAAAAAAATCTAAGTGTAAAAATTTAAACTAAGGAAAAGTACATTAAAATTAAGTTGCAATTACAAAATGCACTTCTTATGTATCAGACTCAAATTTAATGGGTTTAACTACAGCATTTTATGCTAATAGGTTCAGAACAATAAGCATGAAAAGAAGGGGTAGAGATTTTAGTCAGTTAATCTTATTGGGCATATTCATCAAACATTTATATTTATTGTTACATCTATAACTGAATATACAACACAACAGGACTAACTTGTAACCATTTAAACAATTTAAAATTTAAAAATTACTAATAGCTTCTGGTAGTCTGTTATATGAAAACTATTTAGAACCATCATGAATGAAGGTTCAAGAAAGACCAAGTTCCACCTGAGGATTCCAAACCAATCAAAGTTTCAACATGCTCAGCTTGAAAATCAAACTAAAAGATCATAACACACCTAACACACATCCACTCGTTTAATTAGGATCAAATCAAACATAACCCAAACCTAGAACTTGAATCTGATGTATACAAATCATGCTTCTTGAAAGGATAAGCCAAACACACAAAATAATGCAGCGAGTAAACAAATCCAGACACCAGCAACTTCGATATGAATGTTCTGTTACACACTAGAAATAATGAGCTGTCACTTAGTATGAGTCATATACAAAACACATTTAAAGAAACCTGTGCTGGAATTAGGTAAACACCTGAAAGTCATGTAGATGAGAGATGACGGAGATTTAAATTTCGGCAGCCATAATCCAGAGCCTGGGCACTTAGTACTCACTTATATGCCTCCATAAATTACACAAAGTACCTAATGGTTATGTGTGGCAGCTCAGACATAAAAGATGGAATATTTTCAAACTAGTTAACATTCCTATTATATTTTCCAAAGGGAGCAAACTCTATGCTAAAGTTGAAGCTATTTGGGGGGGGGGGCATTTTAATTAACCCACCTAAAGGATAAATGGTGTTAGGAACCCAACCTAGGGCCTTACGCTTTCGAGGCCAGTGCTCAGCCATGGAGACACATGCACATCCTGCTACATTAATTTTACAGCACAGAATAATCATCAAGTCTTCCAAATCTGGAAAGCTGACAAACTCTTCCAAGGACAGAAAGAACTGGAAGAGCAACACTGATATGCGTATCTTGCAGGGCGGAACTTTGTGCTACTCCGGTTTCCTTCCTCCTAAAACCTCCGCTATTATGGTATAAATCTTCCCTCAACACAGTAGCCAGCCTTTTCCTATTCTGACTAACATCTACTCCATCAGAGTATACTGTGGCACTCTTAACTTTGGCATGATTCTGTGCTATTAAGCTTAATCAAATTATCATATTTCAATTAAAATGACTCATAGGGGTTTACCAGCAGCACAATTTCCATGTTATTTTAAGAAAGACGATATTTTTAGCTTTTCTTCCATAAAAATCACTGCATATAACCCAGTATTATTCTCAACTTCTATGCATAACGAGATGTCACCAATTATGCTCTTACCTACAGCTACAGAAAAGACTCTTCAATATCAAGGTTTTTATAAAGCCTCAATGAACTATATTATTTCATATTTACCTTAAAATTAAAGTATATACACATGTATATAATGTTAAATAGAGTTCTACTTCTTGGACTGTTCCAACAAAAACCATAGACAGACTTCATAGACTTCAATGTTGTGGGCTTTGTGAAAAACATATACAGTCTAATTCTGTGTATAAATTTTTTATACTTTTCCCTACCCTGAATCCTTTAAAAATGTTAATAAACTATTCTTAGCCCAAGAGCTACACAAAACAAGCTGTGAATGTAGGCCCTGTTTACTTGTATGGCACCAGAATATATTAAATCATAGATACAATTATTAATGAAGAAAAATTAACTTGGTGAGAAGATGCAAGCAACAACACAAAACATTTCAAATACGTAAGTTACGTATGTTCTGTACACACATATATATTTCATATTAGCTAAATAAAGATAAATGCATCTTTCAAAGAATAAAATGTTATAAAAAATGGTTAGCTAATAAAATTAAACATGATAAAAACAAAGAAAGACAAAAGGAAGTTTCCTGAAGCAAACAAGAGTGCCGACGCACGAGCACGATCTGTCCAACAAGAGACGAGGAATCAGCACTTGTGTGCATGCAGTGGGAGTGGATGTGAGGTCTCTAAGACCTCAAGACAAAATAAAACAATGGAAACCTCAAGTTTACAAGTTTGGGAAGTCTTCCAGAAGCCTAGCCCAAGGAAGTAAGATTTCAATCAAGGTATAAGGCAAAGACTTACAGAAGTGGGATAGACCAGATAATCGTATGTTCCTAAGTGGGGTGGGATAAGCCATATGCACATCAGAGTGAATGTTATTCCTAATGGTATCTTTGAAAGTTATGGGCAGTAGAATTAACTTTTAAACTAGAGAAATACTGAAAACCTAGAATTCTATACCCAATAGAATAACAGTACAATAGTTAGGTACTTTCAAATTAGTACAAAACTCAGTTACTGTTTGTACTATGGCTGAAAATACCATCAAAACCATTTGGACAAACCAAGAAAAACAATGAATTCTGAAAATGGGACGTTAAGATTGGGAGAAGAGAAGAGGAAGTTCTTACAAAGCCCACAAAACTAAGCCCCAACGTAACAGTAACTCAGTTGGTGCGAAAGGCAAGTAATCTCAATAAAGCCAAAGGGGAAAAAATACAGTGACGCCATAGGTCACTACTGAAAAGCTAATGATTACTTTTAAAAAGCAAAAAATAAATAAAATTTTACAAAGAGTAGTCGTTTATGAAAAAAATTACAAATGTAAGCATAGTGCCTTAAAATGTTCATACATAATTTTTTAGGTATAAGAAAAATCTGTGACTACTGATTTCACCAAAGTTTATACAAAGTGTACTGGCAATATAAAAAAGGAAAAGTACAGGGACTAATATAGTAAGAGAAAAAGAAATCTTCTCTGGTCATGGAAGCACATGCCAGAGGTTGATATAAAAGAATTTTGAGTTCTAAGACAGCTTGAGACAAAGAAATAGACTCTGTTTTAAAACACTAAACCAAAACACAGAACTCCACTCACTGGTCAGGAGAAGAAAGACAATCTTCATATGCCATAAGAGATACATTATTAGGGCGGTGTTCTTTCATTTAGAAATATGAAGGTTTTATTTATAATTACATGTATGATATGTGTGTGCAGAAGGCATGTGCATGTGAAGGTCAGGGGCAACTTTGTGGAAATGGTTCTCTCCCAGTTCATATGTATTTTAAAAGACTTTAACCCGCTAAACCATCTCACTGGGTTCATAATAATATGATTTTTAAAATGGAAGATAAAATAGAAAACAGAAGAGGGAAGATTTAAAGCATGCATGGAGATATGTGCAAGTTATAGAAATACTGTGTCATCTCTAATATCAGCACTCTGGGATACTATGAAGAGTCAGCTCAACTGATTCATTGTTTTAAAGATGCAATTCTCTGGGTTGAAGAGATGGCTCAGTGGTTAAGAGTGTTTACTGATCTTGTAGAGGATCTGAGTTTAGCTCCCAGCTCCTACATCAAGCAGTTCAAACCACTTATACGTCCAGGTCCAAAGGATCAGCTACCTACTTCTGAATCTGCACCTTCACAGCATACATTTACATAGAGAAAGATGCGTATTTTTAAAAGGACCAATCTCTATACTCAGAAAACATGGATTTTGTTATATAATACTGAAATCAAACAAATATATTTTACCACTATTTTTATGGAATGAAAGAAACAGCATACTGTGATTGTGATTACCAAATACTTAATTCTGGCACATGTAGCAATATTTAATATTGACAGTTAAAGTCATTCAAATACAACAAAAAGGAGACTATATTCTAAGAAGAAATATTAGTCAATATGCAAATGTGACTAATATTTTAATGAGTAAGCATAAAATGTTCATAAAAATTTTTCACAAATTTTTAAAAATATGATTACATTTCTATTTAAATGATTTTTATATAAATTGAAATTTGTTCAATTACAGAAAAAGAGATTATATGTACTTTTTTGTGACTATTATAAAAAATGCTAGCCCTCATCCCCAATTCAAATGAGTAAGCTTCCCACATCCATTTTTCTTGATGAAGAGGCAACTGAAATACTTGAAACACATTTTCCTTTTCATTCTATACTACAAACAAATAAAACTATAGAAACAATATTAAAATTCTATTATCAATTTTCATTTAAAGCTAACAAATAAGCATGTCAATTCTTATGACTTTATATACAATCCTTTTAAAGACAACTGTTCCTATTGAATAGTACAAAACATTTACCTTAAAATTTACTTTTAACTTTAGGTGTGTAGTCTTAATTATTATTTAGAAAAAAGAAACAAAATAAATTTTCCCAGATTATAGAAAAAAATATCATGTATATTTTAAACTATGTCAGAATTATAGTCAGCCAGGCTCAAAATAACCATATTATAGAGAAAAATACTAATCAAAGGTAGTGGAAAGAAGTAAGTATGAGCTTTATTTTAAAAACCAAAATGACCAGGGTTCTAGATTAAAATAAGACAGAGAAGACCACCCTTGAACTTTTAGTTTCAGAAAGAAAGTTATCACTTTCCAGCTAACAGGAGAAAGTCATATTAATTATAAATCAACAGACAGAAAGAAGGCCCTGTTATTCAAATTCAACTTGGCCTATTTCATTCTGGGTTCTGAGGGAAGGAGTTGATGACAAGAGGTGGCAAGGTGGCACACTTCCAGGTTCCAACAGTCAAGTTTTACTATCATGCAGTCAAAATGTCATTCTCATACTTGTAGGAATCTCAAGATACCACAGAAGTCATTTCTACTGTCCTGTGTAAGTCCATCAATATTGTGAAGAAAGGAAACAAATGATCATAGAAATAAAACAACTGCTTCATGACTATCCACTGAGCTGATTAAGTTACATGTATCTAATGTGACTACTTTAACCAAGATTACTTCATTAGTAACAAGTGCAGAGATTTTCTGAATCAATGTCTATGTACTCGGAATTCAGCAGAACTGTTGTTTCATGAAGTCAATGGAGAGCTGAGTTTGATTCTTAAGTGGGAACATACAATAATGAAGTAAATAAAGAAATCCCAGACAGAAATCACTTCTAGTAGACTTAGTTTATAGAGTTGAAGCTAAAAGCAGTCGTTATGGCTAGACTGAAATACAGTCTGTCAGAACTTCCTTTATTGTGAATCTAGATATCTGATATTCTGGTCTCTTGGATGTACAAAACTGCAGAAGGTTATTTCCTCACATCCAATGTTAAATAAAACTCACATCATCATGCATATAATTCTACTTCCTTCTTCTTCCCCCTTCTTCTTCACAGAGAGTCAAAGCTTAAAAAAAAAAAATGATCTGGACTCTAAGCTCTACCATTTTCTATACTCTACACTATGAGCACACAGAAAACCCCAATATTCCCATGAGGGAGATAGGGCTGTTTGGCACCTTTCATAAGAACACTACCTAAAGAGAGCAGCGTTAGCTCATTGCTAACCCATGATTGCTGACATCACACTAAGCAATATGAAATAAAATGGAAAATGACAGAAAACATAGGAATAGGTAGTTACAAATGTGTGTCTTTCTGGTAATAATATACTAATGGCTACACCACACAAAATAATTTGAATAAGAAGCATATATACATTCCCACATATATTTGAACTGAAGCAGAAAAAGAAGCATTTCATAAAGAACATTTATCATTAGTATCTCAAGACACAAAATAACATAGTCATAAAGAAGAGTTTCATAGGAGGGTAAAAAAAAAATAAAGAGCTCATAAACATTTTAAACTGTGGCAGACAGTATAAACAAAAGCCATAATAAAATAGTTGGAAAAGTTAAGAGTATCTCCTCAAAAATCCTAAAATTATAATGAATATACATAAGAAAGACAGATGACAATTCTAGATGCTGATGTGAGTAAGCATCCCCAAATGTTCAAAGTGAAGAGAAACTCATCAGATAATTACAAAAGAGCTTCCTCAAACTCATGAACATGTATTTCTCAAACTTGAGCTCAGCTCTCCCCTGGAGTCCAGTGTCTACTTTCCACTGTTAGTCTAGGGACAGAACCTCAGAGTGCCGACAACTGTGAGAACAAGTCCCAACGCCGTGATAGGCGGGAGGAGGAGGACCATGAGTCACTAGGGCATCCAGCTCTTCAACACCTCAGAGTTCCGAAGAAAAACTATTTCTGTGCTTTCTACCGAGTCAAATTGCCAATCAATTAATAAAGGCAGCTTAAGGTACACAAAACTTCAAGAATCGTCTTTTTCTAAAGATAGCACAAGAGAGTTCATGCTTGCAAAAATAAAGTGAGCCAAGGAAGAAGAGAGCAAGAAGGAAACACAAGTTTTTGTAGAAAGACAGCAACAAATAACGATCCAGGACAAGAGCTATGTAGACATTTATAATGACAAGGTGCTGGACACTCAGCCTGAGAGCAACACGGTGGGGAAAACTCCCTCCTGCAAGTATCCGCCACTCTCCCCCCACATGTGCCCACACACATATAGTTGTGCACTGGCACAGCTGTGTACTTTATAAAGAAACCAGGGCTCAGAAAGATAGTTCTAGAGGAAACAAAACGAGAATGATGTGCTGATCTACTGATGTAACATCGCTCTGGGAAAGCTTAGTTTCCATAAAATAAAATCAAATTACTCAAGGAAGGTAATAAAAAGTGTTCTGCTACCTAGAGAAAAGCTTTCCACCTCACCTCCCTCTCCCCCTCTACTCCTTCCTCTATCCCTACCAGCACAAAAGGCCCTTAACGAGGTCAGAATGTCTGGGGGCCTATCTCACACTCTACCTGGATAAAAAGGGAATGGAATGAGATGGCATCTTTCCCTACGTTTAACTTTTTAAGCAACTCAACTATTTTGAAATTTTAAGAAGTTACATAAAGAATTTCCATTGGATATGGTCAAGTTACACTGTATACATAAGGAAATGTCAAAGAGTAAGTTTAATATACCTTAAAAATTGTAGAATTTCATAAAGGAAAATTCTCTAACAAAATCTTTTTATATTAAAACCAAGTTCTAATTAATGATATAAGTTCAAAAAACAAGTAAGTTCACAATGTTAATGATGGTTTGAAGGATACATTGCAAAAGACAAAACCAGAAGGCACCAGACTAAGCTGATATTCATTTCCTGTGTAGGCTTCATGAAACTGTAATAGACTTCAGTTACTAAATAGACAATGGTAGCAGCCACTGTGAAATCAACCAGCCACTGATATTCTGGAAAGTAATGCAACGCTGAAAAAGAAAAGAGAAGGAGACTTTCAGGTAGACGTTAAGCTCGCAAGACCTATCCACAGGACTTCAGCAGGCCAGGCTATTCTACGTGCAGACTTAAACTGTAAGATTTGCAAATATAAAAATGCAGGAGACACTCAAATTTTAGCACTAACATTAAATTAATACTTCATAAGTTACATAATAAAAACAGCCCTGAACTAATTACTCTAAATTATTTAAATTGCTGTTAAAACATGAATGTAAATATATTAGTGCTTTCTTAACCAATCAGTTTATTTTTACAAATACCATGCGAATAATTTTCTTTTGGTGTATCTAACCATGTTAGCCTTAACTTCAATGAATACAACTTAGTTTAATACAAAAGGTTAACATTCACTTTATAATTAAACTTTGCTCTCCCCACCGACGAAGGACTAGTGATTGTGCATTACTGCACACAGTACTAAATGAACACACACTTCTTTTTCTCTCTTAGAGAAATACTGATACAAATCTGATTTTCCATAAAACCATAGCCTTTCAACAAATGATTCAATCACTCAGCACTTATATTCAAAATAAAATTCTGACACTACATGTAATTTCATTGCTCTATGTATTTTATTTAAATTTTTTACAAAATATAGTGTTTTATATCCTCCAGAACGTGATAGTTACCAATTATGCACACAAAGTCAAACTGACATTCTTAGCGATATGTTAACCCATATGATCACATCTTTTATTTCTATGTAATATAATAATATAATCATGTTATAGATAATAACTAATAATATAACCATATTATAGATAAATAATACATATCGTTATATCTCTTCAGTAGAAAACTGGGAGTCAGAAGAAATTTATAGAGGGCAGAGACTTTAGTTGTAAAATACTTGCTTGTATAAGGTACTTGGTTTAATGAGGAATCTCACAAAAAGAAAAAGAAGTTCAGATGAGCCCGTCTGCATAACCATACACACGAATTTGCAAAAAGTACACACACATCAAAGAACACGTCACTGCTACTCTGGTTCTTATTAAATAACCAGTTGTTAAACTAGTACCATTTGCAATTACTTCTCAATACTGACTATGTGAAATCATATAGTTAAGAAACTGCATGCTAATGGCACACTAAATAAATGCTTTAAGTTAAAATAGCCAAGTTTCATTGGCTTGTTTTTTAACTACAGAATAACCTGCCTGTAGGGGTATTGTGTTGTTTCATGGTAAATAATTGTCCCACCCACTGGTTTAATAAAAAGCGCGGATGGGCCAAAGGCAGGCAGGAAGTGTAGGCGGGGCTACCAGACTAAAAACTCTGAGAACAGGAAGTCCAGAGCAGAATGCCAGAGAAAAGCCGGAAGAAGCAGAGGACAACCATGCTGCTCTAAGAAAAGGTACAGAGCCCCATGGCTGAACAGGAAGAGTCATGGGTTAGATTAAGGGTAAAGAGTTAGCAAGCTATATGCCTGGGCCTGAGGCTAATCAGCCTAAAACTATTGAAAGCATCTGTGTGTTTCTGTGGGACTGTGAGTCTGCGGGTCTGTGGGCCTAAATCTTGAGGCAAGGCCCAAAAGTCAGGACAAAAACTTCTTACTACACCTGCCCAGTTATTTTATTTTATAAATGAGTTTAGAAAACAAAGGAGTTGGTGCTGATACCCATCCCAAGACCTTTGAATATAACAATACTGATAATGTGGCTAAGAAGCTGCTAATTTTTCAATAAATACTATCTGATAATATATAGAAATCAGTGAGCGGTTTTACACAATTAAACACATACACAGAACTCATAAAAACAAATGAGACAGCTGCTGATCGAAATAATAAGGTATTCTGAAGATTACAGGAGAAGTGAAAAGAAGAATGGTTATCAGTCTTAAGTATTCATGTGAGCTCATGGGGTTAGTTTACAGCTAGCTCTTCGCTGGCATTGGTGGGTTTTAGGTTTCCCCTATAGATATTTACAAATTTTATATAATTAATACTCAATCTCAACTGATAAAGATTCTGACATTACTTTATATCATAAAATAATATTACATAACATGTTAGATAAATCTGAAATGGTTTTGCTGAGGTTGGTATAATTTGGCTCTAGGAAAAATCAAGTTACAAAATACTTTATGTATTTATCTCAAGTATTGTTTAAGCTAATGTAGCCATTTTAATATATGACCATAGATTCCTAACTAAAACTAATAAGAAGGGATGGGGAAAGAACACTCCAAACTCATCAAGGGAAAATCCACCAAGAGAAATCCTTAACTGGATATCCAAGTTCATAAAGAAACACTACCACAACTGAAATCACATTCTGGCTCTCAGTAATACCTTGCCAGTAGACAAATCACCCAGACAAAAACTACAGAATTGCTGGATTTGACTGACGTTATAAACCAATTGAACCTCACAGATATTTGCTGAATGTTTCACCCAAACACAAAAGAATATAGTTTCTTCTCAGCACTTCAGGAAACTTTCTCTAAACCTGACCACATACTGGTCACAAAGCAAATTTCAACAGACATAAGGAAACTGAAATATTATCCCACATCTGCCCACCATGATCAAAGCTAGATGACAGCAGCAATGGGAACAGCAGAAAGCTTACAAAGTCATGGAAAATGACCAACTCAATACTGGGTGAAAGATGTGTTAGAAGACAAAAATTAAGACAAAAACTAAAAACATTTTAGAATTGAGTAAAATAAAAACTGATGAGACACAATGAGAGCAGGTCTAAGAGACAAGTTCCCAGAGCACAAATGCCCACAAAAAACTGGAGAGATTTTACACAAGCAACTTAACAGCACACCCAAGAATCTGAAAACAAAGAAATAGCACCCTACCAGAGTAGACAGAAAGAAACAATCAAAGATGGGGCTGAAATCAATAAAACAAACAATCAAAAAGAACCAATGAAATGGAGCTGTTTGTTTCAGAAAATCAAAGCCTTTAGTAAAAGGGAGAGAGAATATTCAAATTATTAAAATCAGAGATGTAAATGGGGACATCACAACAGACATCTAAGAAATCATAAGGATAGACTTAAAAAAAAAGTACTTTATCAAACAGGAAAACCTAAGATATAGACAAATTTCTTGATATTTAGAATCTAACAAAGTTAAATCAAGATCAGATAAACAATTTAAACATACCCACATAACCTTTAATAAATTGAAGCAGGAATTAAAATTTTCCCAATCAACAAAAGCCCAAGCCTAGATTAATGTAATACAGAATACTAATGGATTTTCCAAAAATTAGCACCAACACTCCTCAAATTATTCCTCAAAATAGAAACTGAAGAAATAAACATAAAAGAAAATATACTCAATAAAACACCTGCAAACCAAATCCTAGAACACATCAAAAAGATCATCCACTATGATCAAGTAGACTTCATCCCAGATATGCAGGTATGGTTCAATATATGAAAACAGATAAGCATCTTTAAGTAAACCAACAAAAAAACCCATAGGATCATCTCATAAGATGCCAAAAAAGCCTTGACAAAATCCAACAGGCCTTCATAATAAAAGTCCTAGAGAGACTAGGTATCCAAAGATCAATAAGTGCAACTGGCAGCAAGCCCACAGCTAACTTCTACCTAAACTGAGAGAAACTCAGACTTTCCAGTAAAACCAAGAAAAAGACATAGGCTCTCTTCATACCGACTCAATATATCGTACTTGAAGTCTTACCTAGAGCAGTAAGATAACCAAAGACCATGAATGGTATACAAATAAAAGGAAGAAGCTGAAGTATCTTTATTGGCAGATGATAGGATTTTATACCTAAATGACTCTACCAAGAACTTCTATAGCTGATATGCACTTGAAGCAAAGTAGCAAGATATAAAAGCTAAAGAGAAATTAGTATAAAAATGACGGACTCAGAAAAAACTCAAGAAAACCTTTCAAAAAGCAACCCCCCACACACAACTTAGGATAACTTTTACCAATAAGTGAAATGCTTGTATAATTAAAATTTTATGTCAATGAAAGAGAAACTGAAGATCAGAAGAAGGAAAGATATCCCGTGTGCACTGATGATGTGGGAATGCCTTTCTGTATGCTGTGAATCTCAATCTTTAAATAAAGGAGCTGTTTTGGGCCATGACAGGCACCATAGAAGAAGTAGGAGGAATCAGAATAGGTAGGAAAGGAAGGGCAGAGTCAGAGGCAGATGAAGCTAAAGCCCACAGGAGCAACATGTAGGAGCACAGGTGAGCCATGGGCATGTGGCAGACAGATTAATAGAAATGGGTTGATTTAAGATGTAAGAGCTAGCTAGCAATGTGCCTGAGCCATAGGCCAAACAGCATAAAGTTAATATAAGCGTCTGAGTCATTTCTGGGGCCTGAGCGGCGGCAGGTCTGTGGGTCTGGACCTCTGGCCCCCCGAGATTGAGAAACCCCACTACTACACACTGACTGGTAGGAATAGCAAAAATGGCTACCCTACAAAATTAATCTACAGATTCAACACAATCCCCATCAAAATTCCAATGCAGTTCTTCATAGAAATTAAAAGGGAAAAATTTAGTTAAATATGAAAACTAAAGAAACTACTACTAGTATACCCTATGTCAAAGTGTATTACAGAGCTATAATAATAAAAACATCATGGATTGTTATAAAAATAGACATATTGATCAATGAATTCAAACTGAAGCCTATACATAAGTCCATACACCTGTGGATACCTGATTTTTGATAACAGAAGCCAGTAATATACAATGATAAAAAAAGACAGCATCTTTAACAAATGATGCTGTTCAAACTGGATGGCTGCTTATAGAAGAATGGGAATAAATCCCTATTTATCACCTTGCACAAAAATACAACTTTGACATAAGGCCAGGTACACTGAATCCGAGAGAAGAGAAAGTAGGGAATAGTCCTGCACTCCTTGGTAAAGGAAAAGGCTTTCTGAACAGCCCACTGATAGCACATTCACAAAGGACAATTAATAAATGGGACTTCATGACACTGAAATGCTTCTGTATGATAAAGGACACACCATCATCATTCAGACAAAGTGGCAGATTACAGAATGGGAAAAGATTTTTACTAACTCCACATTTAATAGAGGACTAATATCACAAATCAAGACTACTTGGTGATTTCATCTTCCACCAGTAAGAATGCCCAAGATCAATAAAACAAGTGATAGTGTATGCTGTCAAGAATGTGAGCTAAGTAGAACATCATCCACAGCTGCTGGAAGTGCAAACTTGTACAGATACCATTGAGATAAGCTGAGAATCAATCTACCTCAAGACTCAGTTATATCACTCTTAGGTAAGATTCTACATCTTATGAGAGACACTTGCTTAGCCATGACCATTGCTATTCTATTCACAATAGTTAAGAATATAAAACAACCTAGATGCCACCAACTGATTAAGGATAATGAACATGTGGTACATTTCACAACAAAATATTACTCAGCTCTTCATGAAAAAGACCCTGAAATTATGAAATTTTCAGGTAATTGGAGAGAGCTACGAAAAATCATCCAGAAGGAGGTAATGAGGACCAAGAAAGACAAATATGGTATGTATTTATTTATATGTGGATGCTAGCTTTTAAGCCTTCAATTGGTATGCTACAATACCAATTCCATAACCACAGAGATTAGGTATAGAATAAGGGACTAACAGGATGGGGCGGATCTCTCAAGGAAGCTGAAATGAAATAAGTTTTATGAAGAGATGTGGGGGAGGGAGGATTGGAGGAGTTAGGAAGGATTTTTTGGAGGGACCATCTAAGGCCCAGTTCAGGGTTCATATGGATGCACACACCTATAGAAGCTTCTTAACATGTATACATACATGAACAAAATATAATTGGTGTCACTAATAAAAATGTCCCAACTAGACATCTTTTGCCACCAAATGAAAACTTCAGAAATGGGTTACATCTAGATGTATTGTTGGTCAGAGACCCAATAGAAAACTCCCAAACTTCTAGGGATACTGGTTGCTCTCTACAAACTCACAGTAAGGTCCTGTATATTTCATGGAACATGGAGAAGTCAAGCTGGTGCCTAACTATAGAGCCTTCCCCTGCTGACTAGTGTTCATGATACTGGAAGGGGCTTTGCATGCTACCAGAGGAGAAAGGTACCACCAACCCAACTAGAAACCCTGTGGTCTACAATAATCATCTGCCTGCACAATTAAGTCACACTACAGCAGGTAGAGCTTAGGCCTGACACTGCTCAGGTAGCCAAGAATCTAAGATGACTGGATAGGTCATGGGCCTAAGGGGGAAAATAAGATACTATTGTTCTGCTAAAGGAATGTAACAATAAATGATCCTTAACAACATAAATCATTGTCTTGATTGGCCATGATCAATCAGAAAAGCTTCCTGGTGTAGTAGATGGAACTAATAGAGACCCACAAATAAACAATGTGCAGAGAGAGAGAGACTTTAGAAGACTCAGTCCTAAATGAGATGTCTTTATCAAATTTCCCCGCAACCTACAGGGTTCAGGAAGCCATATGGTAGAGGGGGGGGGAGGGAGGAGGAAAGGTTATAAGAGCCAGAGGTGATGGATGATTCCAAAGAAACAGTGTCTTCCAGACACAACAAGACTGACACTGCTGGACATATGAACTCACGGACTATGGCAACATGCACAGGACCTAGAAAGGTTTGAGTCAGATGGGGTCCCAATGTTAACAGGGTACTGGGCATAGGGATTCGTCCCTAATGAAGAAGCTATCTCCAACTGACACTGGCTTGCAAAGGAAAAATTAGACTCTCATTGAGTGTATCTACTGCACTCAAGGACAGGCCACAACAGACAGCTAACACAAAAGAAATCAATGGTGTTTTGTAAACTTTTTATCTCAGAGTGTTCTGGGCATTTGTCTTAATTTTGCTTGTTTATCATGGTTTCTGATTTTGTGGTTTTATAGGTTTTGGTGGTGATGGTGGTAGTATGTGTGTGTATGTGTGTGTGTGTGTGTGTCTTGTGACCTTTCAAAATTCTGGTTTGTTTGGTTTTTTTTTTTTTTTTTTTTTTTTTTTTTTTTTTTTTTTTTTTAATGTTTTGTTTTATTTTCTAAAAGGGGGAGGAGGTGGAGCTGAGAAGACTGGAGAAGGACCTGGAGGCTCAGAGGGAAACCCTGACTAGAATATAAAGTATCACAATTCTTTAGCTAAAAAGTATGGGTTAATGTGTTTCCCCCCTCATTTTTCATGTAGCACTGTGATTCTCACATCTGATTATAAATCAAAATTACTTGTTGCATTTTTGAAGTCAAATTCCCATAATCTATTCTAGAGTCAATATATCTTTATTCCTAAAGATCTCTTCAAGTAATATAAATGTGTAAGGACTGAAAACTAGTGTTAGGAACAATATCACTTCAGATGTCTTCCCCTTCTAGGATCCAATTAGCTTTATAGAAAATTCATTGTAAACTTAAAGTCATTATAGTCATATTATTATAGAAACTGAAGAGGAAAAGTAAATTATTTATTTTGATATATTCAATGGATAAAGATGATTTATGAACATTTTTTCAACTTCTTAATATCTAACACTATTAAAATAGTTGAAATGCTAAAATTTAGTCAACTCAATATGCAAATGTAGTTTAAAGAACATTATGAAAGCAAATTACTATAGAAAATAAGTTTTGGGAGTTAGGACCACAATACTGTGATTTCTACCTAATAACCAGAAGCTATAACAAAGCTGAGTAAGTGTACTGCTTTCCAGAACCAGGAAAAATAATACCGTATAAAGAGAAAACAAAATTCTCATTTAAGTAAAGTTATTTGGAGCTGTTAAGTTCATTTTGAGAAACTCATATGTTAAACTTTATAGTCTCAAGAATGGATTCAGAATTAGGAAAATGCACAATTTTAACCCATAAACAAACAAAACCATACCTATAATGAACAAAGATGTTTGCTGCCATAGGCTGGTGTAAGAAAGACACACACACACACTGGCCCCTTACCTAGCGCGTCCACTTCCGTAACAGACTTGGTTTCTAGATGAAGGTCAATGTCTTTTGGAATGGTCAGTGGCTTATTTTCAATGTGGCCATTGTATTTTCTGCAAAAATTAGACAAGTGACAGAAAAACAAATTACTTAGTTATTCAATGGCTTATATCCTACTAAGTGCAAAAGATGTTAAGCTTCACTCCAATGTCTTCCTAGCAGGGCTCTGACACTCAGAAACCAAAGCATACAGATGCCGTGTAACTGACCAGAGGAAGAACTACCTAAACTAGCAAGAGAAACAAAATCTTGCTCACTAGTAGTGTTTCACACCCATTTTCCTACTCTTTTGCAGACTTAAAAGCAACCTAATATCTTTTTTGTAGGTACAAGATTGAAAGAATAGAAGAAAAATTAATTTCTCTTTGAAATGATGTACACACATATACACACAAACACAGCTGTAATTACATGAAGGGCAGAGATGAAGGAGTATATGAAAATTAATGTTTGTAAGAAATTCAGAAACACGAAAGGCAACCATTAGAGGCACCTACAAAGACTTACAGATACAGGAGACCAGCAAAAATTTTTACATGTAAGTATACTTACACATAATTTGTAAGTCACTCCCAAATTTAAGTTTTAAGAACAATCAAAAAAATATAAGAATTAGTAATCCCAGCTTTAATAAGATTATTTTTAACATTACATTTACTCTTTAATAAATAAAAATGGGGGGAATCTCAGTGAAAAATTTCATGTAAGTAAAGCATCACCATTGCATCTTTCCGTAATTACAACACTTAGGAATTCCTATAAGGGCTGGGCATATAGCACAACTGAAGACTGCCTGTCTGGCTTGCACGAAGCCCTAGGTTTGATCCTAGGATGCCAAACCAGAAATTGTGAAATATGGCTGTTATTGGGAACTGGAAACAGGTGAATCAAAAATTCAAGATCTTCTTCTGCTACCAGCTTGGGCTACACAAAACCTAGTCTAAAAAGGGAGAAGAATAGACTCCAAGGTATGCAAAAAGAATCCAAATATTTACAAAATGGATAATAAACTGCATAATTAAATCCTACAGTTGTTTGACACGGTAACAACAGTCATCCACGGAGTCTTAATGATTGAAAACAAAACAGCAACTAAAAACTAACCTGGATTAAAATTATATAAACTTGGGAAATTCATTTGATACTTTTAAAATTATATTTTATTGTGTTTCTGCCACTGTGTACTACATGTATGCAGTACTCTTCGAGACCAGCAGAGGGCCTCCTATCCAATGGAAGTAAAGTTACAGTTTGTGGCTGCCAAGTAGGTGTCAGGGATTGAACTCTGGGCCTCTGGAAACAGCTAGTGCTCTTAATCACTCAGTCATCGATCCAGCCCAAACTCAACACTTCTAATCAACAGCTTTTTGGTAAAATGTAAATTAAATTATTTAGGGTGGCTATTTATATTAAGTTGCAGCTGTACATAAAAATATTTTGAAAACTATAACACTGGTTAAGAATACTTTCATTAAAGAACTACTGAAATTTAAAAAGGGGACAGTTCATAACTAATAATCCAACGAACTTCAATATACTGTAATAAGCCAAAGAGAAAGAGCCTTAGTTGATCCCATCGGAATTAGATATACCAACTGTAAAGCCAGGCGAGTTCTTCAATATGACTATGTTCAACACTTCAAAATCACCAAAGTGACTGTGGTTCCTTCAATGAGACTTGTTAGCAGACAGTTAAAACATTTAACAGACAAAATATAAAGAGCTAGGGCGAGGGGAGAGCTCCATGGAACTCTGATTTAGTAGCATCTTGAGGAAAAGCAGTGCAGTAATTGAATGGAAGCAGCAAAGCCTCCTCCACCTCTGCTCTTCTGAACATGAGGACAGCAAATCAACAGCTGATCCACCCGAAACACCATGTAAGGCAACAGCATGACAATATCTAGCAATAATATCTAACAAGGGTTCCCAAATGACATCTTTGAAAGACTTGTAGACATCACTGTAGCTCTTTTCTTAGTCAACCCAAGTAAAATCTGTAAAATATTATTTTCATAATTTAAATAAGAACAAAGTTAACAACTTCTGAGTAAAACAATTGTCTTGCCTTTACATATTGCTTCACTTACTGAGATTTGCAGGGTTCTGATGTCAAATATGTTAACTACTCAACAATAAAGTTACTCTGAATAAACAGTATTTTGCACTTATATTCTAATTTCTATTTTACTGGAATTTACGTGTTCTGATCTGAAATTTATCAATTACTTACAACACAGTTAATAAGGATTCCTTTAATCAAAGCACAGCCTACACTGCATAAATTATGTAATTACTCACAGTAAAAGTTCATCAAGGTGACTCACCTGTCTCTTTTACTTTTTCCTTTCTGCTGCTTCCCTGCAAGGACTCTTAATTCTTCTTCTGAAGGGTGTTGATACCACCTCAAACTAAAGGAGAAAAAAGCCCTTTGAGATAAATCACATAAATTTATCAGATTATTTATTTACTCTACAAATATTTTATGAGTTTCCAATTGTAAAGGCACTGTAGGGGAATAATCAGGTGATGCCTGTAGTGCAAAAAAGACACTGCAGTCTATGCCTTCTAAAGTCTAGGTGCAAACCCAGCCAACACTTAGATGCTCTTACTAGATGCCAGGCCCTTCTATGCTGGATGGATTTCTAACATCCTGTTTCAGAGAGTGACATGGACTCTGCAGGTGACAGGGTACATAAATTCTCCACCATCCTTCATGTAAACAAACAGCTAGTTATCTTTAAGAGCTATCTGAATGCTCCCTCGTATGTATAAGTCATCTTTCTTTTTTCCTTCCTACCACACAAAATATCCATGTAATTTTACTCTCCCAAACACTTCACCATTACTTTCCTGTTTTACTGAGTGGTCTCACTATTCACCAGTCCCTTAAACTGAATAATCATACCTTACCCTTAATGTATCTAAATGTTACCACCAGCTTGTCCAGCGCTTTAAACTCTCCCCATTCTACTGCAAACAGTTCACTTCAAATCTCAGCTTTACTTATAGTCTTCTGTGGCATGATCATTGCAAAACACTCCCTGACCTTTCTGCCTTCCCCTGGACATCCTTCTCATCTACCCACTCAGAGCCTATTTCCATAATGGATACCTCGTCAAAGTACATTAGCAGATTTAAATACTTTGCAAGGCAACATAATGAGACAGCTATGCCAGGATTTCCACCAAGGTGCTCACAACTACACTGTTCAGAGGGTGATAAATCCAGACCTTGTGCTGCTCTTCTAGTCTTTAAATCATAAAACTCTAGACTATGACATGTCTAAATTTAAAGAAATATCAACAACTAACTTTCTCTTTTAAAATGCTACAGAAATGACAATTTGAACAATGGCTGGATATTTAATATAAGAGAATTTGATAAAAATTCTGAGATGACATTGAGATTATGTTAATTTTTAAGTTTACACTTAGCAAGTTATTGAAATGTTTATGGCTAAAATAGTAGAATGTTTAAAATTTGCAACAAAATATGTTGGGGTAAGGGTAGATGAAGCCAAGAAGAGAAGAAACATATCTGAAGACACACATGATATTAGTCTGTCTACTCTGTGTTTGTCCCAATGCTTAACGTGTACAGAACTTACAAATGCATGCTCCACAGCCCTGCAAGATGAGCTGAGAGCTCACTTTTCCAAATTCCTTTCAATCATTCCCTACTTCAAAAGGACATCCTACCTTGATTAAAATGACATTTTATTTCTCATAAATTCTTTCATCCTTTAGTGTGTTTGCATACATTTTTCTCTCTGGCTTGAAGAGCTGCACTCCAATTTCTTTCTGGTTTCACAGGTCTTTCAGTGAAGTAACAAAGAATGTATCATCTGTTCTTTACTCATTCTAGACAATGCTTCAAAAGCCCAAAGTACAGGTAGTTGTGCTAATGAATAATGGAACTCTAGTTCCAGAATACAATCTGCTCACAGGAAATCCCCAAAACATGATTAAAGGGTTGGAACTTTCAGTCACTTAACCTTCAGTTATGGAAAAGGGACTAGACTTTGAGTTCAATCATTTAAATCAATGATATAAAATCTACTACATAAAATTCTATCTGTGGTGAAACTCCTCTAAAAACTCTGGACACCAAAGCTTGCTGTAATGTTCTAGTTGGTCAACATACGGATGGGCCCCAGAAAGGAAACCTTCAAGGTGGGAACCCAAAACTGGTTGGGTGGGACAGGAAGCCAAAAGCACCAGTTCTTGAAATGTCCTTGTGTTGGCAGCGGAAAGCTGGCCACAGAGGACAATGTATATTTAGATAACATGACATTGCTTTGGATATTATGAATGTTCAGCATAGCCAAGAATAGTAAGCACAATGCAGGTTGGGGAAACCCTCAAGTGAATAGTGTATCCCTTAAATAATTATTTTTGGCAAAATACAACTTTTACATGGATTTTAAATGTGGTCTTGAGGACTGAGGTTTTGCCCACCCACATGTGTCTGTCTATATGTCTCTTTGCATGTGATTATGTCCTTCTGTGCATTGCTTTGTCTATGCCTTGAGACCTTTACCTGGAGTGAGTAGCCTATGTCTTATCTGCCTGGGACTCTTGACATCATCTTAAATTTCTAAGCCTCCTATGACCTGCCTTCCTTGCTGGCATGCAATTTGGATTCATACTTCAGCTTTCTGTCCCAAAAAACTAGAGGATTCTGCTTTCCTGCCCACTACAAACCCTGCCTTGCTGCTCTACAGGAAGGTGGAAGGTGGAAAACTCACTACATTAATCTCTTCTGGTGAGCATCTTTGGAATTGGATGTCTAAATGTTTATTAGATAAGTGTGTTCCATATTTCCCCCAATGTCAACCCATCTCCTAATTGATCAAAGGGTTACTTCTTTGCAGGAGAATTGATAAAGTGTCAGGAAAAAGTCCTTTAAGCAAAAGCTAATGAAGTCTATCTCTGGGTGTAAACAAGTCATTGTTTCCTCCCTTAGGAATTAATCTAGTTGAACAAGTCAACTGCCTGGTTAAGGGGCCACCTCTCAGGAAGGCAGATTCACATAATGCCATCTTAAAAAAGAGGAGAGGAATATTTATAATATTCATTATAATAATGAGACAATAGACCTTTCCTTCCCAGAACTTCTACCCTCTGTACAGTTGCTCACAGAGCAGCTGACCTCTTTTTTGAAAGGCTCAGAGAATTGTAATTTTCCCTTCTTCATCTCTTTTGAAAACATACTATACCTGATGCTTTGGGTCCCTCACACTTTGTCTGAAGTTCTCTAACATGTGTTTTTGGCAGTGGCTTCCTGATTCTGAATCAATGCCTAACATTAAGAGGTACCCTCTTTTCCACTCTGCTTCTCCATGCAACTGAGATTTTAAAGTTTGCCTGCCCTGGAGATTTTCTTTTAAAGCTCAATAAAATTGCCCTAAAGATTTCTTCTCGGTCTGCTCCTAAACTCCTTTATTAATGAGACTAAGACCCCCAAGAGGGGGCTGGGTCTGCTTGTGGCAACTCTAGCAGTGCTCCCCAAATTGTCCAGTACGATTTCTACTCTATATGCAAAGGACACAGAAACTATGATCCTTTCCCCAGATCTTATCCTATGTGCATCTTTTACAGAATGGTAAGTACAGAAGTTTCTTGAAGTCTATGAATCACCCTATGAATTACTGAGTTGCAGCTCGGCCAGCTGCAATTTAGATAAAAACAGAACAGTACTCGCATTTTCCTGAAGTTGACTTACTATTTTTAGTTTACTGTTTCTGTTTTCGTATCTTGCAAAGCTAGTATAGTTACCAGCATATAGTCAGTGCTCAGAAAGGCTCCCTGAAGCAAAATAAATGACTTTTCCTTGTTTAATGGGCGCGCGCACACGCACGCACGCACACACGCACGCGCACGCGCGCGCGCACACACACACACACACACACACACACACACACACACACCTGTAGGTGAGGAGGAACTTCCTGCTACTTCTATTCAAGTCCAGAACTTTAACTTACAGTTGATTCTTGTTACTTGCAGTAGTTACGTTCTATAAAGTCACGTGAAACACTGACCCATTGCTCCTAGGGGAAATACAGGGTTCGGTTCCTGCGAGCTTTTGGTCACAACAGCTTTCATCAACTGATCAAGACATAACCTTCGATGTGCTTCTTCTTTAAAATGCTTTATTTGAAATTGCTGATTCATTAATTGAATTTACAGAAGTAGCACTATCTCATGTCCGAATACAGCCTTTCTAATGTCACAATCATACAGTATTTTTCCATATTCTGCAAATCATTCCAATGTAATTTCTATGAGCAAAACCACAGCTTTTGTGAGCTTAAGAATATCAGACGATGACTCAGTCTTATGTTTGAATGTCATTTTAATTTATTTATTTATTTTTGTGACAGGATTTCTCTATGTAGTCCTGGCTGTCTAGGAACTCCCTATATAGACCAGGCCAACCACAAACTGCTTCCTAAATATGGAATTTTATAAATGCTTGTACCACTGCACCTGGCCTGGAGATCAGCTTTTTTTTAAAAGTCAAAACTATTAACAAAAAGTGAAAGTGAAATAAAGTAGCCTTGACAGGGCAAACAGGATGCCTACTTATGAAAGTTAACAGAAGCAGGCAATGTCCTTGTGAGGCCCCAGCTGGGAAGATAGTGTAGAGCCACACCAATTTTTTACCACCTTGTGGAAGTTCATGACTGATTAGGAAGGCTGTATCCACAAACTGACTTTGGCGTTACAAATATTTTAGTTTGTGGGAAAATCTCAAATGTAGAATCCACAAATACTGGTGAGAAGTACTGAGCATGGTATTGAGAACTAAGCAACAATGAATTTCAAAGACTAAATTCAGTTTGGTACAAGTGAAAAATCATAGAACTAAAGAAACATCTTAACTGCCTTCTATTATCAAAGAACTGTTTCTTTTGAACTGATTCAAGATGGCCACAGCTTCCTTGTGTGGGGTGTGCACCATGTGCACGCTCACTACGCTCATATGAACTTAGGAGGACAGTATGTCGGTGTCGTCCTCTACCACGCTGTAGGGTGTGCACCGTGCGCATGCTCACATGCAGACATGAACTTAGGAGGATATGAACCGATGTTTTGTCCTCTTCCACGCTGTGGGGTGTGCATCATGCGCATGCTCACACGCAGACATGAACTTAGGAGGACATGAACCGATGTTGTCCTCTACCACGCTGTGGGGTATGCATCATGCGCATGCTCACACACAGACATGAACTTAGGAGGGCAGTGCACAGGTGTCCTCCTCTACCATGCACTCTTCTGCCTACTCCTTTGAGGCCAGAGTCTCTCCTGGACCTGGATGGAGCTTATGAGTAGAGTGTGTTTGTGTTCTGTGAACAGGCAATAAGCCTCAGAGCTCCTGCTATCTCTGCCCACTACAGTAACAGGGTGATGAGCACATTATGGGACCATATTTGGTTTGTTTTGTGGGTGCTTAGGATCCAAAGGCAGGTCCTTGTGGCTGCACAAGTGTTTCAGCCCCTGAGCCATCTCTCTATCCCCTAACTTACATTTATAAGTCTGTTTTCCTAAAGTGGAATATACATTATAGTTCTTATTAGACAATTTAAAATTCACTTCATTAGGATTATTTTTATAGCTGAACTCTGGTGATACTGGAACCTTTTAGGACTATCTATTTCTAATCTACCTTTCTTCATCTATTCATCAGACTTATAAAGAGGCCATTATGTTCCATATACTTTGACATGGTTATATAATTGATTCAAAATCAGGTTCAACAAAGCCAAAATCCCACGCTTTTTGCTGCTTCTGATCCAGTCAAGGTAGAATTTAACTATTTCCTGTTGAAAAATAAATTGCAACTTGTAATATCACATAAAAAAGAATAATGAAAATATGAGGCTTTACTTATTAGACAGATGATTAGATACCAACAAAGTTCTCTGAACCAGCACTTAACCAGTATCCTAGTGGGCAGGAAATGGGCAGAAGAGCATCTCAAGTAGGAAATGGCATGTCCATCAGCTCAGACGCTTAAAGAAATACACAACATCGCAGTATCTAGAAAGCCAATGAGGCAATAACATTCACAAAAAAATGCAAGAGGTAAACTCAAAAGCAAGAAAGGAGCAGATTGTGCCAGCCTTAGAGGTAACATTATGGAGTATAGACTTTATACTAAAATAATAGTCTCAGGTTTGGGAGAATCGTTCAGTTTATGCTTTAAGATTTATCTGGTTGCTCTGTCTATCAGTGGGAGGCCAGAAACAATAGCAGGAAAATGTATTCTGGACAGCAAATCACAAAGCACAACTCAGAAGGATGCTTGCCTGATTTCCTTTAATAACAGTCAGTCCTTTGCAGTTTCACTCGATACCACATGGTTCCCACTTTCTATATGTGTCTCAGGAAAATAACTGCATGTTTGCAACAGCTACACTACGCCTTCCTAACATGGCTACAAGAATGCAGTTAGAGGACAATTGTTTACTATGTTAAGCAAAATGCTGTACATATATTATGGTATAACTAATGGGAGAAATTACATAAAAATATCAGGAGGAAATACAACAAAATTTACATTATTTTTACCTTTAGGTCATGAGCATTTAATCTACCTTTTAAAAAAAACATGTTTTTACATTAATTTGCCATCTTTGTTTTTTATACAGTAGGCACATGCTGCTTTTGATGTGAAAACAATAAGAGACATAAATAAATTTAAAAAGCTCTCACTAAGACTTAACCTCTGACATTTAAATATATTGATTTCAGTGCATTTGCTAGCAGTTAACTTGGTCGGCTACTCTGTGTTTTTTTTCACTTATGCTGCATTTATATGAATAGCAATATTTTAGAGAATAAAGTTAAGCTGCTGTTGTACTTTACTAAATTACTGAACCAAGTTTATAGTGGTCATTCTCATATCAGCCACTTACATAAAATATCTGACCATTATGATGATTTAGCAACACTGAAAAGCTAATAGCAGAAACTACAGAATTATAGGTCTGGATTTTACTATAAAAATTTAAGTAGCAGGGACATTTACATCAAACCTCTTTAGAAATTTTAGATGGAAATTTGACTATGAACAAGTATACAAAAGCAGTATTAACAGAGAAAGCTATGAAGATTTTACACATAATTATGTAAAACTTTATTTCAAGGCATATAATATAGGTCACTGCTATGAATTGAATGTTTGTGTCTCTCCAAAACTCTTCTGCTAAAATCTAGTAACCAGTGTGACAATATCTGGATATGGGGCTTTTTGGAGAATATTAGATCATAAATATGGAGCCTTAATGAAATGGAACTACGTCTTTTAAAAACAGGTCCAGAAAGTTGGCTTAGTCTTTCTGTTATGTTGAAGATACACACAAAAGTCAGTAGTGTGGAAATTGGTAAAGACTCAGCAGAACCACGTCCCATTAGCATCCCAATCCCATGATTTCCAGGTCAGGCTTCTGATTATACAAGCCGTTAATGGTACTTTGTTAGAGCAGCCAAAACTGACAAAGGCAGTAAGTAATTACAAATTTAGTTGCTATTCTAAATATTCATAATTATATTAGGTGGGGAGAAAAAAATCCTCTATTTGTTGAAAGATTTCAAAGAAGAGGATGAACATTCTAGACTAAGGCACAGAGCAGGACTCAAGCATTCCATGAAGGCAGTAACTGAAGATTTAAATCTTTCCCTTCAGTCTCAGGTCCCAGCTACTATGCATTTGAATAGTAGGTTTCTCTCACAAAAGAACTTCCAGATTGTTAACTACAAGATGCATCCAACAACAGGCAAAACGAATTACAACAATTGAACAACAAGGTGTTGTAACACCCTCCTTACTGAACATGGAATGAGAACTATCAGAGTACATTTGACCAAATTATAGTTTAATTTTATGCTATTATTAATGTGTGTGAGAGAGAGAGCACAAGATGAAATAAGAGCATGTGTACCACAACACAAACTGGGAGTCCCTTTTCTCCTACCATGACTTGTGGTGACTGAACTCAGGTCTTTTACATGGCATTTATATGTCAAGCACTTTTACCCACTGAGCCATCTTCTAAGCCCCAAATGTATTTCTGCTGAAGGACATATGAAGGGTGGGAGCAAACCAGAGTGAGAGATGAGAAACATGGAAGTGTATAGAGAAATGCATGCAGATTTAAACTGAGCAAACACAGGAAATGAAAAGCCAGGTGCTGAAGAAACTGTCAGGAGTCAGCAGTACCCTATGCCCATGCAAGCCCACTATTCAAATGCATAAAGACTGTAACCTGTCACTTACCTCGGTGCAAAGAGGTGCCAAGTAAACTTCAAAACAAAAGGTAATTTCTATTATAATACAGGGACAGAATTCTTTGGCTCAGGTGAGTGGTTAGAGAAAGCTGTTCACTCTACTATTCAAAGAGCACACCTTCTTAGGATTGTCCTTCTGAAGGTAAGGGGCTGGAGGTGTTTTTGAGTTGTTTTTCAAGGTCAGCAATACACTAAGATGTCACTTACTAAACTACTCTTGTTTAGTAAAAATCCCTTCAACCAAGTCCGGTAACCTTAGAAAACTATAACTAACATCTCATATAATAGTGGCTGAGTAAAGCTGAAACCGAACCAGACGGGCTTCAGGTTCAGATTTTTCAGTATCTGCACACACATGGCATCCTGGGGTTGGGATACAAATCTAATTATGGAATTTATTTATTTTAATATATATATAGCCTGAAGGGAGTTTTAAACATGTTCACTATTACTTGGAACTTGAGGTGTTGAACTATCTACTTGTGGTATTGCACAGATGTTTAAAAAGTTTCAGACTTTAGATAATTTTAGTTTTGGGAACTTTAGATTCTGAATGGTCACTATGCATTCTGCTATGAAAGGTTAGAAGGATGGAACATAAAAAAAAATTGATTCCAAATGGTAAGAGGTATAGACCAAGAAATAAGATAGTATTTAAATTCTACTTTATAGTATGCTTCTGTAATCAAAATCAGTGTTGATATGCCTTTTGATTTGGAATATAACATGGCTAGGTGACAAAGAATAAGATAAAGAACACAGTAAGTGAAGCGAAATCATACAGTAGCTGTAACTACCTGTGTATAAACTTATGAGAGTATATACTGCATACACACAACACAAGAAAGGCCTGCAATGACAAAGGGCAAAGGAGCCTTCAACTACCCACAGAAATCACAGTTCTACTTGTGATGAGAGAATCACATCACATTTAAAACCCTGTACACATATGACAGCTTCAGGACAAGATGTGGAGTGTAAGAGAAGCCATCAATCAAGCAGATATAGGAGTTCACCCCTTATACCTGGTGGTATGTACCAAAAACCAGGGTACTCTTCCAACTACAGACACTATCAAACCCTATTTATGCTATGATATTTTTTGCATATACTTATTGGTAAAGTTTAATTTATAAATTGGACACAGCAATAATGAATAACAAACAGCAAAATTATAGCAAGATACTGTAGTAAAACTTCTTAACATTGCCTCTCATAATCGCACTGTACTATCCTGACCCTTCTTGTGATGGAGTGAGGTAAAACAGCACTTGGGTAATCAGATGAAGGTAAATGATGTAGGCAAGCACATCTATGATGTAAAGATTATTTGAATGCAGCTCTCTGATACACAAGTAAGCCTCATCCCCTGACATGGGTCTTAAGTGACTAAAGGCAGGTAGCATGTAGTATAATCAGTTAAGAACAGAGTGCAGTTTTGTTGTGCTACTCAGAATGGTGCACCATTTAAAAGACAAACTTTATTTCTAAAGTGTTTTCCATTTAGTGTTTTCAGACTGTGATGGACTGCAGTGGAAAGTAAAATCACAGATTTGGGGAAAAACTATTGCACTAGACTATGATCTGGCCTTCTAAAGAAAGGTCTGGAGTTGTTTATTTCTCATTATATGACCTGAGTAAATTACTTACAACTTGTTTTCCCATGAGTAAAATGGAATAATAAAATCTATTCCAAAAGAAAAATAGGTATTCAATAATCCTGTTTTTATTTCTGAGGTACAATGAAAACAACATTTCTGCTTGACCAACCTTTAGTTAGAACTAGTCAAAAGGCCCTAGCTGAGAAACGAATGAGCCTATTTCTAAGCCTGATACCTCAGAATCTCTTGATCTGTAATCCACTCTCTTGCCAACCAGCACAGCATTTAACAGTAGACTCTAGGATCACAGGAAAGACACAAAAGCCACAGCAGACAATACAACTCACACCCCCATCTATCACCACTTAAAGGCAATATTCCTTAATCATCCTGTTGTCAACAGATGCCCTGCAAAGCGGCCCAATCATATTGATGCCCCATTTGATCCATTCCCTTCTGGCAGAAGCAGAACCTACATTAACATTAATTCAAATGCACCGGTATGCATATGCATATCCAAATGAAGTACTCGATTAAAAAAAAAAAAAAAGCTGTCAGTATGTGTTATATACATACAAAGGTAATACAAAGATGATATTAATATAATCTGGAATTAAAGCAGATTAAAGGCTTTATAGGCTTAAAAAACAAAAAAACAAAAAGCTACTATGAATAAATTACAGTAATGTTATCTAGTAGGAACTGGAAAAATAATAAAGTTTTTATATTAAAAGTCTTGTTAATTTTAAAAACTGTTTATTTTGTCAGGTACAGTTGCTTACTCCTTGACAGTACTGACTCCACTGGAAAACTGCCTTAACTATGCCATCAATCACATGGCCCAAGTGCCACTTTATCCTCTCCAGGGCAAAGACAAAGGACATAAGTTAACCCAAACCCAAGTCCTAAGTTTTTAAAAAAATTATGATTTATTTATATTATCATGGAATAAACGAATAGTAAGATATCACACATACACACATACACACAAACCCACAAATGCACCCAAATTCTTTAGCACACTGTTGATTAGTGGTATCTACAAATGTATTCATTCACATAAATGATATTACTAAAGAGTTCTATTAAACAGCATATCCCAAATCATCCTATAATAATTTTCAATTGCTCAAGTGACTTCCAATGAAAATTATCATTTACGACCAATACTATATAAAACACTAAGAAGATATCTGAGTCTTTTTCAATTTTAACACAGTATGGTTTCATATCGCCGAAGGTTGACAAACAGTAATTATTCTAAATGCTATAAAATCGATCTTATTTTACTGAATTAGTTAACAATGCTGAGAGATGGCTTCTGTGACTCCAAAATGTCATCATCAAACTTTACAAATGTAGACAACATTAAAACATAAGACAAAACAGCAAGAATATGAAATAACTAAGAAATAACACTACTAGAATATATTTATTAATGGAACTTTATTTTTATTTATTTTATTTTGTTTATTTATTAATAGAACTTCATTTAACATTAAGGGCAATCAATTAGTAATGAGAACAAGTTAATATGATAATTATTGTAGAAGAAGACACTTTGAGCGATAGATGTACATTACCCTGGGTTCAATTCTGAGCACCACACAAAACAAGAAAAAACTTTATAACACATTATTCCAATACTAACAAGTTTACTTCATATATTTTAAGGTTCTGTATACTTAGCTCTAAGTCATTACTTAGAACTAATGATAATTTGCACAGCTATTTTTTTCCATAATCTATGGAATACAAAATAAATAAAACATGATTACGGAAGGCATATTACACCTACATAACATAATTTCAGTAACAGATGATAGATCTGTACATGGGGTTCTCAATTTTATCAAAAAATTTCATCACTATTAATTTAAAATACATTTAAACAGCTTATTTCACATTATCAGTACATATACAAATGTGCAGTATTAAAAACATTTAAGTCTAAATATTTTTCTATATTCGACTATACCAAAGAGCAAAGTATAAAACACAGCAAACACAAATAAAATGAAAAATAAATTAGATGTAGGAAACTTAAATTTTTAAAGAAAATAGCCATCTAAATTAAAGGCTTCTTTGTCTTACTGCATAAGAAAATATTAGGAAGAGAGCCATCTATTGTGTACAAATTTCAAAAGATCTAAACAAAAGAACATGGTCAGCATTTGGTCATCTACTGACGTAGTTATGGTACCAAACTTATCACTGACCTTAACTGCACAGAAAATGCATATGGCTTATATTTCTGTGTATAGATTTTTCTGTAACTGTATTGTCTAATTTCTTTTCTTCTGATTTTATTATATTATAAAAATTCAACCTAGGTCTTTTTTTTTTAGAAGCAGTGGAGATAAACAGTATTAAGTTTACACTACAAAAGATAAATTTAAATAATACAATGTAATTCTACACCTTCGTTACTGAATTAAGGTTAAAATTATTTGCAATAAAACACAGAACATTTAGCTGTTATACTAATTTTTTAATTAAAATACCAAAAGCAAGACATTTTTTCTAATTTCTTCTAACTTTTACCCTCTTGCTGACCAGGTAAAGGTGGCCACAGAATAGATGGAAGAAGGAAAGGTATGGAAACAGGAACTGAATTCTTATCCCTTGCCCTGTCGCCTTTGTGCAATACAGATAAACTACCAAGTCAAGAGAAAGAAAAAGCAAGACTTTCTCATCGTATCTTCTGCTGTTATTTTAGAAACAGATTTGAATTACTACTTGCAGGAAGTTGCATAGCCTCGTAAACTGAATGGAGACTGCAGGTGTCAGGAGTTATCCAGGTAAGGTGGTATATGTTTACAATCCTAGAACTTAGGAGGCAGAAAGAGAAAGACAGGGAACTGAAGGTACCTTAACTATATGGTAAATTCTAGGTAAGCCTGACTTACATAAAGCCTCATCTCGAAACAAAAAATGCCCATTACAATTGGCCTATCCCTTACTTACCTGCCATTACAGAGTAGCCAACGAGCAAGAGAATAGTGAGGTATAATCTTCTGCATGACACTGGCCATCACCATGGTAACAACCAGCTGTATACCTATCACACCCTGTGCAGAAAAAAGGAAACAAGTAAATTTAACAATAGATTAATTAATGTTTGGGACCCTGCTGGAAAATTCTCTGTACATTTTGAAAATTCTATTTTAAGAAAATTGACTTTAACAATAATATCTCTTCTGTGCCATTTAGATATTCAAAACCAAATATGTAGTTTAAAGCATAGTATGAGATGTCACTTCTCCTAGCTGTCTTCAAATTACCAAAGTATCACATGCATGTGAATATGGGTAAAATAAAAACATTAAAAATTTATTTCCAGTAAATACTCTGGTTTCTGGTCAATCTTGGTGAAGAATCTCTGATGTGTTGAAAAGATGTATTCTTTTGTGTTTGTCTGAAATGTTTTGTAAATATGAGAGGTTTATCTGGTTTTAATATTTCTCTGTTTAGTTTTAGATGACCTGTCTAATGGTGAGAATGAGGTAGTGAAATTTCCCGTTCTCAGTGGAAGACAATCAGTGTGAGAGGGTCAATTTAAGCTGTAGAGGGTTTCTTTTACTAACTCGGATGCCCCTGTGTTTGGTGTAGAGGTGTTATAAATTTAAATGTTATCTTGGTGGACTTTTCCTTGATGAAAATGGAGTGTCCTGCCCTATATCTTCTAATTGGTTTTGGTGTGAAGTATATTTTGTTAAATATTAAAATGGCTACTACCACAGCCTGCTTTTTAGATCCATTTGCATGGAATATCTTTTCTATCCTGAGGTAATGTCTATCCTTTGTGTTAAGGTATGTTTCTTGTATGCAATAGAAGGGTGAATTCCGATTTGGCTTTCATTTTGTTAGTCTTTTACTTGGAAACTAAGACCACTCACTGATGTTGAGAGATATCAATGAGCTCTGTTTGTTGATTCCTGTTAATTGTGTATGTGAGTCTTTCCTCTGTCTTGATTTGCTGGCCTAGGTTTATTACCTCTTGTGTTTTGTTGGGTGTGGTTCTTCTTCAGGTTGGGATTTTTCTTTTAGGGCTTTCTATTGGGCTTGATCCATAGATAAATACTGTTTAAATTTGGTTAAATCATGAAATGTTGTTTTCTCCATCTATTTTGATTGAAAATAACCTAGGCTGTTTCCAAGACTATACAGGTTGTTCTCCACAAACTGATCAAGGCCCTATTACTGAAGACAACACCTATAAACTGAATTCACTGAACAGGAAGTCAAGCTGCTGCCCACATAGAGCTTTCTACATGCTAGCATCTTTGGTAAAAGAAGGTACTCTGCATGTTACCAGACGGGAAGTGTAAACACTGAGCCAGCTACAAAGGTGTCCTGTATGCAAGATATGCCAGCTTCTTAGGAGTAACCAACCAATATCTGCTTTGACTTAAGGTCCAGGTACATGAGATGCAGCCCTCACCCAAAATGTTTGGGTGACCAAGAATCTGAGAATAGATAGCTCAGGAACCTAAGGGAAAATCAAATACTTCTACTGTTCTAGAAAAAGAACTTAGCATTAGTGTCTTGCCCAACCATCATCAGAGAAGCTTCCTCCTGTACCAGATGGAAACAAATACAGAAGAGATCCACAGCCAGACAGTATGCAGAGATACTGGGAAACTGAGTCCTAGACAGATGTCTCCTTCCCTCCCTTCAGGGTTCAGAAAACCTTGTAGAAGAGGTAGGCATAAAGTATAAGAGCCAGAAGGGATGGAGGGCACTAAGGAAACAAGGCCCTGTACATCACCAGGGCCAAAGCACACATGAACTCAGAGATTAAGAGACTGAGGCGGAATGCATTGACCCTGCACAGGTCTGCACTAGATGGGGTCCTAGAGCCAAAAGGAGAAGTGGACACATGTGTTGTCCTTTATCCAGAAGCAATCTCTAAGTGCTTGGAAATGAAAATTTAGGTTTCTCCGGGGGGGAGGGGGCAGGGGACACACAAACTATTTTAGAGGGGGGTAGGCTGCATGCCCAACAGTAGTAGGCAGCCAATACAAAATAAACAAGGGCATCTTTGGAGGTTCTTTGTCTCATAATGTTGTATCAAGGCTTTATTTTTAATTGTACAGAAAACTCTTTAACAGTATGCCAGAAGGCTGATGTATTTGAAATTATAGAATTAAAAGGCAAGGCACTTTAAGTTAGCAAAGCTTGTAGACAAAGTGAGCCTCACTCGACCTGGCCTTGAAAAGAGTGACAGTAGCGCAGTCATCAAGGTCAGCAGTGTAGCCTCTCACAGACACAAAGACACTTTAGCAGTTCAGCCATTTCTGTCCTCAATAGTAAAATCATACTTTAGTTGCATTTAATAAAGTCATTACTATAAAAAGCTATCCCAGCAAAATTCATCTCTGAGATGTATATGGTAGAATGTTAAGGGGAAGAATAATACTCCTTTTCTTTCAAATCACAAACTATGAGATAAGCTAAAAATCTCTGTTAAAGATGTAGACCATCTTAAGTAACACACAAATAATCTAACAAATATCAGAGAAACAGATTTAATGGTCCAGATTTAAAAATAATGAGCTGTATCTTTGGTACCCCAGGAAAAAAATCATCCTAGAGATGATGTTGAAAAATTCAGAAACTGAACAAATATGGAGCCAAGAGAGAATTACGAAACTCACCTTGAGAAAGGCAGATGCTATGGGAAAGCTGGTATATTCTCAGTATCATTTCATGTACGACTAAAACCTGATCAATGCAAAAGCTAACTCTAATCTGTTCAATTTACTATGTCACTTTCCTCTTCTGAAATGAAGCTGAAAATAGCTTTCCAAAACCTCATCTACCTGCTGTGCTGAACACATTATTATATAACGGGAATCTTTCAGCTTTCTAAGAGAAACCACTAAGTCTTTCCTAGAATTTGTCACTATTAGATTGACTACAAATGTCATATTAAAAGGAAATGTAACTTTTACCCTAAAACTGGGATCTACATAAAGAGATCATTTTAAAATTATGTGAAAACTATTTGACCATAGTTACGTTTTCACACACATACACAAGAGTACCTGGTGTTAGTGCTCTGACTCACTTCCTGGAGTCCTGCCCAGTAAGAAATAGCCTGGTCTGCCCAGCATCATGACATGGAGCAATGTTTAAGAAGAATTCTCCCGCATTCCTCCTCATATCCCCTACTCAGGTCACTCCTCCCTCACCTCCCCTCTCTCTCTCTTCTTTTCTCTCTCTCTCTCTTTATTCTAATACAGTCTCCATGCGAGCACAGCCTGGGTGTCTCTTTTAGTGGCCCACACCCACACTGACCACCGCGCCACCTGACTGGGGCCACTCCTCCAGATTTAGGTACTCGAGAGATCATAATGTCACATCTGGAGTATACTGTCAAAATTGTAATTCTTGAAGAACTGTCTCATTAATTTACTATTTTACTAGTACTAACTTGGACATTAGCAACTGTAATATTCTTATCAGATCTGAACATTTTAAAGTCTTAAAATTTACTGAGTATTTTTCATTATTTCTTTAGCAGAAGATACTTAAATAAATGTAACTCTGGAATTCAATTTCACAATATAAAACTTTTAAACTGATGCACTGAAGCTACAAAGACCATCACACTGAATCTCAAGCATGCCACCACAGAGCCTTAGTGATTTTATTAATATTTCAAAACAGTACCTTGGCCAAACAAATAGTTTCTATCTGGATGCACTGCTTCTAGGTTCAGATTCCCTTGGAACTGAGAGAATTAACAATGGAATAGTTTAGGGACCTAGGACTTGGGTAAGGCCTACAATACCTTAGTGTGAACCTTTCTAAGTCTACTAACCTGAGGACATGTGGAGAAAGAAAAAAATTACATCTTTAGTATCTAGAAGAATTATCATTTCAGTTTCTGAACAGGCTAAGAAAATCTTCCTTATGAAAACTAAGTAATTCTCAATAAACAAAATATATACCAAGAACCAATAGTTTCTTCTGCTTGTCAACAATAGAAACAAAATATCAGTACTGAAATACAAGCAGGCTGCAATTTTAAATTTCAAACTTTGAAAATTGTCACCCTCAGTGGAGTTGAGATTTTGTTATGTTTCATTAAACTAGCTCTCCTGCTGACAAACAAATTGAAAGGAAACACACATTGTTTACTATTAGAGGGCATATTTGCATATAAACTTGGGACTCGGATAACCCCAAATGGTTTCAATTATCATCACCCTCACAAAAAAAAAAAAAAAAAAAAAAAAAAAAAAAAAAAAAAAAAAGGAGACAGGCTATTACCCATAGACCTTCCCATTTTCTTTTTGTTTGTTTCTTAACAGTTTAAAACATTTTGGTGGCTGATAGCAAGACATACTAGGCAGATTTCTTAAATATGTAAAAATCATTGTTGCTCCAAAAGAACAGGAAACTTGGCATTTCAACCCGGATTAACAATAATAATTTTTTTTTAAAAAAAACCCTTACGAACTCACACTGTAAGCATTTAAACAAACCTTCTCTAGACAATTAACAAAGGAAAGCAGAATCTAAATGACCAAAATCATATGACTACCTGGCTATAGATTTAACTAGAACTCAGGCACCTAATTTCAAATGTAATGATTTTTCTACTGAAGGCTATTGAGTTCACTTAATTAACATGCATTAAGGAACAACCTATTGAATGGTGTTAGGAATACTAGGCTCAAGGAAATGTGCATGTTCTTGAGCTTTAATAAGCAGCATCTGAGCATATACCTCAGATGAGAGATACATGGAATATTCAAAAGCAATAAGCAGATAGGAAGTCTCTGATAACACAAGAAAAGGAGAGCAAAATTAAGAATAAAACTATGCAAGGTCACTTTGGACAGTCCAGCACTATTTAAGAAGCAGTAGTTTGGTCAATCAACACTGCTAACTGCTAACTGCTTCAGGAGAAAGAGGGAAAAACCAGATACTGAAAGCTGCGATCATCATATTTAAAATTTACATTAAGATTATAATACCATGAAAGGTGGTATGATATGTTGAGTAGTTAAGAAAATTCCTCTAGACACCAAGACCAAGGAAAACCCAACTGTGGCGATATATTGTGTATTTAATAAAAATAGCATGAAATATCAGAGGACAAAGCCATGCCACAAAGGTCAGAAAGTGGTGACCCAGGCCTTTTTAATCCCAGAGGCAGGGATCCTCTGGATCTCTGTTAGATCAAGGCCTAACAGAGGAGGAGTTGTACAGTCCTTTGGTTGGGATCCAGACTCCCTTTTCTGCTGAGGACTGAGAGGCATTGAGTCTGAGGATTTCTTAAGCCTGAGAAGTTGACTAGGTGAGAAGTGGCTGTGGCTTGTTCCTCTGCCTGATCTTTCAGCTTTTCCCCAATATCTGGCTCTGGGTTTTTTTTTTTTGTTTTGTTTTTTTTAATTAATAATACCAAATAGTGCAATACCCAGTAGCGCTAAGACAATTGGCCCAAATCTGAGAAGAGAACCCAGAGTTCAATCAGGATACAGGGAAGCCCTGTCTCTTACTTTAGTGACAAAAACTTTGTATGCATGTCTGTGCATCTGTAGTGTCACAGGAATAATTTAGTGATTTTGAACAATAATAAAGCACTATAAGTCAAATTATATCACAGAAATAAGTATAAATCTAAGAAGCAAAACTACACTTTCTTGTTGGTTAGTATGTTACATGTCTACAATCTCAGAGGTTGAAGAAGAAGATTACAAGTTTGAAGCGAGGTGGGGCTACAAAAGTTGGAGTCCTGCCTGAGCTACACAGTGAGAACCCATTTCAAAACAAACAACCTCACAAACTCTCCAACACACAGCTGACATCTAGCTGGCACAACTCAGGAACCTGGCACAAAAATCCATATTTTTACAGACAGTTAACCCTCCAATACCCAGAGCAATATCATTTAGAACAGTTTAGAGCACAGAGTACAACATGATATCTGAATAAATGAGGCCACGTAAAAGAATATATTATCAAAACTTATAATCCAAATTAATATATAAAGGAACATCACATAAAATAACATTTGGGTACAAACTTGAACAGTCTAAAGAAATGTAATAGAAATTTTAAAAACTGTATATGAAAACTTCATAGGAATGGTAAAACCTAAGATGCAAATTAAAATTTCAGACAAATAAAATTTCAAACTAAATGACGTGTGTGTGTGTGTGCGCGATCCCAAATATGAAATGTACTTTTCTCTCAAAAGATGCATGTGCTGAATGCAGAATTCATCTGCAGGTGGTTAATCTAGTCATTGAGAAATGACTGAATAGTGAAGGCTCAAACTTAGTTCAGTGGACAATTCACACTTGATGGCCTTACTGGGAGGTGGTAGGAACTTAGAGGCAAGAGGTAGGTAGGCACTGATTATAGAAGGAAGTCCCTTGAGGGTGTGTCTTGACTGGTACCACTTGTTCCTAGTCCCTTCCCACCTGCCTTCCTGTCATCCTTCTGCAATGAAATACACTCTCCTGCCTCACCATAAATTCAGAAACAAAAGAGCAGTTGATGTGGACTGGTACTTCTAACACTGTAAGCCACAATAAACCTTTCTTTCTTAAAAATTTTTTGTGAGGTTTTTGTCATGGCAACAAAGCATCTAACGTGGGAAATACTTAACTTTCATTCCCTGCTTCATGAAAATATCACTTTGGGAGTCTACACAGTCAGAAATAAGGCAAAGAACATTATATGTACAAAATTAGATTTTAGTAAACTGCTTAAGCAATAAAAAACTCTAAGACAAAAGGGTAGTTAAAACCAGAAGGAACAGAGAGACACTCCTCCAGAGAAGATCAAACTGAGTATGACTGAGCATAGGGCTAACAGCAGAACACAGCTGAGGCAAGCTCACTGGTATGGCAGCTGCTTCCATCTGGGTGGGTGAGTGCTAGAATATAAGTCAAGCCCCAGAGAGGCTTCCCAAGAACTAGGCCACAGCCAAGGTTTTCAGAAAACACATGTTTATGGTGTGGTAAGGATAATCAATGTGCTTGAGACAGACTGATGGAAATCAGCTTTGGAAGAGTGCTAGGTAGGACTTAACTGACAGGAAAATGTAATCTCGTACATATCAGATTTACTAAGGATCCTTTCAATTACTGTCTTGATGTATGAGTTACACAAGTCACCAAAATGCAGGCTACTTGGTGAATTTAGCATAGAAAACAGCAAGTAACACTGAAGGACATTTCACTCAGGCAATGCTTAAGACTGATGAAAAATGCATATGTAACAGCACAGTGCAGAAAATATTTTCAACTACAAATAGTTCTGAATAAACATGTTTTATTTGGCTACTTAAACTGCATTTTTCTTTAGACTTCCAACTGGTAAAAACCTGTCTGCTCTTGAGAGGAATACTAATAAAACACTACACCTTTTGACATGTAAATACAATTGATATGGCTACACTACAGAACTAGCAGGCCAAGGAACCAAACAATATCTAAGTTCAGTGTGAAAGGAAGTAATATTTCTTTCATGGTATGTTTATTTCATCCAACTCTAAAAATACTAACACCCCACACCACCCACAATCAAAGGAGGTTAACTGTAGGACACACATCATTGTCTAATGTTATGGTAATCCTGTAAGTTTAGGAAATTCAAGGAATGATATTTAAGTAGTCTGACAAGATTAAAAATGGAGCCTACTCAAAGGCTGCTCCAGTCAAGGCAACAAATAAACTGACAGTCAATCCACACCTGGCCATCTCCCCAAATCCAATACCCCAGTGTCATTCCCATCTTTGTAGCGGAATACTTGTTGAGATCTGCCTTTTCTCTCTGACCCCATCCCCAATGAATCACAAAGATCTTCTCCTTAAACCTTCGTTTCTCCAACTCATTCCCATATTTCAGCCTCCAACACCAGCAGGCATTCAATGGGAACACAAGAGCAAAGCAGGCCAGGGAAATAGTTAAGCCAGCTCAAGACCATCACTACTTTTTCCTCCCCTCCAGATACAATTGCCCAGTCTTACCCCCCAACTCTGCAGCAGACACCTGTGGCAGCCCTCCTTGCCCCCTGCACCCATCTCCTGATGATCCCAGATCATTTCCTTCTAACCTCTCTCCCACAACTGTATCCCAGTCCCCAACTCTAGCAGGTACAGATCACACATGCCAGAAAACCAGGTAGTCTGTCTGCATACTATTTCTCCCTCTGTTTCACAGACCTAATATCTCAGCCTCATCACCCCTGCAGATCACCTGCTGCAGCCTTCCTTCCCCTATGCCCACATCTCCTGTGGATCCCACATACCTTCCTCTCTTAATTGATTTTTCCTAGCCCCCAATTCCAGGAGGCACTCTCTGCTAACCTAGACACACACCCCCCTCCTGCACGCACGCGTGAAGAAAGCAGGGAAGCTGTCTGTAGATCGTCCCCTCTCCAATCCCAGTCTCATCCTCAGTGCTATAGCAGACCCTCTGTGGTGACCAGGCTTCATTGTCTCTCCACATTCCAAGGAGACGAAATGAGCATGTACTTGTTGACCCACTGCCCTCTCCTCTCTAGCCTATGCCCTATTACTATGTGTGGGAGATTATGTTGTTTCAATTGTAAATAACTGTCCCACCCACTGGTTTAATAAAAAGCGCTGATTGGCCAAAGGCAGGCAGGAAGTGTGGACCGGGCTATCAGACTAAGAAAACTCTGAGAACAGAATGCCAGAGAGAAGCCGGAAGAAGCAAAGGACAACCATGCTGCTCTAAGGAAAGGTACCGGGCCGCATGGCTGAACAGGAAGAGTCATGGGTTAGATGAAGGGTAGAGAGCTAGCAAGTGATAAGCCTGGGCCTTAGGCCAATCAACCAAAAACTATTGAAAGAATCTGTGGGACTGTGGGTCTGCGGGCCTAGACCTTGAGGTTAGGCCCGAAAGTCCGGGCCAGAAACCACCTACTACAACTGTGCATCAGCTCCCCAAACCCAGGAACAACAATGGTCTGGAACCACCAGTGGCCATAATGATCATGTCCATAGACAATTTCCTACCAGGCAATACACAGGCATCATACCCTCCAAAAATCCAGAGGGACAGAAAGCAAAAAACAAAACACTCACCCAACAAAGAGAAATACAGAAATCAGCAACTAGACCTATAGTCAACGCATCCCAGATGCCTGGACACCAGTGTAAAATCACAATCAATGACAGCCAGAGTAATGGCTTCACATATTACTCTACATAGAGCCCAGCCATACTACCACAACAGACCCTTAATATTTCAACAAAGCTAAAGCACAAGAAACAATCCTTAAAACCCACCTGTATAAAGATTACAGAGGTCCAGAAAGAGAAATTAATAAATCCCTTAACGAAATCCAGGAAAACACAAAAAGTGTAAGGAAATGAATAAAACTGTCAAAGACCTGAAAAATGGAAAGACAATACATAAAACACACATAAAGGAAATTCTGGAAATGAAAATTTTAGGAACTGAAAGAGGAAATACAGAGGCAAGCTTCATAAACAGAATACAAGAAACAAAAGAATTTCAGGCACTGAAGATATGATAAAAAGAAATATATACATCAGTCAAAGAAAATGTTCAATCCAAAATACTGAAACAAAACACTCAAGAAACCTAGGGCACTTTTTGAAAAAAACCGAAACTAAAAATAATAGGAAATGAAGGAAAAGAAACCTAGTTCAAAGCTCCCCACTCCACCCCCCCCACCCCCGCCGCCACAAAAAAAGAATGTTTTCATTAAAATCATAGAAGAAAATTTTCCTAACCTAAAGGAGATTTCTATAAAGGTACAAAAACATTCAGACCAAAAGTCATTGGCACATAATAATGAAAACACCAAGCATACAGAACAAAGAACAAATATTAAAAGCTGCAAGTGAAAAAGACCAAGTAAGATATAAAGACAGATCTATTACAACTACACCTGACTTCTCAGTGGAGACTCTAAAAGCCAGAAGGGCTTGGACAGATATGCTGCAGACTCTAAGAGATCATAGATGTCAGCCCAGTCTACTATATATGGAAACATTTTCAATCATGGAGAAATATGATATTCCACAATTAAGTTAAATGTAAACAATATCTATCCACAAACCAACCAAGCCTTACAGAGAGTGATAGGAAAATTCCAACCTAAAGAGATAAAAGTACAAAGATGAAAACACAGGGAACAAATAACCTCACACCAACAAAATGAAAAGGGAAGTGTGTGTGTGTGTGTGTGTGTGTGTGTGTGTGTGTGTGTGTGTGTGTGTGTGTGTGTGTGTGTGTGTGTAAAGGGTTGGAAAAAAATATTCCAACCAAATGGACCCAAGAAGCAAACTGGCCTAGCCATTTTAATATCCAACAAAACAGACTTCAAACAAAAAGTAATCAGAAGAGATAAGAAAGGATACTATGTACTCAAAGGAAACCTCCACCAAGATGCCTTTTAAATTCTTAACATCTATGCACCAAAAACAAGGGCACCCAAGTTTGTAAAAGAAACCCTACAGCTTAAATTACATATTGAGCCTCACACACTGATAGTGAGAGACTTCAATACAGGCCATCCAGACAATAACTAAACAGAGAAATAATGGGGCTAATGTAGAACATTTACCCAAATATACCATCTTCTCTACCTCTTAGAACTTTCTCCAAAACTGACCACATACTCGGTCATGAGACAAGTCTCAACACATACAAAAAAGCTGAAATAACTCTCTGCATACTGAGACCACTGCAGATTAAAGCTGGACATAAGAACAGAAACTACAAAAAGCTGATAAACCCATAGAAACTGAATGAAAAACTGGGTCAAGACAGAAATAAAGAATTTAAAGACTTTTGAAGAGTCAATGAATGCACAGAATACCCAAACATACAGAATACTATAGAAGTGGTTCTAAGAGCAAAGTTCATAGCACTAAACTCCTACATGAACAAACACCAGAAGAGATCTCTTACTAGCTACTTAATAGTACACATGAAGCTCCAGAACAAAAAGAAGAAATCACACTGAAAGGAGTCGGTGGCAAGAAACAAATTCAGGACTGAAATACATAAATAGAAACAAAGATATACAAAGAATAATCAATAAAACAAGAAGTTGGTTGTGTTAAAAAAAAAAAAAAGTTAGACAAAACCTTATCCAAACTAAAAGGCAGAGTACCAAAAATTTAAAAATCAGAAATGAAAAGGTGAAATATAACAACAGACACTGAGGAAATTAAGACTATCATAAGGACATACTTAAAAATCCATACTCTATCAAATTAGAAAAATTAAAAGAAATGGGTAATTTTCTTAAGAGGCATCACCAACGTTAAATCACGATCTGATAAGTAAATTGAATAGCCCTTTAACCCCTAGTGAAAGTAGAAACCCCTATTTGTAGTGAAATATAAACATTCATTTAGTCTTCCAATTAAGAAAAAGCTCAGGCCAAATGGTTCTAGCACAGAATTCTACCAGACCTTCAAAGATTTAGCTCCAATACTCTTGAAATTATTCCACAAAACAGAAGCAGAAGGAACAGTGTTCAATTCATTTATGAGGCCACAGTCATCCTGATACCCAAAGACACAACAAAGAAAATCACAAACCAATATCCCTTATGAATGCAGATAAAATATTACTCATTAAATACTTGCAAACTGAATACAAGAATACTTCAAAATGACCATCTGCCATAATCCCAGAGAAGCAGGTTCAATGTACCAAAATCAGTAAGCATAATTAGCCATATAAAGAAACAGAAATAAAAAAAAAAACAAAACTACTTGATCATCTCAGTAAATGTAGAAAAGACCTTTAACAAAATCCACAGCCCTTCATGATAAATGCCCCGGAGATACTAGGGATACAAAGAACATACCTCAACATAATAATGGCAGCTTTCAGCAAGCCAAGCGTCAAGTGAGACAGAGAGAAACTCAAAGCAATTCCACTCTCCATACCTATCCTATACAGCACCTAAAGCCTTACTTACAGCATTTAGACAACCAAAGGAGATTAAAGACATACAAACTGGAAAGGAGAGAGCCATTATTTGCAGATGACATGAAGTATACATAAGTGGCCCTAAAAATTCCAGGAGGGAACTCCTACAGCTGATCAACACTTTCAGTAAAGTAGCTGGATACAAAATTAACTCACAAAATTCAGTACACCTCCTATCTGCAAATGTCAGACTGAGAAAGATATCAGAGAAACTAAATCTTTCACCAGAGCCTCAAATAACATAAACTAACTTAGAGCTAATTCTAACCAAGCAAGTGAAAGACTTGTACAATAAAATATGTATGACACTGGAGAAAGAAACTGAAGAAAATATCAGAAGATAGAAAGATCTCCTATGTTCACAGATGAGTAGGATTAACATAGTAAAATGGCCATCCTACCAAAAGCCATCAGTCAATGTAATCTCGATCAAAATTCCTAAACAATTCTTCACAGATCTTGAAAGGGCAATTTTTAACTTCATATGGGGAGGGGGGACCACAAAAGCTAAAGCAATGCTATGCAACACAAGAAGTATGGGAAGTCTAACTACTCCTGTTTTCAAGTTATAATACAAACTATAGGAACAAAAACAGCGCTGGCATACAAACAGACACATTGACCACTGCAATCAAAATGAAGTCCCAGACATAAACCCATACACCTATGGACATCTGTTTCTTGATAGGTAAATCAGAAATACACACTGGGAAAAAGACTCTTCAAAAAATGGTGCTGGTCAAAGTGAATGGCTGCATGTTTGTACAAATTACTACACAAAATTTGCCTCCAAATAGATCAAACACCTTACTATAAAACCAGCGACATGGAACCTGATAGAAGAGAAAGTGGGGGACAGTTTTGGACACACTGCACAGGAGGCTTTCTGAACAGAACACTGTTAATACAGGTACTAAAATCAGCAATTAATAAATGGGACCTCATGAAACTGAAAAGCTTCTGTAAGGAAAAGACACCATCACTCAGACAAAGCAGCAGCCTATAGAATGGGAAAAGATTTTACCAATCCTTTTTTTTTTTTTTTAACCAATTAACATCTGATAGAGGGCTAATATCTAGAATATATAAAGAACTCAAGAAGTTGGTTATCAAAAAAAAAAACACGATTAAAAAATGGCATATGGGTCTCATTAGAGGAATCTGAAATGGCTGAGAAGCACTTAAATGTTCGACATCTTTAGCCATCAAAGAAATGCAAATCAAAACTACTTTGAGATACCACCCTACATCTGTCAGAAGCTAAGATCTAGGACACCAATGACAGCTCATGCTGGCGAAGATGTGGAATAAGAGTCAGACTCCTCCATTGCTGGCAAGAGTGCAAACTACAAAAGAGTGTACTGGTTCCTTAGAAAGATGGAAAATCATCCACCTAGAGACCAAGCTACATCACTTCTGGACATGGACTCAAAGGATGCTCCATTCTATGACAAGGACACTTGCTCAACCATGTCCAGTACTCTTCTATTCATAAGAGCCAGTGACTGCAAACAACCTAGATCCCTCTAAAGAAGAATGGGTAAAGAAAATATGGTACATTTACACAATGGAATATTACTCAGCTGCTAAAAGTAATTACAACAAAAAATTTGTGGGTAAATGAATGGAACTAAAAAAAAAAAAAAAAAAATCCCGAGTGAGGTAACCCAGATCCAGAAATGTAATTATAATATGTATTCACTTATATGTGGATATTAGCCACTAAATAAATGATAAGTGACCTACAATCTTTAGACCCAGGGAAGTCAAGCATAAAGAAAGGGACTATAGGAGACCCGTGGACCTCCCCATAGGGGAAATTTGGGTGGGGCATGGTGAACTGCTAATCAAAGGGACTGGTAGAAAGTGGACAGGGTTGAGAAGGGGCATGTGGGAGAGACAGCTAGAATTAAGAGGTGCTTGAAGTACGGTATGGAAACCCAGCACAGTGGGAACTCCCTAAAATATACCAAGAAGATCCTAATGAGTTTTCCTAATAATGGGGGTGATGCAATCCTTACTGGCCATCTCTTGTCACCAAACAAGTTTTCCATTACTGGGACTGGGTTTCATTCAATTGAGTTGTTGGCCAAGGGAGTCCAGGCTGTTGCTAAGACAAAGAGTAGCTTTGTGCAAATGGACTGAGGGGTCCACTGCCAGAACATGGAGACGTCAGGCTGGAGCCTACATGGTGTCTTTACCTCTAGTTCTAGTGTCTTTGGTGTGGAGAGGTATTCTGCAGGATGTCAAAAGAAAAGCTAAACACCAACCACCCACAAAACCTTTGTCCTGCACTCTGTTCTGCCTGCAAGATATGCCAGGGCAATGGTGATGCTGAACTTGGGGATGTCAGAGAGGGAACTGATCCAAGGGAAGGGAAGGTGAGGAGGAACCAGGAGGAGTAGAGCGAGGGAAACTAATCAACTATATCATATGAAAAAAGAATTATTTTCAATAAACAAAAAAATAGTTCAAATAATCAGACCAAAAAAAAAAAAAAAACCCAAAAAACCTTTTACGATAATCCTAAAGAGATTAATTTTCTCCACTGTGCTTCTCTTCCCTAATAATTTAAAAGATCTTTTATTTCATATTGAGCTGGGGATTGAACCCAGGGCTTCGTGTTTGCTAGGCAAATATTCAACCAAGTTACATCTAACAGTTACATATGTGTGTGTATGTGTATATATATGTGTGTGTATGTGGGTGTGTGTATATGTGTGTGTGTGTATAGTGCCTGTTACACTGTAAATACAACTAAAGCACTTTTTTTTTTAAATAGACCCTGGTGATATAGGGGAAAAAGATAAAATGGAGGCAGACACAGCGACCTACACAAAGAAAAGACATAATCCAGAAATGATGCCAAAATACACTTTCTATGAGCTGCACACAAACGGCTTTTCTGCAAGTAGTTGGTCCTAATTCCTAGATCTTATGTGGGAAGCAACCAAATCAAAGATAGCTTAGAGACTATACTAAGAAACCAACAAGCCATGGGGCTTAGAATATAGTTCACTGTAGAGTACTCACCAGCACGCACTAAGTCTGGTGTCAATCATGACCACCGGAAATAGGGTGGGGCGAGGAACCTAGTTCAAACAATGCAACAAGAGCAAGAGCAACAACATAAGAACTAAGACTTTGGCATTACATAGAAACTATCTTTTCAAGAAACAGCTAAAACTCGGGTGGTCTTAGATAGATAAAATGGGCATAATTATTCATTGAGAAAAATGAATGAGGAAAATTTGATGTGCTATATATAATATGGGTTCTTGTCCCACTGAATGAAAGCATAAATAAGTATTGACTGTATTAAATGTAAAAAGGTGGTTGTCACAGGTAACCTGGTCAGGAAAATCAGATAAGTAAGGTCAGGATTCCTGTTTTTGAAAACTTGGATTTTCTCAAAGTTTTCAGACTAGCTCCTAAGAATCAGAATGGGCAGAGGATATAAACTATAAAGGGTTGTACTATCACCAAGTTATGAGAATATGGTCAAGGACAAATAACACAGGTATTGAATGGATGATTGCCAAGAGACTATTAAGTGACTACAAGCTGAGGCACACTATCAGAAAAATGATCAGAATTTAGAACCTTTAAATGTTAAAGAACAAAAAATTAAATAGCTTATCAATAACCAAATAAAGCACCAGACAGCATTTAAAATGTCCTTGAAGAACAGTCACACTGAAGGTGGAAAAAGTCATAAAATAAACACTAGGATTATCATAAAAAAAACAATGTCACTCAGAGGAGGGTGAGAAACCTAAAAGGAAAAGTCTGATAAAATCACAGGACTGGCAGCCTAAACCAGGGCTTTGAAGATATGTTGCTTTAAGAGGTCAAGGGATTAAGAACAGTTTAGACTTAATCCAAAAGAGAAATCCTCTACATATCCCAAAACTGATGTAAGCAATATAAAATAACCATAAACAGACAAGAAGTCTTTCTCATGAGCCATCTCCAGCACCCCAGAATTGATTACAAAAGCTATTCCAGCTTTGAGTCAGCCATTAGTCACATAGTAAAAGGGACTAAAAGTTTGCTTTTTCAAAACAAGGCCTTTATATTAAGTGAAAATAATAGAGGAATTTTGTAGAAAAAGCAGCTAAAAAGGGTTGGCAAAATAGCTAAGTAGGTAAAGGTGCTTGTAGCCAAGTCTTATCACCTGAGTGACATTTTCTTATGTTAAGCCTACAAGGCAACAGAATACATGTCTTTGACAACTTATTAAAAAGTAGCAGCTCCAGACTTTTTAGTAAAGATGATAATAAAGACATCTATGAGAATTGATTAAGAAATAACAGAAGACATTTCAATATAAGTTGATAAAAACAAACAAGAGACTAAGAAATATAGCAAAGTTAAAGGTACAGTTTCACAAGAATAGAGGGCATGCTAACTAAATATAATTAATAAACCATTCTAACTTACTGGTGTTGAAATTAATATTTATTTCAAAAGATAATTTTCCAGTTTCAAAGTGACACTCAAAACCATCCAGTACAACTACAGTCATGAAAGCCGTAACAAAGAACTAAGTATCTTAGAAGATGTTACTTAAGTCACTTCATCTCTAACCAAGATGCAAAGAAATGTTTCCTCATAGTAATTAAAAGTAACAACAACAAAAAAGGCTCAGTGGAAGAAGGCATTCTAAATTCCCCCACTTTCCTTAACTGTGTGGATGTTTTCTCACATTGCACAAAATAACTGTGTCTATACTCAATGAAGCTATTTGCCAAAAGCAAATGGTATTTGATTTGTATAAATCATCTTATTCAAAACATTCACTTCCTCCCTGAAACGTTACTTTTCTACCTCAAACTAGGAAATTGTTTCAATCTTAAAAAAAAAAAAAAAAAAAAAAAAAAAAAAAAAAAAAAAAGACTTAAAATTAAGGTCATAATCTACAGTATAGTGAAATGTTTTTTTCTGTGTTTCTAATGATCAAAAAATATGCTAACAATTACTTCCAAAATCCAGTTTCTGGGTCTTGTCTTAAAGAATGCAAGCCAATTTTAACCTCATAAATGCAGAACTTAGCTAGACGAGGTAGCATACACCTGCAATCCCAGCTCCTGGAAGGCTGTAGCAGAGGGATCAAGAGTTCCAGGCAGCATGATGGACAGAATTCCATGCTAGTCTGGACTAATTAAAGAAACTGTAGCAAAAATCAAAAAGCAAGGCCTACGAGATAAGAAATCATGATTTCCCTTGAAATAAGGCTAAACAGAAGGAATGGTTCTAGTGACAGATTAAATACACTTATGCAGACATCTCCATAAGCCAGAAGAATATGAACCATTTGTAATCAATCACTTATAATCATCATAAATATGGCTGACATCTTTGGAGTGATAATATTATTTAAATATGATGAGTTAATGGAGTTTGGAAAAAAAAAATCTTCCAGCATGACTTTCCTTCAGAAAAAGAAAGCAGAAAACAGAAGGTGACATTGCTTTTCAAAGGACACTAGAGCCAACAGTAGCAATCAGCAAATAAAGATACAAACACCAGCTGAGCACAACATGGTGAGTAAGACAAGTAGATAATTCAGATAACTAAGATTATTAAAGACTCCTATTTATCACAGAGATAAAAATGTGAAGTTTGCTTTACAAGGTAAACCCAGGATTGTAACTCAGTAGTCAAACATTTCCCTCAGCACTGCAAACATAGTAAAACTAAAACCTTCCAGTGCTAAGTGTTCATGGCACACATCAACCTACAATAAAATATATATAAACGGAACAGAACATCATGCCAAAGGCTCCTCCTGACATGCCAGTGGCACTGGATAAAGGGTTCCTTTTCTTTTCTAGTGCCCATTCATGCCAACCTCACCTCTTCACAACCCAAATCTCTCTGCACTCAAGAATTTGCTGCAAAGATACTATCCCTGTCATCAGCAGGTATTTTCCACCTGTGATATATACTGCAGAATGTGAATCAATTAATTCACTTAAAATTTGAGTTTTTAAACTGTGATTTCCCTTATAAATGGCAGTATCTAACCAAAAGTCCTATTCTTCCTCTAGAAAAGACCTCTGTGCGGACTAATCTGCTAGTGGTCCTGAAGAAGTGACATGGGAACGATGTCCTGGTGTGAGTCGACCTTACAAAAGGGAACAGAAGCTCCCCTAAGAGATCACAGTGCTGTCACTCCTACCAAAGGAGACAAAATTTCAGTCGAAAGCAATAGTCATTAAAAGTGCAAGGAGAGGGAGAGGCAAATGCTAGAGCCCTGACAAGAAGAAATGGGTGTGACAGGATTGGAAAAGAAGGCTTACAGTAATGAAGAAATCCTAGTTCACAGCTCTGCATTTCCAATTCCTTCCCACCCAGCACATACTTCAAGTCCATGCCCAGACCCAAATGATTAATACTCTAGGATGAGTATTAAGAGGGAATCTCTTAACTAAATATGTTTAAAGCAAAAGAGATACGAAGTGATCTACACTGTAGGAGTTTAGCACTTGCCTTAGAAATGTCAATCATTTTATGTCTAGAGGTAATAACTAATTCCTCAACTATTTGTTATATTAGGTATCAACTAGGCTTGAGAAGATTTTCCAGAAGTACAAGTACATAACAGTTATAAAAACTACTGCTTTCTTTCTCTCCCTCCCTGCTCTGTCGGTCTCTGTCTCTCTCGGGGTCTCTCTTTCTTAAGTGGTTCTAGGGATTGATTTAGGGTCTTATACATGCTACACTAGTCAAGTACTCTACTACTAAGTTTTCTCTAGCCTTCTTTATGCTACTTGGAGAAAGGGTCTGGGTACACTGTCTAGGTTGGCCTTAAACTCTATATGAACCTGTGATCCTCTTGCCTTAGTCTCTAGAGTAGCTAGGATTAGAAGATATTACCAAAACTACAAAAAATAAATTATTTCTTAGTATAATATTACCTTAAAAATGGTTTTTAAATTTTAACCCTGGATTAAACTTCTAAAATCTAATTTTTTTTTATAAGTTGAAACTTACCAAATTAAACAATAATCAGTCTGGCCAAGTAGCACAGTAGAATAGTAAACTAGCTTTGAAGTCAGATTCTAGCAGTGTGACCTATATTTCTTTGGACAAGTTACTCTTCATTGTGTTGTGCCTCTATCTGTAAAATGGAAGTTAAAACAAAACAAAACCCCAGAATTTAAATGAAGTTCACTTTTAGAATATCTGATAAATTCCAACTGCTAAATACACTTAGCTACTAAAAATCCAATTTCTATCCACCTGTAGTGCTTTGTAACCTTTAACCTTTAAGGCCTGGCTCTCTTAGTTGTAATCTGCTGCTGTGATAGCCCTGACAAAAACAAGTGAGGGAGCCGGGGCTAACCTGGTTTACAGCAGGTTAGCAAGGAAGAAAAGGGGAAGGGAGCTGCAGTCCAGGTCATCAGTCCTGGGGCAGTGTGCTGATATATATTTAATAAAAATACAAAAGTACAGGCAAGCCACAAACCACATGGCAGTACAGTTGAGTAATAAGAATGGGTTAAGTTGTAATAGCTAGTTGGTAATAAGCCTGAGGAATAAGGCCAAACAGTTTATAATTAATATAAGCTTTTGTGTGATTATTTGGGACTAAGCAGCTGCAGGCAGATCTGCACCTTGGAGCTAGGCCAGGCCAGAATCTTCTGGCTACAGAGCAGTAAAACAACACACTCATGCTAGTGGTGAGTAGAGAAATTCCTTCCTATGGAATAGTCTTCTACAGAGAGGGTGGCCTTCCTACCTCAACTAAGATTAACTTTCTTAGGAGAAACTGAAATTGTTCTACCTTTTCCCCAAAAAAATGCCAAAAAATACATGATGTTCTGTTGCAGTGGGGTTCCTTGGTCCCGGGCGGGCCAGAGGCCCAGACCCATAGACCCTGCCGCGCCAGACCCCTTAGCCGCCAGCAGCCGCTGCTCAGGCCCCCAGAAATGACTCAGACGCTTATATTAACTTTATGCTGTTTGGTCTATGGCTCAGGCACATTGCTAGCTAGCTCTTACATCTTAAATCAACCCATTTCTATTCATCTGTCTGCCACGTGGCCCATGGCTCACTTGTGTTCTTTACATGTTGCTCCTTGGGTGGCTTGCTCGATCTGCCTGACTCTGCCCCGCTTCTCCTACCTATGCTCTGATTTCTCCTCCTACTTCTTCTATGGTGCCTGTCATGGCCCAAAACAGCTCCTTTATTTAAAGATTGAGATTCACAGCATACAGAAAGGCATTCCCACATCAATGTTCCATCTACTATAATAACAGAATTATCCCGTCTGTTTTATTTAAATGTTATGAAGGAACAAGTGGGTGCCTGAGGTATATTTTCTCAGAGTTCTATTGAGGCAGAGTACTAAGATGGCACACTGTGGACCCAACAGCAGCTATAACAAGGTTGTAGAATACAATCTAACACAAAAAAAAAAAAATCAGTGACCTCATACCAGCATAGAAGAAGATCTTGCTTTTAAATACTATAGCTGTAGCTGAAGATATATCACAGTGGTGGAGCACTTGCCTCGTCTAAAAGTTTTGAGTTTATTCTTCAACATCAAACAAAACAACAGCATTTTTATATCAGTCTAAAATAAAGTGAAAGATTTAAATATACATCTAAGAAGATATAGTCAGACTTGGTGACACACACCAATCCCATTATGAGGGAAAGTGCGGAGAGATTCACCACAAGCTAAACATCAACTTGTCTTTATAAGAAGTACCAAGCCAGCCAGGACTATGGTCTGAGACGCTCTCTGTTTTAAAAACAAAAAGAAAAAATCTGAGCAAGATCTGATAAGGGAAACTAGAAGTCTGATGACCAAAGCAGAGATTAAAATAAACAGGAGATACTCAATGTTCATGGATAGACAAGACTCAACATTATCATGACAGAGATCATCAACTTGATCTACACTAACTTATCAGGAAACAAAGTCATGGGAGTAGGGCAGGAGAGATGGCCCTGTAGTTGATTTGTACTGCTTCTGTAGAAGAGCAAAGCTGGGTCCCAGGACTCACTTCAGGCAGACCACAAGTGCCTATGACTTTATAGAAGGGGACCGAATCCCTTCAGGCTCCTTGGGCACCCCCACTCACCATATATATCCACAGGGACATATAACTAAAAAGAATAAATCTTCAAAATCATGAAAAAATATTCTGTAAATTAAAAAACTTATCCCAAAATTTATAAAGACAGGCAAAAGAGATAAGATAGAAAAGGAAATACGAAAGAAAAACAAAGTTGGAAGACTAGCATTAATAGATTGCAAGATTGATGATTGATTATAAAGCTGTAATAATCAAAACAGTGCAGTACTGACAAAAAGACTAATTAACACAACAGGAAAGAAAGGTCAGATACAAGCCTACAAAAATTTAGTTGATTAAAATTTGATAGAGAATAGTGTCAGGAAGACAAAGGAGAAAAGTCAGGCTTCGACGAAGCTCACACTTGCCAGGCTGCAAACACTCAATAAGAGAACAGCTGCCTAAAGAAGCAGAGACCAGTCACACTGTCTGGAAGAAGGTTAGACAGACTGAAGCATCTGGAATAGACATTCTCCATCCTGTTGAGCTGTCTGCAGGCCATGCAGTGTGCTCCAGGTTCCCATCTTTGTGGGCTGTCACCCATGCTGGGGAAGAGCTCAGTGATACAACTGTCTTTGAGGTATTTCCGCTCCTGTAAATACTCTCACCCATTTTCCATAGGTAACCCCAAGAAAACTTACCAGGTTAGACTTTGGTATATCTATACTTAGGTCTGTCATGGGCACCCTATCTGGGATGAGTAGACATGTGTGTTGTGTTGGCCAGGAAAAGTTTTGACATACAATACACCTCTGAAATTCAAGTACCATGATGGCAGAGTGCTTGACTGGCAAGTATAAGTCCCGGTCTTAGAATAAAGGAAGGAGAGGGGTAGAAAAATCAGTAGGAAAGGAAAAAGAAACTATCACGGCATGAGGATGTGGAGAAACCTTAAATAGTTATTACAGAGTAGAAGAAGCTAATCTGCAAGGGTTATAATACTTCATGGTTCCAATTATCTAACATTTTAGAAAGCCTTGATTACAATGAAAAATATCAGTGGTTGCCAGAGAAAGAGGCAGAAGAAGTATAAATAAATAAAGCAGAGACTTTCAGGAGAGTTAAAATAATCTTGCACAATAATGGTACACAGAACAATGAATTCATCCAAACCCACAACAAGGGCATAAAAATGAGTCCTGGGCTGGTGAGATGGCTCAGTAGATAAAGGTGCTTGTCACTGCCCCCAAACATGATAAACTGAGTTCCATCTCCTGAATCCATATGTGGGAGAATCAACTCCCACAAGCTGTCCTGACCTCCATATGCATGCTAATGTGTAAGTGCACACACACAAACACAACAAACCAGTTTTTAAAAAGAGAAATCCTAATACAGAATGTAAACTTGGGACGACTATAATGTACCACTCTGAGCTGGACATAGTGGCACCTGCCTATAATCGCAACTGTGGAGGCAGAGATAGGAGGATCAGAGGTTCAAGACTAGCATGAGCTATATCAGGACCTAGTCCCAAAAGTACAAAGAATAATTTTTTTAAAAAAACATGAAGACCCTCTAATAGGTCAGCCACATTTCATGGCAAGTCCCACATCTGAGAAAAGCTGGGCAAGAAACAAGAAAAATCAGCCTCTACTTCCGGGCTTAAAGAGACAAAAAACAAGAAATTAGCAGATAGGGATGTAGAGTTGAATCTGGAGAAAAGCTGGGGAGAAGGGGTGAATATGATCAAATCCATTATATAAAAATTTCAATAAGTAAAAATCTACTTTAAAATGACAAGGTCATATATCTGGTCAAAGTTACAGATAATGAAGAAGACATACAGAACAACGGAAACTTATGCACACAAATCTAAAGTTTCTTTTTAAAAATACCATCAGGGGCTGGAGAGATGGTTGAGCCATTAAGAGCAGAGGGACCCACATTCAATTCCCAGAACCTATGGGACTACTACCTACCATCTGTAGCTCCAGTTCCAAGGGATCTGACCCCCTCCTATGACCTATCAGACACTGCACACACACAGATGCAGGGAAAACACTAACATACATGAAAAAGAAATTAGTTAATTGAAAATTAATTGGGTTAAAGAAAACCTTCAAGGGGTTGGAGATGGCTCAGAAGTTAAGAGCACATGCTGCTTGCTCTTGCAGAGGTGGAGACTGGCTCAGAACACTCACATTTGGACTAGTGTGACTATTACTGTAGTTCCAGGGGATCAATACTCTCTTCTGACCTCTGCATCAGATATACAAGTGGTACATACATATGTACATACATTCATACACACACACATGCAGGTAAGCACTCATACACACAAAATAAAAAATCTTTAAGCAATAAAAAGCTTCTTTGTTTTTTCAGTATGTGACATAAAACTGCAATCAAAGAAATAAACACCATTATCTAGATGCTTAAAGCTAATATAGTAATTTTAATGAAACTCTTATACAGGCAAAAAAAATATGTTTTGTAACTGTTCATTAAATGTATCACAACTGTTTTAAATGCAGCTGGTAAATTTGCACGCATATGTGTCAAATCTGTAATGTTTCATCACAGCCAACACCACCATTCTCTATCTCCTGCTTTCTTCATTTCATTGACCAGAGCTAGCATACTGTCCACTTCACTGAACAATGAGCATCAGCCTCTAATGAAAGCAAGCTCCAAAAATGCAGACGTGTTTGTTTTATAAAGCTTTATCCTCGGCCTATCAATCTTGAAAATATTGAGTAAAGTTATCAATTAAAATTACAGAATTTTTTTAAAATCAGTTTTCTGGTAAAATATAGTCAATCAAGCAAACCAAGAGAACATTCACGTCACAAAGGTCTTGAAAAATGCTGGTTTTAGGATAGTTCCAGAACAGAGGATAAAGTATAATTTATTCTCTCTAAAATTCCTGGTAGGGTTTAGCTTCCATTGCAGTAAGTAAGAGGGTAGAAACTTAACAAAACCCATGTTTCAGGATATTGCCGTTGGGATGTGATTACAATTGGATAAGGTCATCATAGCAGAGCTCCTATACTGAATCAAGAGAAGAAAGGAGAGGGTGTATGCACACAAACCTCATCCATTTCTTGTCATACAGTTACCTGAAACACTTCACCATTGCCAGCAAAGTCACTAGATAAGATCTATCAACCTTGGACCAAGACTGAACCACAAAAACTGTTTCTCACAATTTACACAATCTGTGGTACCATATTATTAACAATGGAAACGATAATAAAAACAAGTAGTATATAAACAGTTAGAGGTAGTTTAAATTTTGAGGGTTGTTTTTTTTTTTTAAATTTCTACAAAGGTGCTTAGGAATAAGTTGAATTAACCAAATACTAACTGGAGAAACAGGAAGTCTCAATATAGCATCCACTAGGCCTCTTGAAGGACAAAAACACAAAGATGAATCTCAGTAAAAGAAAGTCAGAAAATTTCAGAAAAAAAAAAAATCAAATCTTTGCCACTAACTACATGGTCAAGACTCCTTAAACCTGTCTCTCAAATTGCATGTCTTATTTTCATTCTAATGTTTAAGAACTTCTAAGAAACACACCCAAGTATCTTAGCCTTGCATTTTCCTCTACAAATGCTCTGAAGACCATTCATTTCAGACTTAACCACAGAACTTAATGGAAATAAGATTCTGAATTGAGAATGGTGGTTCATACAATAATCCCAGCACTTGGGAGACTGAAGGGGATGACAAGGAGTTCAAAGTCAGCCTGAGCTACTGAGTAAGAACATGTTTCAAAGAACAATCAATCAATCAAACAAAGATTCTGAAATTTCACTATTCAACAATGGGGTCCAAATATACATTTTTACCAAGAACCAAAGGGATTTTTGTTTGCTTTGTTTTTTTGAGACTGAATCTCACTATGTAGACCTGTAGGCCTGAATAGCATGGAATTCACTGTCTACCAGGCTGGCCTTGAACTCAAAGATCCCATGCTGGTATTAAAGGCATGCACAACCAAATCCAGTCATTCTTAAGTAAACTCAAGTATCCCAACAAACTTTCCAAGTTCATTAGAAGTCACCTATTCTATGACTCCCCAATTTAGACTCAATTTATTGACCTGCACTCTTCAAGTATATTATGTATCTCTCATAACATGTACCACACTATCGCCACCCGGCACTACTACTCACCAGCAGTGACTACAGCAAAGCTTTCTGTCTTCCTACAGCTAACAGAGTCAAACAATTATACACTGCTACACAGGCTAAACAAGCCAGGATACACCACCTAAAAATGCTAGCAAATCATTTCTGTTCTCCCACAAATCAGCATGAATGCAAGATTTCTATCATAACAGCAAGTAAAACAAAATTAGCAAATTTTCTATAAAATATATTCACAAACTGAAAGCAAAATAATTTAGGAAGCTTGGCATTTTCAGTCCACATCACAAGCTTATTTTCATTTTTTTGCAATTCAAGAACCTGATATACACAGCACACTCCTGAAGTTTGGGGCTGCATACCTATCAAAGAATGAGGGCAGAATACATTTATAACCAATTAAACAGCTATAAAGCCATAATGTCCATTCTGGGGTAGCATTTATAAGACAGTTGTGAAATACTTGGCCAAATATAAGGACAAAGATTTTAAGACTACCCACATGATGTATAAAACATAAAAAAAGAGAATGAGATTTTTAAAAAAGGAATCAAAAGGCCAATGGAACTAAATTGAATTTTAATCAAAAATATGTCTAGATATTGAATGTAAGAATCAGAAGATGTTTCAACAACCAATTCTACTTCTTTTGTCAAGAATCTAGAACTTCTTATAGAGCTGAGTAATCTCATCAAAATCATGAAACTAGTGAGTAGAATCAGAGCTCACCTACAGTCCTCATTATATGGTGAGCAATTTAAAAGAAACTGCTAATTCAATTAAGCTTCATCCCAAAGTCAGCCCATCCTCAAAAACTTCAATTCTTAGACTTTCTTTTCAGAATTCCAAGCATTAACTGTGATTACATACACAAACATGATCAATTTCATAGCTGTGAACAACTTGAGTCAAGTAACTCAAAAACAAGATTGATGTCACAATGGAGACAGTTGGCCTGACACTGTGAACATCACCATGAGATTAGCTGGAAATATATCTACTGCCAGAGTGGCTCTACAGATCTTAGAATACAGGAAACACATTCTAATCCAGCGTCTCTGACAATAATGTATTGATTTTTTTTTTTTTTTTTACTGATATTCTATCATTAACTTTCTAGATTAAGAAGCCAAAAACTTTATATTTAAGAAAACTGAGACCAAGTTCATTAGATGTCACCTCAAGTAAATCACAGCCTGTTTCTAGACTCATTCTTCCTTCTGTAAAACTTGAATGAAGTGGATGGAGGTTGACTAGATTTTGATTCCCTCCAGTTCTAATGTTTCCTTTCTAATTATGACACATGAAAATAGAGCTCTCATAAAGAATGTAAGCCATATTATACAAAGGCTCAAAACATCAAGAAACAAACAAATGTCACCTGGCAGAGTGCAACTGAAACCAGATGAGTTTGAAAGTTTTTATTCAAGTAAGTTCGAAAGCTCTCCTAATATTATTTAGGGTTAGGGTTAGAGTTAAGTTAACCCTAAAACTGGTGATATGTGACCCTGAAAAACAGGCCAAACTGGGAGTTATGGCATTTGCCTCTGATGGCAACACTCAGGAAGCAGTAGCAGACAGTTCTCTGGAGGGCAGCCTGGTGTACACACACAGAAAGTGACAAGGCCAATTGAAGCAAGAATGGAAGACAGAAGTGCCTGCAGACGAGGGTTCGAAATCTCTCATATGTTTGGTTAACTGTGAGTTCAACTACCATTATTTCCAGTTCTGAAATAGTTGAGTTTTAAAGAGAAGCCAATTTTAAGTGTCTAGCGTTGCTTGTCTCAAAGCAAGGATACAGGCACCGTTCAAAAAGTACTTCTGTATATTTAAATTATTGGCAACCACAAGCCCGCGGCGGGAAAAGGTGTCAGTGACATGGTGATGAGTTGAGCAAGGTCATCTGAGGGCCACCTGGTGCCACAGGCCACAAGCGATGCAGGCTACTCAAGGCAGTGTAGTGCGACCCCACGGGTCCCTCGGCTGACCCGAAGCTCTGCGGTGGCCGTGCGGACCATGGGCAGGTGTGGGTCCTGCCAGCAGTTCACCCCAACCTTGCAGCAGCTTCCATTCACAGCAAGGGCATCAACCGGCTCCTTTCACAGACTGACCTCCCCGCCCTTTCCCCCTGACGGTTGTCACTCTGGGCCTCACAGATGGACTCACCATAACGCCAAAAACAGGTCGTGAGGCGGACGCTCAAGACTCGCTGGGAGCGTCCGGACTCTCCCCTCCAGGTTCTGCAGAACGGATCTCTCGAAACCGCGAGGGAAAAGGTCTTCCGGCTCTTCCGGAAGTCCTGCCCGCGCGGGACAGGAAGTCCCTCCCCCTCCTGACCGCCAGCGACCCCACGCCACGCAGAGATGAGGAGACGCAAGGCGTCCTCTAAAGTTACTTCCGTGGGTGCGAGGCTAGGGCGGGGGGCGGGTCTGACCTTGAGAGCTCAAGGGCGCAGGCGCACAGGTAGGTGGGCGGGGCGGAGTGCGGCGCCGGCAGGATTCCTAGGTGGGCAGGGTGCCTTCCGCTAGGGCTGGAGATCGCGACGTTGTGGCTGGATGGAAACAGACCTCGTACCCCGGAGGTTTCGTGAGAATAAAGAGCGTCCTAGGCTGTATTCATGCTGAGATAACTCAGAAATTGTCCAGCCCAGCCAGTGTCCTTTCGGTCTTTCGGTTTCTCTTTTGCGGTACCTTGTAGTCATAGTGAAAACCCACGTCCTGCCGAAGCCCCATCCTCTCTTAGGTCAATGAAACTTGGCCTTGAGAAGTTCTTCGCTCTCCACAGATGTCTGCTGAATCCAATGGATATCTACCAAGAGAAGGAACCAAGAAGAAAATTCAAATATAAACTTTCAAACATAATTCCAATATAAACAGAGAAGGCGTTATAACGAAGAAAGAAGTGAAATTCTCATATACATACATGTACATATATATGTATGCATGTTTGGGGACTTCCCACCCTCAAAAAAAAACTTTACTGGCGAACTTTCTGACTTTTTATAGTGATGAGAAATTAACCTTGGAGGCAAGTTTGAAATAACTACACAGAGCATCTTTGATCCAGAAATGTATCAGTTTGAGAAGCCTTACCGAAACTTTGCCAATCTTACCCTTATCCATGAGATATCTTTTACGATTTTGTCCTAACAGTACCTGAAAGTAACGATGTAAATGGCCCAACCTGTAAATGGCCCAAGAGCCCCAGGGTTCTGAGCCACCTAAAGAAGTTAGATGGGGCTATTTGAAAAGGGTACAGGAGATAAAGTTTATACCTTGGTAGTTTTTAACTGGGGGAAAGGGTGACAGATGGTAGAGAAAGGACAAGAAATGACCGAAGCTGGTTAAAGTCCAGTGGCCTTGAGCAATAGTTTGTGAAATAGATTTCGGCTGATATCAATCCAGAACTGCCCCAAGGATTATTTCCGCTCTACAGAAAAAAGGTTGTAAATAGACAGGCGCCAGGATAACTGCAGATGGTTGAGTGTGGTAAAGAGGGATTGGGGTTGTCTGCTGGTGTGTCTGGAGGAAGCAGTTGCTATGCTTGAGGAAGAAAAGGTGGAGACTGGCTATCAGCCTGTCAGTGACATCACATTCTGTGAAGTTTACTCTTTCATTTATGACACTGTGGCTCTTCTACCTGTCCCAAGCCTGGCATCCTCATTGAGGTTCACAAAACATCTCCTCCTCTATGACAGTAAGAGGGAATTATTAGCAAGATAGAATCCACTCCTGCCAGAGTGAAAAAAAGAAATCAGTCAGTTTTTGCTGTCGTCATTTTTAATGGGCTGTCATGTCTATACTCTCTAGTTTCCACACGGCACATTGATTAATAACCCTTGGTTAAAATCCTCTAATTTCACATGGTTATGTGTTACATTACAAAATTCATTATACAAGTAGTATTTTTAATGATTAGTTTGTGTATATGCTGTGTCAAGTCTTTTATCCTTTAAAAATATTTTCTGCTGTTTACCTGTCTTTAAAAAAAAAAAGTTTACCCCTTTCCGTTTCTTAAATGGTAGATTCAAATAAAGAGAATCATGAAAGGGAGGGACAGGAGATATGATGATAACAATTTAGAGATCTTTTTGTCAAAGGAACCATGAGTACAGTGTGAGAAAGTTTTGGCTCCTACCATTTGGGATTTGTGATAACTAAAAATGTCCTCTTTGAGAACTGATCTTACATATGTATAAATATCAGCAGAAAGCTACTTTGGAACTCTTCCAATTATTAAAATCCATCACTTTTTCAAATTCCAATCTATATTTTGCAAAATGTATAGATTAGTTTTACCTCCTTAAAAAAATTTCATTGCTTTCTCTTTACTAAATATAATTATGTTTTATTCTGTGATTTTTATTGTTCTGCTATTTGTCTGTGACAATGTAGAAAGTTAGGTACTTGTTTTTGCTGGGTTGTGCTTCTGTAGTTAAACTGTACTTAAAATTCTTTATAGGCAATAGTAGGAATAGTTGTGTTCCAGTAACAGGAAGTATTGGTCATATTCTGCTATGTACGGTTAATAGATCATTATGTAATTGTTGTAAAAAGGCACTAGACTAGTCTCAATGGTGGAAAATGGTTGTCTTTTAAGCTAGAAGAGGGTCAGTGAGTGTGCGACCTGCATGATGTGGTTAATGCCCTTGTCAGAGACAAAAGAGCATGTTTCCCCTTTCATTCGGCACCATGAGACAGTGTGGCAAGGACTCACCTACCAGCCATGAAGAGGGCCTCTTCACATCCACCTTTGATAACTATAAGAAGTGATTTTCTGGTTTAAATCACCAGTTTATGGTAGTTTTGTTACAGCATTCAGAGTAAAGAATGCAAAATTGTATTCAGTGTAATTTCTTGGACCTGAAAAAAGGTTCTATACTCACAGAAAAAGATAATTCATAATGTATTCATTAATACTCAGCATTGATTTTGTAAATTTTTATATAATAAGGAAATACTTGAAAAAATATTTCAGAAAAAAAATTATATTTATCAATAAAGATTTTTTAAAAACCACCTGTATTACTCTGACCTTTCTTATTTGGGAGAAAAGTTCTTCAGTAAACCAGCCATATGATCATAATCCCAGCAGTTGGAGAGTAAAGACAGGAAAACCAGGGGCCTGAGGCTAGCCTGGGCTGCATGAAACAGTCTCCTTCAGTAACTCAGAAACATTCCTGTGAGTCTTTATTTCCAGGTTGCGTCCCCCAGATGTTTATAGAACGTAAGGAGTGGAATATGATAACTCAAATTTTGTACAAGTTGTATAGTACATATTTCATATCTCTGTAGGATCTGGTCAGGGGAGCCAAAAAACCCCATCCTTCCTCAGGAGCTGCCCACCAGGCTTTTTGAATTGCTCTCTCTCTCTCTCTCTCTCTCTCTCTCTCTCTCTCTCTCTCTCTCTCTCTCTCTCTCTCTCCTCTCCTCTCCTCTCCTCTCCTCTCCTCTCTCTTCTCTCTTTTCTCTCTCTCTTTCTCTCTCATTGGCCAGGAACTTGGTAGGTAGGTTAGGCTGGCTGGCCAGCAACCAATAGCAACTTTGCCTTGTGTTTTAGGGGTGTGTGTGTGTGTGTGTGTGTGTGTGTGTGTGTGTGTGTGTGTGTGTATGTGGACTTGTTTCTGAATTAAGTATGCCTTCACACTTGAACAGCAAGCGTTTTACTGCGTGAGATACCTTCCCATAACAGAATCTTGATACCATTTATGAAGCCATTCTTTCCCCTGCCCCAAGTCTTCCCTGATCCTCCAGATCAGCTACCCATCCATCTTTGTGCTCTTTTTCAATGTAAACAAAAACCTAAGGAATCAAAGCAAAAACCAAAAGGACAAAGGAACAAAGCAACCATAACAACAGTGAAAAAGGCCATGAAAAACGCATTAAAAAAAATAGGATCTCATACAACTAAAAAGCTTCTGTGTAGCAAAAGATAACCTCAAAGTGGCAGCCTACAGAATGAGAAAAATATTTACCAGTTATACATCTGACAGAGCCTTAGTATGTAAAATGTACAAAAAAAAAAAAAAAACAACTGAGCATCAAGAAAACAACTAATTAAAACCTGAGGTATAGAACTAAGAGTTCTCAAAAGATGAAACACAAATTGCTGAAAAAAACATTAAAAAGCATTCAGCATTTTCCCCCCCATATACAAACAAGCTCTACATGTCCAGGCATATAGCACAGCCTACAACAAGCTGGACCCCACCCCCACATTGATTGTCATTTTAGAAAATGTCCCACAGACCTGTCTGATGAAAGTAATTAACTGAAGTTTGCTTGACTACTGAAGCTAACTATGACATCAATGGAGTCATTTCGCTAGCCCCAGAAATGTCTTCTTCAAACATTCTAACTAGATTGATTCGCCAACAAAACACACACCACACACACTGATCACAAACATCTTTATGGTTATGGATGTACCTCATTAAAAATATAAATTAGCTTTATTTTATCATTAGATATTTATTTTCATCTTTGTACTAGTTACTGTTACATACTGGAGAAACTGGGAGGAGCAATGTGTTTTCTATGAACAGAAGTTATCCTTTTAGTATAAATGGTCTGTAACCTGGCAGCATAGTAATGCTGACTCTGTTTATGGGGAAGGGGGGGGGTGAGCCAGTCCTCAGGGTGTGAGAATGAGAGAGCTGTCCCTGCCCCCTCCCCTGTCTGCCATGTGGTGGTGTGGAAGAGGGAAGGGTGTCCTCCCCCCTCATCACTGCCACCTGTGACAGTGAGAGCTGGAAAGCTGGTCCTGCCTCTCACCAGCTGCAGCACCCAGGAGAGTGGCCCCTGCACCTTGCTTGGGCAACACAGTGGAGCTGGCCCTGGTGGTGTGGGAGCTAGTGAGCTACCCCAAAGGGCTGGAGAGAACAAGTGGCCCCACCCATTGCTGACATGCATTGGTGAGCTATCTGGGGCAGTGCTGGAGAGCTCACTGTGGTGGTGAGGATGAGGGAGAGCTGGTCACTTACTACCCAGTTACTGCCCAGGCCAAGAGTCAGGCTATGTATGAGCTGTCCTGACCCAACACCCCATTTATGAATTTCTGGAGAATGTGAAGGACTGATCACATGGATCCAATGTAGTAGTGTGGTTTCTTGCTCCTGGCCGGCCAGAGGCCCAGAGCCTGCCACGCCAGACCCCTTAGCTGCCCGCCGCTGCTGCTCAGGCTCCCAGAAATGACTCAGATGCTTATATTAACTTCATGCTGTTTGGCCCATGGCTTAGGCACATTGCTAGCTAGCTCTTACATCTTAGATCAACCCATTTCTATTAATCTGTCTGCCACGTGGCCCGTGGCTCACCTGTGCTCCTTACATGTTGCTCTTTGGGCAGCTTACTCGATCTGTCTGACCCCACCCTACTTCTCCTACCTATGCTCTGATTTCTCCTCCTACTTTTTCTATGGCGCCTGTCATGGACCAAAACAGCTCCTTTATTTAAGGATTGATATTCATAGCATACAGAAAGGCATTTCCACATTAATCCAAAGCTTCGGGATCTCCAGGACAACAATGGGATGTCCAAGAGGAGTTCTGGTATCAATACTATGGCAGAAGCCAGAGGCCTCAAATGAGACCAATGGTTCTTAGCAGTGAACACATAACAAGTAAAGATGTATGGGCTAAAAGCCACACTGTGTGACTTACTGTGTCACACTACAGCTTCCATGACAAGATTTTTTCTTTTAAATTTCAATTTATTTTCTAGGGGAGGTGGCAAGGGCAAAGGATGGATTCAAAGGGACAGAGAGATGAATGGGATCTGGATGTGTGATATGAAATCCACAAAGAATCAATAAAAAGTTAAAAGAAAAAAGAACAGGGCCTGTAAGTGAATAAACAGAAAAATACATAAAGAATAAGTACTAGTCTGAAAATGAAAATTGATCCCTATTTTAGATTCCATGATTAAGAAACACTAAAAGGATATGATTTAATTCATTTTAATAACAAGAGAACCCAGTTTTGCAAAATTTTGGAAACTTCTATTATCAGAATAGGCAAAACATTATGAAAACTGAAACCATAATCTAGCTTGAAATATTTCAGATAGGTAGATAGAAAAGCCCAAAGCGTTACTGAACCATATACATATGATTTTATATCTCTAGATAGGCAAGAATTTTCAACTTGCAACATCCCTGAAACATTTATATATTTCTAGTAGGAGCTGAAAATGATAGAATCCAGGAAACAATTTGACATCCCTAATAAAGTTGAAAATGAGCAGTATCTCTGGCTCAGGAAAAAAAATGTACTACAAGATGAACAATAGTCACAATGATATCATATAATCCAAAAGAAATTGGGAATAGTTATACTGTTACTTGATAGGTAAATAGGTAAAAATGTCAAGAATATTTATACCAAAGAAGATAGCAATAGAAAAAAAATTACAAGTGCATGGACATGGATGAGCCTCATTAATAAAATTAGTCAAGCAAAATAAGTATTCATAAAAAAGCATAAGGATCCTACCTACAGTTTAACAACAAGAAAAAAATTAAAAATCTCATTAATAAATTGTGGGTTTATTCTTTTTTTTTCTTGGTGTAAGCACATATATGGGTGTTGTTGAAGTCATGCATGGGAAGGCCAAAGAGGACACTAGATATTTCTTTAATGACTTTCCAACTTTTGACCCAAGTTCTCTCCCTGAACCCAAAACTCTCTGTTAGGTGGACTAGGCTAGCTAGACATTGAACTGCCAGGATTTGCCTGTTTTTTTTTTTCCAAAACCACACCCCCCCCACCTCCAGTGATGTGGTTACAGGTACAAAATACCAAGCCTGACTGTTTAGCGCTCTTACCCACTGAGCTGTCTTTCCTGCCCTTAGTTTTTCTTCTTAAGGTAACATTTTTCTCTCCTAAAATTAGATTGTATATATCTGTTCATTGGATGATTCATCTTTGTGTCTTACAAATATTTTATAAGCACTCATTTGAAACTAGTCAATGAAATAATATAACTCTATCATAATCTATGACAATAGAGTTTAAAAATATCCATGTATGACAAATGTAAATAGAATCACCTATGCAGCTGTTATAAATAACATATACCTGGAATTGTGCTACACTTTTTAAAGAAACGACATCATCTTTATGAAAAGATCTTTAACTGGTTAGTATATGAGTCCAAAGAATATGAACAATTTTGTCAATATTATAACATATAAAGTAGAGCAGAGTTTAAATTCAAGCAATGTGATTCCAGACATGTTCTCAACCATAGTAAAAGAAAGTACAGTACACAGTCTTAGCTTTTTGTGCATGCCATAGATATCACTAATAGTCAGAGTAAGGCTAGGGAAACCCCTTTAGAATAATGCTTGTAAGTCCATAAAATATAACACATCAGATTATAATCAATTGTATGTGATACAGCAATAAAATATTAAGTGTAAGTACATACTTTGAAGTTAGTGCATCAATCAATGGAAGGTCTAATTGTAAAACTTTAGAATAATAGCTATCATTTGCATCTTGAGACTCATAATTGTGATAATGTGATGAGAAAATATAACTGTATAGAGGCAAAAACATTACCAATCCAGTAGAAACATTGATCTATTTTCTGAGTTCACTACTGGAAGAAGTTAAATTTTACTTAGAAGTTAATGGGCATAGTAGGACTGCAGATATGGGTCAGTGGGAGAGCACTTAGTTCGTGTGTATCAGATCCTGTGTTTAATCCCTGACATAAATAAAACAGCAGACCATAGGAGCTTAATATTTTTTCAGCTTAATTAAAGTTTATGTTATTATTTTAATCTTCCTATGTAGTTTCTGACATATACTTTATTTCAAAAAGGTCATCCTCACAAACCCTCCTACTTCTTTTTGAGATCATAAATAAAAAGTGATATGCAAATACCTTCAGTTTATTAGATAAAAATACTTTCTGTAGTGAACTTGTGGGCTGAGAGGTGAGTATTAGAGAGGCCAAAATGCACATACAAGCAAGAGGAAGTTTAGGACCGATACAGAAGGCTTTCTGCCTGTCCGGGTCAGACATTTACTGCCACATAAAAAAAAAAATTTATTGTTGTTTCAGTACCATGCAGCAGCATATGCAATTTTTCAATACCTGTAGCCATCCACGCCATACTAAAAAAAGGGATTTCAAGTAACTGGACATTTTTAAAAGTTTTCTTGAGCTAAAATTAAACACACACACACACACACACACACACAAAGCAAAGGTTTTCACTTGCTTTCCTTATGATTTAGCATACTGGCACGGCACCTGGGGAACCTGACTTTGACCAACAAGGAGGAATTGCTTGACTAATTGAAAGTGACAGACAGACACCTTGGGAGAATGCAATAGAAAAGCAAGGATAATTATAAAATGTAACATGAGCACTAAAGAAGAGTGTTAAGAACCTAAAGCTTCAAATAAGGTTAGACTTGCCAAAAAAAAAAAAAAAATGTAAGAGAGGACAAATAATTGACCTTTTAAAATTCTGCTCAGAACCAGGAGATAATCGTGGGTAAGCCATGTGCAGCTTCTCAGAGTGGTTTAGTGCTAACAGAGAAAGTGGAGATCCCTGTCTTGCTCCATGCTCCGTTTGTAACAAAGGAAGCATATGCTGACATGGTAAAAGAGCCTATGTTTGTGGCGTCAAGAACCTGCTTTAATTCCTCTTCACACTATTAACGTGTATTGAGGTCCTTGTTTTGAACTGAGTGTCTCCCACAAACCAGATAAAAACAGAGTCCTGCTAAAGTTGGATACCACCTAACTGCAAGCATCCAAATCCACAAACAAGCTGGTCTGGCCCACATCATAAGCAATATGCTCCCTCGTAACTCTGTTGGGAAGGTAACTTTGAAATGTAGTGAATAGTTGGCATCATATTCCATATTTGTACTTTCTCTAGTCTTATTCTGCTTATGGAGCCCCCCCCCCAATTCATTGTGTCACCTGTATTATAGAATAACACACTATTCAACTTCAGAAACCTCTATAAAAAGCCAGTCTCGCCTTTGAGATAAATGTGTTGTGATTGTGATATTTGGCAAATCTTAGTTTTATTATTCTGGGTAGGTGTTCCTACCATCTATAATATGGAGATAATATTTCTCATGGGAGTTTTCTGAATAAAGCAAATAACATGTTTAAAGCACTGTTGTTTTGTTGTGAAGAGACACAATGACCAAGACAACTCTTATGAAAGAAAACAATTTTGGCCAGCTTATAGTTTCAGAGGTTTAGTCCATTGACATCATGGTGAGAAACATGGCAGCGTACAGGCAGACCTAATGCCGGAAAGGGAGCTGATAGTTCTACATCTTGATCTGCGGGCAGCAGAAAAAGACTTTGTCACTAAGCCTAGCATCAGCATTTAAGACCTGAAATTCTGCCTGTACAGTGACACACTTTCTCCAACAAGGCCTCTAATAAGCCTCCTAATAGTGCCACTCCCTATGGGCCAGGCATCTAAGACATGAGTCTATGGGGCCATAGGAGGTCTGAAAACAGTCACATACTTATTTGAGAAATTGCAGGAAACAAAATAGAGCAAACTAAACTAAACTCAAGCAAATGTGTGCCTCTAGAGTAAGAAATGAGCTCTTTATTAATATTTATTTGTGTGCTTGTACATATGCCTGAGTGGCAAATTATCTGAAGCTAGAGTTATAGGCAGTTATAAGCTGCCTGATGTGGGCACAGGGAATCAGACTCAGGTCCTCTGTAACAACATATGCTCTTAACCACTGAGACATCTCTCCAGCTCATGAAATGGAAATCTTAGACTCAGAATTATAATCATAGGCCACAGAATGGTATTTTGGTCATCAACATGTCACATATATGATCATGGTCACATCAGATTATTATATAGAGAAAAATTTCCATAGCCATGTCATGTCAGCCATCCTAAATTTGTAACTCAAATTATAAGTTTGTGGTAGTTTTGCTGTTATAAAATGTACTGTAGTGTTGGATGTATAAAAGTGTAGTCCACACTTGATAACAACTATCTCACTGGTTTTGGATTTACTAAGTGTTTTAGTTTCTTATATTCTTTTGACAAAAGCTCCTTAAGGAAGGAAGGCAAGATTTCAGCTAATAGTTCTGGGGAGAGATTGCCATGGAAGGGAAAGGATGGGCTCAGGAGCAAGAGGCATCTGACCACATGGCCTCCATAGTCAGGAGGCAGAGAGTGACAAATGCTTCTGTTCAGTTTGCCTTTGTCTCTTTATTCAGTTCAGCCCCCTACACATGGGAATGGTGTGGCCCCCAGTTTTGGTGACACCTCAGTTAACCTAAGCCACATCATTTCTCACATACCCAGAGGCTTGACTCATAGGTGACCCTAGGACCTTTCAAGTTGATAACACTAATTACAATGTACCATTATCATTTCTGAGTGTAGTTCTACTTACTTAAAAGATTTACTGGGCCAGAAAGATAGTGAAACGGGTAAAGGCGCCTGATGCTGAGCCTCACAAGTTGAGTTCAGTCCTTGGAACCCACAGATGGGAGGAGAATACCAACTCCTACAAGTTTCCCTCTGACTATACACTCGCTATGGCATTCATCATACCCCCACATTTGAATATAAATAAACTTAATATAATTTTAGAAAATTTACTGTAAAACAATCTACTGTGTTAGGCCAGAAGTATCTCTGCCATGTGTTTACTACATCTTTTGATTCCTTCAAGAAGGTGAGTTGGGTGACTGGCCTACATCTTTGTCTAAGTTCAGCCTATGATGGATGGTTGCACAAAGACCTCACAAGGCACTTCTCAATGCATTCCCATTTTCTTTAAGTGATGTGTGCCTATATTTGCCTTTTCTAGTGAATTTCCTCCCCAAATGAAATCATGTTCATTTACCCAAGGGACAGAGATTTCCAAATAAACAGAAATAAAAGAATAAATTTACTGAAGAAATACTTAAGTGGAATCATAACACTTAGAAACTAAGGTGATGTTGAAAGAACAGGTTTTTATTTTTGAATTTCATTAAAGTATTAAGAGGCAGTTTTAAGAGGAAAGCTGTGGTTGATAATGATCCTCATAAGATAAATCCATATCCTAATCTTATGACCTGTGAATATTATTTTATTGGGAAGAGATGTTATTAGGAATCTTGGGATGAGTTTTTCTGGATTATTTGGTGAGCTGTAAATCCAATAACATATTTTTATATGACAGAAGAAAAGAGGCAGTGTAACCATAGAAACAGAGTGGGAGAATATGGCCACAGATCAAAGAACACTGATGCTTGCCAGAAACTGGAGAAAACTAAGAACATGTTCCCCCCTGAACTCTCAAGAGGAGGTCTAAACTTGCTAATGTAAGCCCCTCATGCCACATGAGTGGCCAGTTTCCTCCCCAAGGGACCTCTAAAGGCCAGGTTTCATCCACAAAACGCTCTAACTTCCCTAACTGCTGGGCCTTGTCCCCCAACCTAGAGAGTAAAATCCCAATCTCTGGACCTGAAATCCCACCAGCTTCCACCCTGAAAAGTTCCACCCCATTCCAAAGAAACTCTATATAAGCCCCATACCCTGTTCATTTTGCTGCTATGTCTCACCTGCGTGGACGCGGCCACTCTCCTGGTTTTTTCCTTCCCAATAAATCTCTTGTGTGAGGTTTGTTGTGCGGTGTGACTTTGTGGTATTCCCTGACTCACGGCTGCCAGGATACCTTTCCGTCCAAGCTGTAACGCTTATATCTAAGGTGATGGTTTTGGAGTCTTGGCTTAAAACTCTAGGAGAGACAGTTTTCCTGGTTTTAAGTGGAAAGAAGAGAAGAGAAGGAAAAACAATGGACAGATGATGGAAAATAAAGGGAAGGAGGAAGAAAAGGAAGGGCAGAGGAGAGAGAAATGATTACAGTGGAGACACTGATGAATCTCTGAGGGGAAAACACACTTCATGAAGTAATCTTGCTTGATTTGCAAACAAAGCAATTCTTTGCTTTGTTTTACATCTGTGTTTCTCCTGTACAATAAACAAGTGATAGGATTTAGCTGAAGGTTGAAAGCCTCTAAACCTGTAGGCTCATTGAGTACTCCTACCCAAGGCACAAGGATGAGTTCTGTCATCAGCATAAGCCCAGGTGTTCAGAACCAGCTTTGGGATCTGACAGGCTAAAGGTCATTGATGCTCTATCTCCAAAAGAAAGCATTATTAAAATATCTGTCTGGGCACATCTGTGATTAACGAGATAATGCATGCTGGCACTGGTGACAGCGAATCAATGATGCAAAGACTCATCTCTTACAGAGATATAGACACTCAAATATTTTACCAGCTATCTGTGTATCCTTTAACCCAATCTGGGCAACATAAAAATATCACAAGTGGGTTTAGAGGAAATAATGATGGTGGAATTAGTGACAGAGGGTAACAAAGGTCTAAGGTGCATTAGAGAGAATAACACATGGTGAAATGGATGCAAGAGGATGAAGAAGGTCTGAACTATGTTTCAGGATGGTTATTCTAACCAAAATGTAGTTATTAAATTACAGATCACACAGTTTCTGTGGTGATATAGATTACCAGGATTCAAAGGATGCCTACAGAATTAGTATTCTAAAGGATGCCAGCATCAGAAAGACATGTTTCAGCAAATCAAACCCAAGGCTCCCTGGAATCAGGTAATCAGAGAAAGCTTGTTTGATTAACAAATGTTTCTGCCTATTTCTTTGATCTGCAGAGGCAGTAAACTCAAGGTTGTGCTTGCATTTAAATTAATCATAGTCAAAGTATAAAATAAAATACTTTTTAAATGTTTTTAGGTCTCAAATATACAGTTATAGACAAAGTATTTTAAGTGATTTAAAATGAAAATTATATCACTTAGAAACTGTCCCTTCAATTTTGTTTGACTGGGAATTTATTCATCAGCTAAGATTTCCTGATAATCTGTGATGCCAAGATAGGACCATTTTGATCGTTGGCAAAAATACTAATGTGTGCAATTAGCTAAGGATACTATTGTTATGATGAAACAGCCTGATCAAAAGCAAGTTGAGGAGGAAATAATTTATTTGGCTTCTACTTCCACATCATAGTCCATTACTGAAGGAAGATAGGACAGGATTTCAAGCCAGGCTGAAACCTGGAGGCAGAAGTTGCTATAGAGGCCATGGAGGGAGTTGCTTACCGCTTACTGGCTGGCTCCTCATGGTTTGCTCAGCTTCTTTTCTCCCTTCCTTCCTTCCTTCCTTCCTTCCTTCCTTCCTTCCTTCCTTCCTTCCTTCCTTCCTTCCTTCCTTCCTTCCTTCCTTCTTTTTTTTATATAGGACTCAGGACCACTAGCCCAGGGCAACCATCTGCAATGGCCTGGGTCTCCTCTATCAGTCACTAATTAAGAAAATGCCCTCCCTACAGATGAGATCCTACAGAGGAGGCATTGTCTCAAAGGAGGATACTCAAGTTAATATAAAACCAGCCAGTACAATAAAGCACACAATAATCAATGTAACAAGTATGACTTTACCTATACTAATTGGTTGTAGTCTAATTTTACTCATGATATGGTCACTAGACAAATAGAAAAATAAAATTCAATAAACAGTGTTTACCTAGGACCAAGAGGATTCCTGCATTCTTTAACACATACTTATCAGACAGAGGGTGAGAGGACAGTGCTGTCAGAAATGATAGCAGCAAAGGACAGTGATCTTGAGTGGGAGCCAGTCTCTCCAAAGGGCATTCATACAGAACTTTTCTCACCTTGGACAGTATTGCGTTTCATCGATAAATGAAGGCATAGAACCCATACTTATTCAAATGACACTTGATTCAAAGTCAGGAAAGATATATTTTTAAATGGTCCTAATTAGAGTTGCCAAAATTGTCAGAGATAAGATTTAATATCAAAAACAGAATCCAACAAACTACAGAGGATTTTCACAATAATTCACTCACTTAAATGCTATAGAGTTACAAAATATTTAACATGTACATCAATGTTGGGTTTTTAGAACAATTACTAAAGTTTTAAAATCTGGTAATAGAAACAAACGTAAAGAAGTAAAATATAACACAGGATTCTAAGGCATTATATTTAGTAAAATATTTAAAAGCTGTATCAGTTACATGGCCTGGATGTGCACCAACATATGTGAGACACCACAAAAAAATTTCATAGGCTGGAAAAATTTCCTGTAGATGAGCACTTACATACTGCAATGAAAACATAATGGTTTTGAGTGGAGAGCTGTCCCTTACAAACCAATGCTGTTTGATGTAACAATATTCCTCAATGAATGTAAAAAACAATCTAAAATATACACATAAAGTGATACATATAAACATATGAAAATTACAACACCATTTAACATGATTTTCCAAAAAGATAATGGTATAACCCTGTGAAAAACACCATATTCATGTAAGAAATGTGCTTTTTCAAAGAATCAAATAGAACACATTACAGCATGTCCAGCTAGAAGGCAGGGGGTCATGGTATTTTATTATTTATATTCTTTAGTATAGTGAACTTTTAAAAATATTCATGTAAGTACTTGAAAAATAATGTTAATTTATGAATAAGATTTTCAGTTTAAGATTTCAGAATATAGCTGAGCGGCAGTGGTGCAGGTCTTTAATCCCAGCACTCAGGAGGCAGAGACAGATGGGTTTTTGTGAGTTTGAGGCTAGCTTGGTCTACAGAGCCAGTTCCAGGACAGCCATGGAAATTCTGTTTGAAAAACCAAAAGAAAGAAAGAAAGGAAGAAAGTTAGGAAAGAAGGAAGGAGGGAGGGAGAGAGGGAGGGAGGGAAGGAGGAAGGAAGGAAGGAAGGAAGGAAGAAAGGAAGGAAGAAGGAAAGAAAGACACAAACAAAAGATTTCAGATTACAGAATGTTTTTCAAGTGCCTCAGTGACGTAAAATACATTTTCAATGAGAAGCACATTTCATTGTATTCTGTTGTAGATGTGTATCGATTGTATTACTAGGAGGGTTTTGTTTAGTATTTTGCCCAATAATAAATGTAGGTCTGACTCCCATGAATAAGCAGCATGGTGAAGAAGTTTTCTTTAGGAATGGTTGAAAGAAAAAATATGGAATTTTAGCTTGAAATGTATTTGAGGGACCAGGATGACTGTTTTCAAATATCCGAGTTCCTGCCATGTGGAAAGAAATCACGTTTTCACCAAATGGTCTTAAAGGATTGGACTAGATCATTGAGAAGATCTATACAGCAAACTATTCAGCTCGATGTCAAAACACACTGTTCACTTGTTCATAGACAATTCCATTCACTGTCAAGAAATGCTTTCTAAAAGTATAGAGTTAAAAAAAATGAGGGGATTCCCAGAAAATTTAAAGATTAAAACTTAAATTGTCATCCACTACATGGGACATCCTACAGGATATTCAAACATCGTGAGTGTTTATTATGATTTTGGGCCTGTAAAAAACAAATCCCATTTTCTGAACCTTGAAAATATACTTCACCGGTCCATCTAGTTTACATTGTTTAGAGCCTCTATTGGTGAATTAGACATGTCTGGGTGCCTTTTAGAAGTCTAACATATGATACCAGCTCTTTATTGCTTGAAGGGGAAGGGCATTCTACTATACTTGAAAGCATAAATATAATGTTCAAATATTACTTGTAAAACAAGTTCAATACATAGTATAAATGTACAGTGCCATTCTACTTTAATACCATTGGCCATTAAGAGAATGCAAAGTAACACCTTAGTGAATTGTCACTATACATCCACTAAAATGTATATGGTAAGGATGAGGGAAAGAGATGACCTCCTCCCTTGCCCCTGCCACCTGTGGTTGGCAAGGGAGCTGACCCTCTCCCTTAGCAATCATAACACTAGGTAAAGTGGGCCCTGTATCTCACCTGGGCAGCATAGCAGAGCTGACCCTGCTGACAGGGGTGTGATGAACCACCCTGAGAATGTGAGCTTGGGAGATCTGGTCCTGGCTCTATCTGCCATATGGCAAGGTGAGCAGGGGAGAGATGACCCCCCAATCTCCCACCCTAAGCTCCTCACCACCTGTGGAAGGTAGGAAAGCTGGCCCTGAGGTCATAAGAGATGGAGGGCTGTCCTAGCCTCTAATAAGCCAAAGCACTCTGGAAAGTGGATTTTTTTTGGCAACACAGTAGGGCTGGCCCTAACAGTGAAGATGTAGGAAAGTAGATCCTGAGGGTATGAAAGCAGGAGAACTGACCCCACCCCTTGCTCATTTCTGCAAGGGGTGAACTTGCCTGGACAATGCTGGAAAGCTCACCATGGTGATGAGGATGGTGCACTAACCCACCCTGTAACTACCCAAGACCAGAACCAAGGTTATGAGTTGGTCCATCCCAACATCCACCACATCTGTGATCTGCTGGAGCACATGAAGGGGCTGTTTCTACAGATCCAAAGCTGTGAAATTGCCATACACAGGGCAACAAGAGGATATCCAAGGTGAGTCCCAGTGAGGGGCCAATATCTATAGGGTAGCAGAAATCAGAGACCTCAAACCAGTCCAATGACTCTTTGCAATGATCACTTACAAGTATATGGTATATGAGTCACACTACAGCTTCCATGATCAGATTTTTTTTCTCTAAAATTTTATTTTATTATTTTGTTGGGGGGTAAACAATGGTACAGGGTGAATAAAAAGGAACATGGAAATAAATGGGATCAAGATGCAAGGTATGAAAGACACAAAGAATAAGTAAAAAGAAATTTATAAAAAAGAACAAAGAGGTTATTTGCAACAGACATTTATGTGCAGCTAAGCTACAGCATCTTAGAAACAAACAGGAGAGAAGAAAACATAGAAGGACATAAGATGGGTATTTATTGAACACATACTATGTGTGGGATCTTTTGCCATATGATGTCTCTGAGCTTTCACAAAGCCCAGAGGTTCCTAGGAGATATACCTATTATACTGAAAATCATGTAAGCCAAGAAGGGGCTTCTGAATTCTTCAACATAAACTGTTGCTTGACTGTAGAATAAAGGGACTTGGCTTTCTTGGTCCTAGAGAACTTATTGAAGAATATTGCTTGCAATACAGATGAGTGAGGAAGGCCAAGCTGGCCCCTGGTCCTAACTCTCCCCTCTGTAACTAGACAAGGCTTACAAAAGTTGGACTAGGATGTCATCCTAGTCACAAAACCTTTGCCCTGTAATTTATCCTGATAGCAAGATGTACATGGACAACAGACACACAGAACTTGTGGGAGAGGCCAACCAATGTTGGGTCTAATTTGAAACCCATAACACTTCCAACACTTTCTGGATGACCAGGCATGGGAAGCTGGATATCCCAGAGACTTATAATAGAAAAAAATTGATAAAAATGATACCCTATGATATCTTTATGTACTCATAGATTGGTGTGTAACCCAATTTTTATCAAAGAGGTTTACCAACAGAAGCTAATTGGAGCACATGCAGACACCCACAGATAAATGTTAGTCACAGAGAGAGCCCAAATTGGATATCTTTATTGGGTCTTTCCCCTTGATACAGGAGAACACAGTTCACTAACACAGAGTATGGCTCATGGGTGTTTGAGGAGACTGAGGAGCAATTACGAGGTCTTCATGGGTGTGTGCTAGGTTCTTTGCATATAGAACATGGCTCTTAGCTTGGTTTTTTTCTGGGATCCCTAACAGTGGGAGTTTCTTTGACTTACTGTCTGCTTTTGAGACACTTTTCCTCCTACTGGGTGACCTCATCCAACAATGATATGAGGGTTTGTGCCTAGTTTTATTATATTTTGTTATACTATGTTGTGTAGTACTCTTGGGAAGAGGAAACGCTTATATTAATATCAAAAATAAAAGAAATAATAAAAGCATCGATGAACATGGTGGTGAATAACTTGATCCCTGTACTATGGAGGCAGAGGTAGGTGGAACTCTGTGAGCTCAAGGCCAACCTGGACTATGTAGAGGCCAGTTGGGGGTATGTAATAAGGTCTCATTTCAAAAAATTAAATAGAAAAGAAAAAAAAAAAGGAAAAAAAAAAAAGACCTGGTTCCCAATATCTCTTCAAGGACATGTTGCTGATGATCTAATGCTCTTTCCTTAAGCCTCACTTTCTAAAACTACAATTTTTAGTAGCACCAAGTCTTTAACATGCAAACCTTTGGAGGACATTCCCAAACCAAACTGTGGCAGATGTTTAACATTTGAACTTTTCATGCTGTGAATGTGTCCACAATACAAAATTCTTCATACTGATACTATTTTTCTTATTAAAGAATATGATAGAAGTGAATACTTTTAGTTTCAGCATTCAGAAATGAGGCAGAAACATTGTGAGTTTGAGACCTCACAATGGGCTATATAGTGAATTCTAGACTAGCTTAAGCTGCACAGGAAGATCCTACCTCAAAGTAAGACTGTTTTTTAGGACTTGTGGAATGGCTCAGTGGGTAAAGGTACATGCTGCCAAACCTGGTGGCCTGAGTTCAATTCCCAGGCTCTACCCTGTGTAAGAGAGAAATAACTAGCAAGAGTAGCTGTCCTCTGACTTCCACTTGCATACCAAGACACATGTATTCCCGCAAATCTCTACCAATATAATAAATAAATATAAAAGTGGTTTTGAAGAGCATGATACATAAGGATACAGGTTCACTGGCTGGAGGAAAAAAAAGAGGAACCTTAGCTGAAAAAATGCCACTAAGGTATCCAACTGTAAGTCATTTTCTCAATTAATAGTCAACAAGGAGGGCCCAATCCATTTTGAGTGGGGTCATCCCTAGGCTGGTGGTCCTGGATTCTATAAGAAAGTGGGTTGATCAAGCCAGTAAGCAGCAGGGCCTCTGTATCAGGCTCCAGCCTGCTTGAGCTTCTGTCCTGACTCCCTCCAGTGAATGAAGTGTAAACCAAATTCACTCTTTCCTCCCCAACTTACTTTTTGGTCATGGTGTTTCACTGCAGCAGTAGGAATCCTAACAAGACAAAAGGTTGTGTTGCAGGTTGTTCTATCCAATTTTTTTTAGGCTAAGCTCCTGGTTCAGCTGAAGAGAGGGAAGAGAGATTACATGAGCAAAGGGAACAGGATCATGATGGGGAGACCCATGGAGTAGGCAATCTCCTGCTGTTTGGAGCTTGCAGACTCTGAAATGACAGTTGACAAATCTTTGTGGAATGGAGCTGGATCCTCTGAATGTGGATGACAGTCAAAAGGCATGGGCAGTGTGTGGATTGTCATGCATGTGGACCAGAGTTTATTCCTGGTATGAAATGGCTTCTCTAATTCCATGCATTGCTGGGGAACACCATTCTCAGCATTGATACTTGGGGAAAGGACTTTGTCCTACCTCAACTGGATATTCCAGACTGGATTAACTCACCTTGGGATATCTTGTCCTCTCTCGGGAGTCAATAGGGGGCTGGGGAGAAGAGAGACTGGAGGAAGACTGGGAGAAGGGGCTGGTGGTCCTGGGTCTTATAAGAATGCAACTGAGCAAGCCAAGGGGAGCTAGTCAGTAAGCAGCAACCCTAAATGGCTCTGGATCAGTTCTTGACTCAGGATTCTTAGAGACTTTGACTATCTGTCCTGACTTTCTTTGATGATGAACAATGATGTGAAAGTGTGTGGTAATATGTTATATATTTAATAAAACCAGTCTGAAATATCAGAGACAGTTTCACCCACAGTCAGTCCAGGAGGATCAGAGAGTGGTAACTCACACCTTTAATCCCAGCACAGAGAAAGACCGGGAGTGGTGACCTATGCCTTTAATTCCAGCAGATCTGAGTTTGAGGCCATCTTGGTTTACAGAGGGAGTTCCCAGGCCTCCCAGGTGGTGCCAGGCCTTTAATCCCATAACTCTAGAGAAAGAAATCTTTCTGTGTTTCTGTGAGTTCAAATAGTAGTAGCCCACACCTTTAACCTTAGCCTGTATGTGAAACAATTGGGCATAGAAAAGAGATTCAGTCATTAGAAGCCACGAGGAATGAGGTTGAGGAAGCTGGAAGACAGCTGGGCGAGAATTGACTGTGGTGTTTCCTCTCTTTGCTATTTCAGCCTTTCCCTGAGATCTGTGGCTCTGAGTTTTTTGGTTTTTTGTTTGTTTGTTTGTTTGTTTTAAATACAACCAGAATTAGTTCAATAAACGTGTAAGTAAAATGAACACCTCCCCCCACCTCCGCAAGTTGCTTTTGGTCATGGTGTTTCATCACAGCACAACTCTAACTAGTACAGAAATATTCCAGAGAGGTCTATGCCAAGTGCGTGCTCATAGAAACCATCATTTTCTATTTAACATAGTGAATGTTAGCAAAAAGGTTTGATTGGTAAAGTTAATGTTGTTCAAAGTATAGTGAATAACTAATTTATTGTCCACATTCCACCTTTGCAAAGCATAAAATCTAGCAAGCACTGTGATCATATTCTTAAGAATGGATTGTTTTTTCACAGCAAGTTCCACCCTGTTTCCATTTTGTGTGACCCACTGAGTTTTATTAGTTTTTTGTCATAACACGGGCGGGAAGTTATATATGGACCTAGGATAACTTATCAGTGGCTATGCCACTGAAGAACATGCTTCCTTTCCCTGATAGGCCCTTAGGAAGGGCCCTCTCTCTTGATGAAATGTTCATGGGCTGTGTCATGTGCAGGTCTCATTACAGATAAGTACAGCTGCACTGACCTCAGGAGTACAGCCCCTATTTCATGTCCAAAAGATACTTTTTTTCCTGCACATCTCCTGACCTCTGGTTTTTGTGTTCTTTCTACGTGCATAGCAGAGAATTGGAGCAAATGAGATGAGAAAATGACTGCAATTCAATATGCAAATGTTTGAAACTGTCAAACAATAAAAACATAATCAATGATAAGAAAAAAAAATGGAACCCAAAATTTGAGCACTAAAACACCTTTCCAGGTATTGATTCAAGTATATGCTGGTTCTGAAAGCCTACCTCAAAATATGCATCTGCAGCAATAAAGCTCTGCATACTTGTGAAGGCCAGCCTTCTGTTGGACTTCAGTGACTGTATTATATTGCTTTCTGTTGCTGTAGCAGAATACTGGGGTCCAGATAAGGTGTTGAAAACACATGGCTTTCATTCACTTATGGTTTTGTATGCTAGAAAGTCGAAAAGCATGACTCCTGATTTTGATGAGGGCCCTTCTGCTGCATTGTGGCGTGGCAGAAAGCATCCTATGGCAAGAAGCTTTTCAGACAGAGCTCGGGTTTCTTTTCTTTCTCACTCTCATAATAATTTAATTAATTTCTTCATTAATTCATGAATGGATTAATATATTTGTAAAAGCAGAGTCCAGAGTCCTCATAACCCAGTTACTTCCTAAAGGACCCATGTTTCCATACACAACCCTTTTTTTTTTCTTTTGAGACAGGGTTTTATGGATCAAGCTGGGCTCAAACTCAGAGGTCTGTCTGCCTCTGCCTCCTGAGTGCTGTGATTAAAGATGTGCACCATCATGCCCAGCCTCCGTACATGACCTGTAAGGGACACATTTTGAAACATAACACTGGTAATCTTTAGTGTGTGCCCCTTTGTATGGTACTCTCTCAGATCAAATAGAGTGGACTTATGTAATCAATAAGATACTGTCGTAACATTTAGCTACTTCTGAGTCTAAATCTTAAAGACACTACAGATTTCATAATTTGTGGGTTATCTGTTCTGGAAGGAAACAGCTCCATCCTGTGAAGCTGTTGAAGTTGTGAACAGATCCACATGGGTAGGAACTAAAGAAATGTTCTGTTATTCTAGGCTAATGTAGATAATGGGAATGAGCCAAGATGGGAGTATGATAACACTATCTTCAGTCAAGACAGATCCCTAAAGCAATCTATGAAACCAAACTGTTCTCAAATTCCTGAACTCCAGAAACAGGCAAATGATACTTAATATTGTCTATGTCAATAAGTTTTAGGGTAGTTTGCTACAGAGAACTATATAAATATTACATTTATATATAAACTATCTTTGTATAGCTTAATGTGATGGTGTATGTCTATACCCCTAATACTCAGGAAGATGAGGCCACAAGATCAAGAGTTCAAGATCACCTTGGACCACATAGCAAAACTTTGTCAAATTAAAAAAAAAAAATGCTGAAGACAGCGCACACTTAGATCACAGGATTAATTTAGTACTGACCTGACGTCTCCTCCCTTAAAGCTATCTCTCATCAAGTATGTAAGCTGTTAAGGGAATAAAGTTATCAGTAGTGTCACCCAGCTGCAAATTCTCTGTATTATTATAATGACCAGGCCAGCAAGATATCTCTATTAGTATACTAGTGGTACAAATATCTTGGCAGTAACCAACACCTACCTGATTGGACTCAAGGTCCACTCAGAAGGAGATAACTTGTACGTGGTGCTGTGAACCTAGCTAAGAACCTGTGGACAGAGCTGCTATACATTGCTAGCTATACATTCACCCTTGTGTCCGTACAAGGTGCAGCTTTTTCTTGTTGTCAAGCAGTTTCTTTTGCCTCTGACAGAGGCTGTTATAAAGAACAAGTGGGTGGTCATCCCCAATGGGACATCAACAACAAACTAAGCTTCAGGGAACACAGAGCAAGAGGCTATCAGAGATCAAGTGAGTGGTCATCCCCAGTGGGACATCTACAACACACTAAGGCTCAGGGAACACTGAGAAAGAGGAGGTGGAAAAATTGTAAGGGCAAAGGACTAGGTTGGCTATTGTGAGATACCATCTTCCAGATACCTTAGTACTGTTTTTCCCATGATCTCTCTCAAATGTATTGTGCCTGCCACAGCACGAACATACTAACATGGATAGAAGAAGTTCACAAAGCCAACCCAGAGTTGAAGAAAAGAGTCAATGACTGCTAAAAAAAAAAAGCAGGGTAAAGCATTACACACACACACACACACACACACACACACACACACACACACACTCACACTCACACACACATACACAGACACATACACATCACACACACACACACACAACACACTTGAAGAAGTCATGAATTTGACAGGGGACATGGGGGGATTTGGAAAAGGAAGAGGGAAGGGTAGAAATTAAGAAAATATAGTTTATTTGTGTATAGAATATAAATTATCTCAAAATATAAAAATGGACATCACCAATGTCTTTCTATGAAGAGTTGTTTTCTTTGTGGCTAGCCCAACCACCTATTTCTATACTACTTCAGATATATCTGAAAAAAAACCAAATAGGTGTATCTGACCAAAGTGTCTGCTATTGTCTTGTCTCAAGTTGATTTTTCTGCTTGTAACACTTGATTCTACACACTTGTCTTTACTGCCATCATCACTCTAATATAATCATCTCTCACCTGGTGTAATTAGAATAAACTTCTAATTAATTTATATCTATTGGCTTTTTTCCATTTCATCGTAACCATTAAAATTATAACGATCCTTTAAAAACACATACCTATAATTCCACCACTGTTCTTCTCCCACTTAAAAATCTTTAAATGCTCAAGAGAGTTCATTAAGTAGAAGTTATGAAGACAAAACATGTCCTGTATAACCTCTGCTGACAGAAAAGCTCATTTCTGTCCTTGTCCTCTTCCATTCTTCAAGTTTCTCTCTGTGATTCCATTCCATATCAACCTTCCTTCCATGGTTTGCAATCTTGCTTTCTCTAGCCATGAAGGATGCTTTGCTTCATTTTGAGACATGGCCTCAAGCTCCTATACACAGCCTCTCTTCCTATATTAGTCTCTGGACCAGGCACATGCCACAGATCCCAGCCAGCCAATGATGAGCCAATCCTTTTTCTTTCCTCTTTGTCTACTCAAGGTTCTACATCCTTCACAGTTAATACATAAATTTGTCACATTCTTACAAAATATTTTGGCTAATAATTCTTTTTGGTTTCCATAGCATCATTCATTTGTCCTTTGTACACTAATTACATTGAAATTTTACATTTGTTTGTGACATTATTTACATTATACATTATTATTTACATTTACATTAATACTAAAGTTCTCTTATAGGTGGATCTTACCTGCTATGAGAACAGACACCATATATGCTATCATTCACTTTTGTATTCTCTAGTGTCTACCAGAGTACTGGGGGAATAGCACATATTTCATGAACAAAATAACTAATTGTCTAATTTAATGAGCTCACTTGACTATGAACATTTCTTCAAAACCAGACTACCAAGGTTCAAATAATGTCACTTACTAACTCTGTAATATTAAAGACGATTTTTAACGCATTGTTCCATGAGAGTTGTTCTCGATGAATTGAAGACAATTTACCTTGTTGGGATTTATGATTTTCTTTTCTTTTCCTTTTTTCTTTATCAAGACAGGGCTTCTTTGTGGAGCCTTGGCTGTCCTACAACTTTCTCTGTAGGCCAGGCTGGCCTGAAATCCATCTGCCTTTGCCTCCTGAGTGTTGCTATAAAGGCATGTGCCATAGCCACCACCACCCAGCAAGTCTTAAAATTTTTAAATGAGTTAATATACATAGAAGTCTTAAAAGAATGCCCAATAAATATATGGTGGGTGTAATCATTAGTATTAATAATACTCTTTGTCATTTTTACATGCATATTCCTTAGGTCATAATCATGAGTTCCTTGAATAATTTTTTCCTTTTTTTTTTTTTTTTTGTAAATACAGTGCCTATGTAAACAAGAAACAGACACACTACTGCTTGAGAAATCTTTTCTGAGCTGTTCAGTTTTAGTTAGATATAAGGATGTTGCTGTTACCATGTTGTTTGTTTGTTAAGTATTTTGCTATTTGTATAAAGCATCAAGGGTGCAGAGGTTATATTTAATGCACACCTCAAAAAATTCTATACTTTTCCCTGTTTTGTAATAGCCACCAGAAATAGTTGAATCCATTTTCTATGCAGTTTTTGTGGATTGGTTACTTAATTGTGAGGCTCCTTCATTAATCTTGATTTAAGACTCAATAATGGCAAACTATTAAAATCATATAAAATGCTATTGGTCTCTTTGGACTATAGATTTTGCACACTCACTGACATTAAAAAATGTTAAAGCTGCCATTTCCTTCTTATTGGATAGTGGAGTTTTTTCATTGAGAAGGAAGCTAATGCTTCTTACAGAGTTGTAAGGACTGGCATTTAATCACATTCTGCTCCCACCTTTAGACATGTCTGTCACAGGGGCTGCTGACTTAGGAAACAGTCTGTGGACTGTGGGTTGCTGGTTGTGCTGCTGCTGATACAGCCTCCTCCTCTTCTTTTTCCTCCCTCTCAACCAAGAAAAACAGCCTTAGGTTTTCTGGAGACAACTGAGATTTCCTGGCCCACAAAACTTAGCTCTTTTACTTTGGCTAAAAGAGGAGGGAGCTTTTTCAACGTTTTGCTACATCATGTCTTTCTGAATAGGAGATATCTCTGAAAGCAAATAGAACAAAATTATTTGGGACTGAGGGCTGCACTTGAGTAACCCAAAACAGAGTTATTTTTGCTGGAAAAGATTCACGTATTATAGCTATAGGGGAGAGAGTAAAAGTTACAAGGGGGAAAAAAAAACTAACCCAAAAATCCAAGGACCAACCTAGCAGTTTGTCCAGCTTTAAAATTCTACTATTGAAAGTTCACTAAAAAACAGTTCCAAAGATTTTAAGAGATTTTGACTTTAAGAACTTATTGACTGAACAGTAAGTTCTCTATCATACTGTCTTCCTGAAAATGTAGTTTTGAAACCTTGAGACCAAGAGGGGACTTTAGCTTCTGAAGTTCTAATCTGAGCCTAGATGTCCTGTGGCAGGGCCAGGTCAGAGGAACAGGCTCCATTTGATGAGAGGGTAGGGGAAGAGCTCTGCTGGAGAGAAGTGTTTCCTATGTGTAATGACTAGGAAGAGAAGGGGGAAAGAAAGTGGATTTTAAATGTTTTTATTTGAGATTTATAATAAGAAAAATGCAGTAAAATAGAATAAAAGAGATAATAATAATGTACTTACTTCAGTAGTGCATATACCAAAAAGGACACTCAGATAAAATTGAGGCATATTTTGTTTGTCAAACCAAGACTATTAGAGCAAGTTCACTTTCTTAAATATTTGAGTGATTTCTTTTACCTCATGTGTTATCAAGCAGAGGATTACAGTCCTTTCACACTACTCAGAATTCTGACTAGGCAAGGAAGAGCTTTTCAAATGTTGGCAGTTTTGTGACTTTGAGTGCCAAAGTCACAAATGTTTGTCACCTGGGCTGATATACTCAAAGGGGAATATCTCTAAGTCTGGAACACTAGAGGCTTATTTCTGTGGGCTTTAGTATCAGTAGCCTGGTGCTCAGCAGCTGAGGTTATGCTGGATTAACAGCAGCTAGCAGTCTCTGAGGTTTTGCTAGCTAGTGGTTCAGCTCTTGGGTGCTGGGTGTCAGGACCGTATAACAGCAGCTAGTGTCACAGATCAATTAATCTCAGCTGTGTTAAACCTCCAGCGAGTGGGACTTCAGCTCTTTCAGTGGCTACTCATTTCTCTTCAGTTTTAATATCAGCACCCTCAATCCTTAGGACTTCAAAGATCCCTGGAACTCTTCCTACGACCAGGGCCCATGGTTCCTCAACTTGGCTCTTAACAGCCTTCCACTTTCTGCTTCTC